>WEDG01001057.1:0-117774 GCA_017591395.1 Schistocephalus solidus
TTGAGCCACGGGCTCGTTGTTTTGTCGGTTGTGATCGGGAATATGATGATAGTGTGGGGCTCACTGGATCTGCTTGAGGAACATGTATGTTCCGTTGTGCCCTGGAACTCAGGACTAGAGCCCTCGCAGGCGGTCGCATAGCGACGTGTAGCATATGATGATAATGGAACCGACAAAGACAAGGGAGACCGGAATGGCCATTTCTGGCTTTATTAGCCGTCATCAGCCAGTCATACCCAATCCCCAAGTGTGGCACACCTGGGATTCGAACCCGCGACCTTTGGTATTTGAGTCGAACGTTTCACCATTTGAGCCACGGGCTCGTTGTTTTGTCGGTTGTGATCGGGAATATGATGATAGTATGGGGCTCACCGATCTGCTTGAGGAACATGCATGTTCCGTTGTGCCCTGGACTCAGACTAGAGCCCTCGCAGGCGGGTCGCATAGCGACGTGAAGCATATGTTGATAATTTGGAACCGACAAAGACAAGGGAGACCGGAATGGCCATTTCTGGCTTATTAGCCGTCATCAGCCAGTCATACTCAATCCCAAGTGTGGAACACCTGGGATTCGGAACCCGCGACCTTTGGTATTTGAGTCGAACGCTCTACCATTTGAGCCACGGGCTCGTTTGTTTTGTCGGTTGTGATCGGGAATATGATGATAGTGTGGGGCTCACCGATTCGTTTGAGAACATGTATGTTCCGTTGTGCCCTGAACTCAGACTAGAGTCCTCGCAGGCGGTCGCATAGCGACGTGTAGCATATGATGATAATGGAACCGACAAAGACAAGGGAGACCGGAATGGCCATTTCTGGCTTATTAGCCGTCATCAGCCAGTCATACCCAATCCCAAGTGTGGCACACCTGGGATTCGAACCCGCGACCTTTGGTATTTGAGTCGAATGCCTCTACCATTTGAGCCACGGGCTCGTTGTTTTGTCGGTTGTGATCGGGAATATGATGATAGTGTGGGCCACCGATTCGTTTGAGGAACATGTATGTTCCGTTGTGCCCTGGAGCTCAGACTAGAGCCCTCGCAGGCGGTCGCATAGCGACGTGTAGCATATGTTGATAACGATGGAACCGACAAAAGACAAGGGAGACCGGAATGGCCATTTCTGGCTTATTAGCCGTCATCAGCCAGTCATACCCAATCCCAAGTGTGGCACACCTGGGATTCGAACCCGCGACCTTTGGTATTTGAGTCGAATGCTCTACCATTTGAGCCACGGGCTCGTTGTTTTGTCGGTTGTGATCGGGAATATGATGATAGTGTGGGGCTCACCGATCTGCTTAAGGAACATGTATGTTCCGTTGTGCCCTGAACCTCAGACTAGAGCCCTCGCAGGCGGTCGCATAGCGACGTGTAGCGTATGTTGATGAGATGGAACCGACAAAGACAAGGGAGACCGGAATGGCCATTTCTGGCTTATTAGCCGTCATCAGCCAGTCATACCCAATCCCAAGTGTGGCACACCTGGGATTCGAACCCGCGACCTTTGGTATTTGAGTCGAATGCTCTACCATTTGAGCCACGGGCTCGTTGTTTTTGTCGGTTGTGATCGGGAATATGATGATAGTGTGGGGCTCACCGATCTGCTTAAGGAACATGTATGTTCCGTTGTGCCCTGGAGCTCAGACTAGAGCCCTCGCAGTCGGTCGCATAGCGAAGTGTAGCGTATGTTTATAAGGTGGAACCGACAAAGACAAGGAAGCCCGGATTGGACATTTCTGGCTTATTAGCCGTCATCAGCCAGTCATACCCAATCCCAAGTGTGACACACCTAGGATTCGATCCCGCGACATAAGCTATTCAAGTCGAACGCACTTCCATTGAGCCCCGGGCTCGTTGTTTTGTTTGTTATCATCGGGAATATGATAAAAGTGTAATGCTCACCGATCTGCTTAAGGAACATGTATGTTCCGTTGTGCCCTGGAGCTCAGACTAGAGCCCTCGCAGGCGGTCGCATAGCAACGTGTAGCGTATGTTGATAAGGTGGAACCGACAAAGACAAGGGAGACCGAAATGGCCATTTCTGGCTTATTAGCCGTCATCAGCCAGTCATACCCAATCCCAAGTGTGGCACACCTGGGATTCAAACCCGTTACCTTTAGTATTTGAGAAGAACGCTCTAACATTAAGGCAGCGGCTCGTTGTTTTGTCGGTTGTGATCGGGAATATGATGATAGTGTGGGGCTCACCGATCTGCTTAAGGAACATGTATGTTCCGTTGTGCCCTGGAGCTCAGACTAGAGCCCTCGCAGGCGGTCGCATAGCGACGCGTAGCGTATAATGATAAGGTGGAACCGACAAAGACAAGGAAGACCGGAATGGCCATTTCTGGCTTATTAGCCGTCATCAGCCAGTCATACCCAATCCCAAGTGTGGCACACCTGGGATTCGAACCCGCGACCTTTGGTATTTGAGTCGTAACGCTCTACCATTTGAGCCACGGGCTCGTTGTTTTGTCGGTTGTGATCGGGAATATGATGATAGTGTGGGGCTCACCGATCTGCTTGAGGAACATGTATGTTCCGTTGTGCCCTGGAACTCAGACTAGAGTACTCACAGGCAGTCGCATAGCGACGTGTAGCGATATGTTGATAAGATGGAACCGACAAAGACAAGGGAGACCGGAATGGCCATTTCTGGCTTATTAGCCGTCATCAGCCAGTCATACCCAATCCCAAGTGTGGCACACCTGGGATTCGAACCCGCGACCTTTGGTATTTGAGTCGAATGCTCTACCATTTGAGCCACGGGCTCGTTGTTTTGTCGGTTGTGATCGGGAATATGATGATAGTGTGGGGCTCACCGATCTGCTTGAGGAACATGTATGTTCCGTTGTGCCCTGGAACTCAGACTAGAGTACTCACAGGCAGTCGCATAGCGACGTGAAGCATATGTTGATAATTTGGAACCGACAAAGACAAGGGAGACCGGAATGGCCATTTCTGGCTTATTAGCCGTCATCAGCCAGTCATACCCAATCCCAAGTGTGGCACACCTGGGATTCGAACCCGCGACCTTTGGTATTTGAGTCGAATGCTCTACCATTTGAGCCACGGGCTCGTTGTTTTGTCGGTTGTGATCGGGAATATGATGATAGTGTGGGGCTCACCGATTCGTTTGAGGAACATGTATGTTCCGTTGTGCCCTGAACTCAGACCAGAGTATTTCACAGGCAGTCGCATAGCGACGTGAAGCATATGTTGATAATTTGGAACCGACAAAGTGACAAGGAGACCGGAATGGCCATTTCTGGCTTATTAGCCGTCATCAGCCAGTCATACCCAATCCCAAGTGTGGCACACCTGGGATTCGAACCTCGACCTTTGGTATTTGAGTCGAATGCTCTACCATTTGAGCCACGGGCTCGTTGTTTTGTCGGTTGTGATCGGGAATATGATGATAGTGTGGGGCTCACCGATCTGCTTGAGGAACATGTATGTTCCGTTGTGCCCTGGAACTCAGACTAGAGAGTTCTCGCAGGCAGTCGCATAGCGACGTGAAGCATATGTTGATAATTTGGAACCGACAAAGACAAGGAGACCGGAATGGCCATTTCTGGTTTATATATATATATATATATATATATATATATATATATATATATATATATATATATATATATATATATATATATATCCAAAAATCCATATATATATATATATGCGTCAATTTGACCGTCGTGTTCGACAATTTCCACCGTAACCTGTGCAGAGACGGTGACTCGCGGTGGATTATAGTGTGAATAGACTTGTTCTGCATCTACCTCACTTTCTGTTCCACTCCCCCACCTGGACCCGGTGTCTAGAGAGAGCCAGGAAGACCGGAGATGGAAGAAGGCGCAAGCCCACACACTGTGGTTCAACATGAACACAACGACTTAACAGAGGGGCTTCTCGGATCCCAAGTAAGTTAATGTGCCATAAAGGCCACATTAAGAAGGAGCTATTGCAGCCTGACTCTCAGTCCGACTGTCGTCCATGGCGCAAAAACGCACGCACTGGGCCGACCACGCGGTCCGCGTTATCCCGTCAGTTGGCAACCTTCCAAGCCACGGCTTTTAGCGCACCGTGATAGTTTCAAGCGCCTGCGATTGTTTATAGTAAGGAAAAAGGCGCTGTGCCGTCGACCTCACTCACTTCCACACCCCCACAATCAGACCACCGTTCGAACTGGTCAGATATCTGACGTGGGAGTTGGTGCATTGGCTGACGGGCCGGCGTACCCATCTTCGCGTGCTACAGCCCGACTTGGCCACCATAATGCACACACCAGGATTCACTAAACTAGGGGATATGGAAGAGCCATCGCCGTCTGTCTCCCAGTCCACTGGTCAGCCAATCAGCACACATAACACATACACTGAACCAACGGTGTGGTCTGGTGTAATAATCAGATTGGCAGCCTTCCAAGCCACTGTTTCTAGGAAACCGTGATATGTTCAGGTACATGATGATGGTGAGGGTGTTGTGTATGTATTTGTAAAGGTCGTGTGCGCTGATGTGGTTTAGTCTACGGTGGTTATCGTAGGTTATCGTGGAGGCCCATTTGTCCGAATAGGCCCATGTGGTGTGTGAAGGTGCGGGAGCAGTGAGGGTAATGGAGGCGGCGGTGGCGACTGATTGTCAGATCCCCAGGCACAGGTTCGCCAGTCTCCGTGCGATAGATAATAGTAGAATGGGACAGCATGCGTGGGGTATCAATGCCGATGACATTGCGGTGAATTCCGCTATCATAGATGCGCATGTGACCGAATAGGCCCATGCGGTGAGTGAATGCGCGATGACAGCGAGGGCAGCGGATGCGGTGATCTCTGCTGTAGGTTTTTTGCTCCAGGCCCTGGTTCACCAGTCTCTGTGCGATGGATTCACAAGTTACCGAACAAGCCGATACGTGAGGTAAAGGTGCGGTCGAAATGAGGACAGTTTAAGATCCTGGGGCCTTCTTCACGGTAGGCGTCCGTTAGCATGGCAGAGAACATGAAACTAAAGAGGGTAGGTGCAAGGACGCAGCCCTGCTTCACTCCGTTGGTCACTGCGAAGGCCTCTGAGATGGCTCGTTGTCCGTGACGCGTGCCATCATGCCATCGTGGATATGACGCACCATGTGAGTGAATCGCTCTGGACAGCCAAATTTCGGCGAGCTCACTCGAGCAGCACGGGGTATCCCAGAGGGTGCGGTGGGTGGCGGGGGATTGGAAGAGGAATTGTTGGTATTGTTTAATGTTTTTCGACCGCATGACATTGCAGTCTGTGAGCCACGGTCCGCTGCAACTGTCGTGTGAACCAGTATTTGTTTAGGGCATCTTTTCTTGCCCCCTCCCCCGCAGGGAGGTAAGCAGTGCTGTCCCTAAATAGGGCTGCTGAGTCATCCCAGGCGACTACCGAAGTTCACTATGGGTCCACCAAAAAAACTCACGAAGTAACGACAAGATCATATGGCCGTAGGGCAATGCCGTCACCGCCACCGTCGGTGATTAATTGACTCTCTCATATCTCCATTACTCACGTACACAAATTCACCTGATTGGCCGTATTCAACACCACCGCCTCCTTGTTGGCAACATTAACAACATAGGATACTGTCAACTTTCACTAAGGTCCCTCCGCCTGCACACAATGTGGTCCCTCTTTCTCGTTGTCCGGTCTCCCCCCCCCCCACCCCCTCCCCCCAAAAACTGTCAGGAGGAAGATGCGATCGCCTGTACAAAAATGTCCCCCCCCCCCATCCGATTCAAATGAACGGCGCTTATTCGAGACGGCAACAGCAAATAGTAGTGAACGAACAAAAGATGTCGGGTTTATAGGGCGCCTGCTAAAATTAGCAACTTCCTTGTTCCATCGCCCATGGTCGTGCTTACTGCAATGGTTGTTTGCTCCTCCTCATGCCAGTTGTCAATGATCACGATTCCATCGCTCGTGTGGGCTTATTTGTCTCCTCGTCAGAAAATTACGCCAGACGCGTGCGGTCGTACTCGTGCGTAGCCAAGGCCCTAAAATGCCTGATTTGATCTTCTAAGTCCTACACCCAAAATGTCATGAGGGGGCAGAACCGTTGCATTATCCTTTAAAAATCACATTATTGGGGAACCGCCGTGTGCTAATGTTTCGCCGCAGGTCCTGCGAAATACCTCCTCCTTTCGCGCTATTCAGGTCTTTTTCACCTTCGCGTGATCGTGTTTTTCACTTCCTCCTGCATGACTCAGCTGCCTCACTGTGTGTAAAAATGCGTGCCTTGCGGTCTCTTCATTTTGCGTTATTCACGATACCGCTTGACAGCACCGACACGCATACTTTAAACTGGAGTTGGCGTTTTCGGCCTCTCTCACCCCGACTCCCTTGCTGCTGCTGCGCTCTGTGGTGGTGGTGGTGGTGTTGGTTGTGGTGGTGGTGGTTGTGGTGGTAGGGATGATGGTGGTAGGGGTGATGGTGGTGGTGAAGCAATACTCACAGCCGTGGTACTAGTTAAAAGCCCATTGGTTCCATCTATAACCCCTAAATATACTACTGGCTGCTTATTGGCAGTTTACTGAATATTACCTGGTTATCTCGCTGTGGCTGAGAAAAGTCGGCCCAAATATTCATATCAACTTTCAGTCTACGCCTATAAACCTTCCAATAGACTGATTTACTCCATGTTGGTGATTAATTTCTGAGGAAATTAAACAGCAGCAAGGTTAACGCATATTTCCCGGAAGGCCATTTGCATTGCGAGAGGGTTGCTTTGAGGCTCGCCGAACTCGTACACCTTTTTTCGACATCAGTAGCCCACGGGTATGCTACTGCTGCTGCCGGTGGTGGTGGTGGTGGTGGTTGGCGTATATTTCATGGAAGGCCAGTTGTATTGGGAGGAGGCTTTTCCGGGTTTCGCCGGGCTCGTATACATCTTTTTTGCAAACCAGTTTGGTAACTTACCGGCGGTTGGGTAGGTTTGGAGTTCTGTCCACTGGAGTAGTAGCCTTACTCAGCCGTTTCGTGCCTTTAGTGGACTCACCGCTCCATATCACGCCCATGTCCTGTTGCCGAAAAGCCTTGCTTTCCGGTTAACCCACTGTGGTTAGTCTCTCAACGGTTCAACATCCTTTTCTCTGAGCAGCTGCAGCCTGGAGTGAAGAGCGTGGTAATGCGCATTTCGCTTCCGGGATCGGGGAAGCGCTGACTGGTGACTAAGCCCCTATCTTTGTCGATAATATCTCTCGGGGCTGTAGATGTATTCAGATAGAGCAATGCTATGGTCTTCACTCAACTGCTGCCTTTATACGATTTCCGTTAGCATTGGACGTAGGACGGTAAGTATGACTTTCATGACCGTCTAAACAGGAAATGCCGGCAATACGTGTGGGTTTGCGCCAACTTGTGGAGGATTAAGATGAGGGTTAGGGTTGGGGGTCAGGGTTCGTGCTTACTGTAGGGTTAAGGTTTAGGATGGGGCCAGGTTTCAGTTTAGTTTTACTTTAGGCCAACTATTTTAAGCGGATGGGGCGGTTCCTAATCCCCTATCCTGTTTGGGTGGCCATACAAGGTCATCCTTACTCATCGGAACTGTGGGGGTGACGGTTTCGTATGATGCATAGGTCCGTTTTTCTTCCATTGGAGGTTTCTTCTTTGCTTTGTACCAGTCTGTTTTACCAATAACTAAACCCTAACGACAGTTTCGCCGTCGATTCCGACGGCCACACAGCGTGGTGGCCGCAGGGACTGTGGTAGCCGACTTGCGCCTCATTTACCGCACTCTCCTCTTCCTCTTCTCTCCCCTGAGTGCGTTGTCAGGTGAGAGACGTGAGTCTGCTTCTAGGTGTGATACCACACCCTTCCGCCCTCATATGTGGCATTTCCTGCGCGTGCGCGTCCCCAATAATGCCTGCCTTGCCCCGCTCTGACCCAACGCACCTACCATGTGGTCCGTTCTAGAGGATCAACTAACCTGTAGGTAGGACTCACATACCGCCCCCTCCCCACTCACTTAAAACCTGCTTCCGTTGGTTCTGGTTAAGGTTTGTGCCACGTTTACTTTGAGGGATGGATTTTGTGTTGAGGATGCAGCAGCCACTGCTAGTACCCGACGTTCATTTGCTTTTTTAACGTCGCCACGGTATTTTATTCAGTTTACCGTGAGTTCCTGTGGCGTGTAGTCAGAAGTCATCGCCACGATCCTGGCGACTTCTGGTGAACAACACGCACACAAAATATTAGGTGTTCGATCTGACAAGGTTGCGTACTCACGCCCATTCTCTTCATTTACGCCATCAACTGGGTTCTGGTGAAGGAACTTTCACGGTCTTAAAGGTGTTAAGTTTGCACTTGAATGCCAGTTGATTGGTGATTTCGCTTTGCTAGATTTGAGTTCCTGTAGTCTGTGGTTTCACGGATGAATGAAGTCGTGACATCCTTTGGTTTATCCGTAAACGCTGGGAAAACCAGGAGTGTTTTGAAGCTGCATCACTGACCAGGAGAAAGCACGCCTCAATGTCTGTCAACTTGAAGAAGTAGACCATTTAAATACCTCGGGGGCGAGGATGTTGTTGAATGGACAGAGAAAGGATGACATTGTCTCCGAAATCGATACTGCTTGGTGGATTTTCGCAAGCCTTAAGCAGTGTCTATAGGTCCGACGCGATACCTTCATTCCCACTAAGCTCCGCGTGTACCGTGCATGCACCCGCTCACTCCTTCTCAGCATGAGCGAATGTTGGGCTGTGATGAGCGTACACAGGAGGTGTTTGAAGACCATTCGTCGAGTGAAGTACACCGACTTCTTCTCTCATATGACAGTCCGTGCTCGCTGCGACAACACTGCAAGGATATCTCAGGCTGTCTCAAAAGGACGACTGATGTATTTTAGCCACGCGCGGCACGTGCGGCCGTCCTCGATCCGGCGCCGTTGCCCACCTGGAGGCATCAAAGTGTAGGGATGGAAGGAGAGGGTAAAACTCAAAACCTGGCTCAACACAATTCATCTTGACATCGAAGTGGTTCCGGGGGCTTCTGTATTTGGTCTTCATCGTTGGCGAAGAAAATGGGTCGAACTGACCAGTGCAAATAAGCAGGATTGCACTTGGGACACTTTCACGGCTGGTACTTCTACAAGGCCCCCAAGGCGGTTTAGAAGGCAAGGCTGTATTCAACATGAACATGACTCAAGGCCCGGCGTGCCTGTGGGCCTGTTTTTGCCTTTCACATTTTTAGTGCGCGCGTATTGGCAAAGTGCACGCGTGTGAGATGTGTCCGCGTTCCCAGAATATTCGTCCGCCTCCTGATTGGCTGTCTGAGTATGCCCATACGGTCGACAGCTCCGTGCTGACCTCTGGTTGGCTGATTGTCTTTCCCAATCAGTTTGCGTGCAGTCTTTGTGTTCATGGGCAAATTTCGCTGGTCTTCTCAGTACCATTTATCAAGTGTAACCAATCCATGTTCAATTACTCAGAAAGATTCACAGGGTAAATACTTCCTCCCCCTCCCCTTCCCCACTCTTCGGCACTAATTTGTTTTGCCCTCCTCGTTAATCGCAGCGTCGACATGATCGACGACAACGGCATGTCTGCCTTCCTGTTGGCCTGTTTCTACGGTCACCTTGAATGCCTACGTGTCTTGCTGGACCTTCGAGTTGCTGCTGAACCTATTCTCCCACCACTTCCCTCAGATGTACAAAGTCTTGACTCCCCCATCACCCCTGTCGACGAGGAACGCGGCGCCGGCGGCGAAGAAAACGATGCTGAGGACTTGGAATCCGGCCTTCTGGAGCCGCAGCCCCAGCTTGTCTGCCCAATTGACTTCTTTCGGACAGTTGCCGTCCAATGGCAATTTATTGCCGACTCGCGCTTGTCCAACGTCGTTCTACTCAATCCAGAGATGCATTCACAGGGACGGCATATTTGTGGACAGTTTGGAGCTCTGCATTTGGCCGTGATGACTGGGTAGGTACCGAAAAAATTTGTCGTCTTTAGTTTCATCGTTGTGAGTCCTGAGTCTCTGGGGAACACTGGCAGTCAGGTTGTAAAAGGGCTTGTTTCCCCGACGGTTACTTGGTTATCTTGATCCAATATCCTGAAGTCTAGCGTCAGCATATTTATCGCCTTCGCTCTCCTCCTCCTCTTTTACCATTCGACGTATTGTTCATATTTTTATTCGCCATCATTAGTACTGTTTTTTTTATGACGTAACCTCATTTTATTTGATCTAGCAGCTGACGTCGGTACAACATTACACTATGGGCTCTGGAAGCATGCTGAACGCTAGCAGCCTGGCTTCCAGAACTCATTTAATCACCTTAAACGTAAGTGGCTGACTATCCATCAAAATCGCCTAGGGGCATCGAGCCGACACCAGTATTACCTTCGGCGTTATCGTACACATTGGAAAGGATTTCACAGTACGCTCTCTTCAGGTGCTACCCAAAGGCCACAATATTTTTTGTCCTTTCTCCCCTGCAGGGGTCAGGCCCTTTTATTTGTGGCACATGCCAAACGTTTTACGCTGCGTCATCTACATCGTCTGGCTTCATTTCTAGTCGGCTTGTCCCGTGCTTGTCATTGTTATGTCATTCGATAAACAGATTGAAATCTATGCAGCCTGGACTCCATGTCTGGCTTCTTCACGGCCGATGAATCCACTCCCACACCCATGGAAGGTGAGATAGATGCATTTCATGAATTCACCCCCATGACGGTGGTTTTCCCTCGCCGCGGCGCCTGCGTTAGTTAAGTCCTTCCTGGAAATACATAGCTACTTACCATTTTGCTTGAACGTTTTAGAACCAACGGAATCTTAGGCTCCTCGAAAGCGGTACTACCGATTTCAGCCCGCGTTGGGAGTATGGTAAAGTAAAGTACATCTAACTTCCAAAACTGTAGGAGTGGACATCTCTCAGTCGCGGTACTCGACACGATCGATTCTCTCACGCTGCATCTACACCACTCTCTCAATAATCCCTGGAGCATCATATGTCCGTTGTGTCGTATAACACTCGATACCTATATTACTTTCGATTCGATCCGTAGGCTGTTGTTCCTCCTGCTGATCACGTGACTTCTCAAGCTAGCCAGGGAAAATGTAGGAATATGTTTTTCAACCCCCATTTGTGCAGCGCATTGAGCTACGAAACAAAAACGCCTTTCCAAATTGAAAATGTGTGTCAGTGGGTGCGTGGTAGGACCTGGGAATGCAAATGTAGATTGCGGTCGACACCAATCAGCGCATATTTCCTACTATAAACTACCCGCTGCGCTGGAATCTATAAGGGTGCGTTTAAGCCGTGGCTTTGAAAGATGCCAACTGCGGAGTTATAGATTTTTGCGGTCTGTCCAGTGTGCATTTGTATGAAGTGGTCGACTAGTGGATTGTGAGTCAAACTGCAGTGGCTTCTCCTTACTGTGGTTTTTATGGAACTCAAAGTCAGCGGGATGTGAACCGGCGTAGTGACATGCTTAGGTGCGGGTTCCTGACCGCCTCCGCCCACACGCAAGTCACCGTCCCTGTTCCACCGTACTAGGAGGCACAGGGTAGACTTCGTCCGAATCGCTAGTCAAACTGTCGGTAGATTAGAATTGTGAGCACGCACAAACATGTTACTGAAACATTTTAAGTAGAAGGTGACAGATTTTTCAAACATTAACCAGAATATGCTGGATGATGAGTTGTCTTCTATCGAGGTATTTAGCCAAAAATATTTAAAAGCAGTTGCTGATATGCTGTAGACTAGGAAGCAGTAAATACTGTTCCCGTCTGCCGGATAAAGGGCTGGATTAATCTAACGTTTCGGTTTCACACTCGAGGCCATCGTACGAGATAGGGAACAGGGAGAGGTGGCAAAGCACTTTGGCTTCTTCTTCTCGCACTCTTTTCGTAATTCAATCTGTTTCTACTTCTCAGCCTTCCGTTCGGAACTTGCTTTTTTTCAGAAACCTTGAACTGACCGCCTTTCTTCTTCCCTACCTTGCCGAGGACATAAATAAATCAGGATTGCCCTGTGGTCATGCGCCCCCGACAACCTCCTTGCCGCCAACTCCACCTACCACTTCCACGCCTCTCTGCTTTGTCAATAAATACACTCCCGAGCTCGCTTCTGCTCTCACGACCCCCCTTGGTCTCGCATGTTGTCTCAGCGATGTGAGGATGCGCAGTGGAGATGTGAGTTGCTTTCCGCCATCCGTTTGCACGTTTTTGACCTGTTACCGCGCGTGCACTCAAAACCTGCACCCCTTGATTCATGTCAGCGCCAAGGCCGATACCTTCTCGTGATTGTGGTCATTTTGCTAGTGTTGGTGGTGTTGGGTGCGGATTATCCTTTTTTGTCGTAAGTTTAGACCGAGACTTTATGTTACTGTAGCTATCACGCTGAGTTGCGTATTGGTAAACCATATCACTGGATGCCAGCCAACATTTCATCGCAGTTGTATCATTTTTCACATATGCAATGATTAATTATTTATGTGGGTTTTTGGATGCCCATTCATGCCATTAGATCATTTCCTGTTTCTTACACGGAGGAGCGTGGTTAAATTTGTCGTGTTGCATTGGGGTGAGTGCGATAGCATGCACAGATGGCTTAACTTCAACTTGGTCATTAATCTTACGGAAGCCGCTTTGGTTTCTCACCACCAATTGGTGCACTTTACGTTTAGCTATGTCGGTGTCAACAGGCCTTGGGCGTTCTGCGAAATCAAACCTGCATCTGGTTAATTGCTGCATTCAGCTCGAATCCTCTGAATGGGGACAACGTCTGTTAATTCCTTCCCTCACCATGGGCAGCTATCGTGCACAATATTTCAATGATCATGTTTCCTTCGTCGTGACTACTTCCTGGAACGCTTCTCTTCGCTTCTATTAGCAAAGCTCTTGTTCCAGTGATCGTGTCTCCGTCTTCGCAACCAAATTAACAGTTTTTCTGGGATTTTTTCTCCTCGGTTTTTTTCACTCACGAAAATTTAATTCGTTGAGCCGGAAATCCAAGCTTTCGGGACCGCATTCTTTGCATTTAAGTACTGCTCTCATTGTTTTAAACAATGCTGCTTCGAGGCAAGAAGGAATGCTATACACGTGTATTCATTCTTAAACAGCTACTTACTAATACAAAGTAGTCATGTAATGTTTGTGTTATTATTCACTTCGTGTAGACCGTCTTCCCTATTGTGCGTTTCCTGGTGGCCGTGGGAGCCCACGACACGAAGAACGCGCTTCTACATCTGCTGCTTCAGCGTGGTCGTTTCGAGTTGGCTGGCTTGATCCTCTCAGCAGCCGTCAACACCCAACGTTCCTCCACCAAATGTGTTGCCTTTCCCTTCGGTCTCGACTGGTCGGATATGCGCTTGTGCGCGCACCTTCAGCCTGAATTGCACGAACCTGCCTCTGACATTCTGGGAACTCTGCTGCTGGACTGGTTCTCAGAGGCGCATTGGCAGGCCCAGCTGCGTGCTACTGCCTTTCTCCGAGATGACACCGTCTGCTGTCTGGAGTCATTTACGGCCACACCCACTATCCAATCACTGGAGAATTTAACAAAATTGTCGCTCGCTAACAACGACCTGGAGTATATTCCCATGTGTCTTTTTACTCAGCTGCCGAATATCCAGATAAGTTGCATGTAAGACCTTTACGTTTTAATTTTTATCAAAGTAAGCATTCCTCAATTATATCTTCGTGAAACTACGTCATTTGCGAACGAGCCTGTTTTGCCTTCAGTGATGATACTCATTTAAGGCGCCAACGTCGGCGAACGTACGTTTTCGATTTTTCATAATCGGGCCTGTAAAATAATGTAGGGGAGGGTGGAGTAGCAAGATTTTACTCGATAAACAGTAAATGTTGGGGAAAAGGGAGCCTTAGGACCTGTATGGACGCTTTATGCGACCACAAGGCTGGGTTGGCTAGCCGTATGCCCTCTGCCTCTGCCGTCGCAAGTATTCGTTGTCGCAGGAACTTAGAGTATCTTGCCGGCACTTTGTAGATGACCTAAAATGATTGGTTAAAGTCTACCCGGTGGCCGCTGGCAACCAAAATGGGCCACAATTGCGCCAGAGATTAACTTTTGCAGACCTTGATTTAGCCAGGCTGGATGATGCGCTCGAATCCGTTTATATGGGTTTTTAGTTGTTCGATTAATATTACCTGCCCGACCGGAGTAAGTGAAGGCGTAGATGCACATTGAAAAGGCTTGGAAGGGCAGTCTATCCTTGCCTTCAAGACGAAGCAGGGGAGTGCTTTAGAAAACAAGTCTTATCTTAGTGACTGGGAACGTGCACGCAATAACAGCGATTGCGCGACCTTGTAGGAGTTATCTTTCCGGATCCCCTCGAATGGCTGTGCGAGAAATGAATCCTTCTTCTTAGCCGTCGACACGTCTGATTTTGGGGTGCATTCCTACATATATTTACTGACAAACGTTTCTGGAAAGCCATTTTACCGCAGCGTGTGTTGCATGAAAGCGATTTCGTTCTCCAATGTATCCGCAGTATATATTTTATTCTAGCTATGTTGCTGAGGCAGCAGCGAAAGCGTCGTTTCTGACTTAGTGGGGCAAAACCGTAGAAATTTGTGCACTGTTCTGTCCATGTTTTCTTACGGACTACGCTTCTTCCTAT
Organism: Schistocephalus solidus; assembly: GCA_017591395.1. Taxonomy (NCBI): domain Eukaryota; kingdom Metazoa; phylum Platyhelminthes; class Cestoda; order Diphyllobothriidea; family Diphyllobothriidae; genus Schistocephalus; species Schistocephalus solidus. Next base: position 14,590 of record WEDG01001057.1, read on the forward strand.
CGTTCATAATAAATTGGTATTACTGATTCCTAGATAAAACTCTTTATGTTGTTGTTGTTGTTGTAAGTAAGCATGTATACATAAGATAATTGTATAGACACTAAGAGCAATGTCTTTCGTTTACAAACACGGAACGTAAGCTCTTTGGTGTACATGAATTTTTACATAAACATTTGTTTATTTTTACATTTACAAGTGGCCGCTATCCATTTTGAATTCTCTTGCAGTACAAAAATTGTTTCTTGAGTAGGTTGTGTTATGCATCAACCTGGTTCATTTTTTTTCACGAGTTGGATCTGAGTCGCAACCACATCAAATCCCTGCCCGACTTGTGGAGAACCCTCACTGATGGTAACTCAAATCCAAGACTATTCTGTGAGCATTTGCGTCAGCTGGAACTCTCTAGGAACAATCTCACTAGTCTACCGCCCTGGCTTTTCGGTGCCCCAATCACGCCCTCACCCTCCTGTTCAGGCGGCCAATCAGAGCAGGGTCCCCTCGTGTTTGGAAACTTTGCGCCTCGCCTTGGCGTCCTTCGTTTAGGTCGTAACCGAATACGCACCGTTCCGAGGCATATGTGGCTGGCTCCCTGTCTTTTTCATCTGGATCTCAGCGAAAACCAGATCGAGCACCTGCCCACTCTGTCCAACGATGAAGTTGTCCTAGCAACTCGTAATCGTGCGCTTGGCCGGACCTCTATCTACAGTTTTCATGGTACACAGTCCACTGCCTCATTTGGGAGTAGACTTGAGGTAATCCTTCGCAGTTGGTGCACTTAAATTGCCCTTTTCTATTGTACAAAAAAATTGCTTACTGCTTTTCGTAACGTTGTTTTTTCTTCCCATTCTGCACAGTCCCTGTCCATATCTTCCTCGAATTCTGTGCCAGTAAGCTCCGCCGACTGCCTCGCCTCCCTTCCTCGTCTTCCAAACGCGCTGAAGTTGATGTCCTCTCTGGAGTCGTCGAAAGAAGACTGCGACCACCAAACATGTGGGTATTTTATGTGGAACAGTCGGGCCCGTCTTTTGCCTTTCTCATACCTCTGACCTATACCACTCTCTCTTTAAACCGCTTTCTCAGTAGTTAGCAAAAATAATGTTAAATGAGCTTCGCTCAATTGTTCTTTTCACTGGCTGCTGCCTGTTAATGACCTTTTCGCCCTTACCGCTTGCCCATTGCAAGGCAACAACTTGCGGTTTTTTGTCGCAGTGACTGCAAGAACTGGACAGGCAATCACACACGCCCTTGGTACTAGCGTTACGGCTTTTATGCTGCGTCAGCTAGACAGTGAGGATATCAATAAAGTCCCATTGGGAATGAGTCGTCGCAGCCTAAAACTCAATTATTAGATCAGGTGGATGTCTCTTAAGCCATAACTGTTAGGTCATTGTGATGTTCTCAAATTTCCGTTAGAATCTATGCTATGGAATTAGTCTCTTGTCTTTCTTTCCCACGCATCAAAATATTTTAGGCTGACAGTGACCAACAGGGTCTATTCCCGTGTCCACCATGTTCCACAGACAGACTGGGCTTGACACAAGAAGCGGTTTTTGTGAGGCAATCGGGTGCTTAAATTGGGTGGAGTTAGATGATTCTAGGTATGACAGAGAGATTAGACATCCTCGCTTTTAACTTAATCCCGTCTGTTTTTTTAGAAACGGAATCTGTAATTTATGAGTGCTTTTAAGTAGTTTGCGTCCCTCATTTAGATCTACACCTGCCGCAGTATGCACTCGAGTTTGTCCTCATGCGAATTTTCAAACCAGTGAATCAACAAGGCGCATCATTTCCTGAATCGGATAGTGTGAATTGTGAATTTTGTTATGGCTAGAAAGGCTTGCATAAGATCTACTTCAGTGAATCACAGTGCATTTTAATTTAGCGTGTCATGGTCCTCCTACGAGCTCTACCAGGTATATGTGGCACTAGTGAGACGGATGCGTTAGGCACCTCCAGCAGTCACCAGGCAGCTTGGCCCGCACTTGCCACCGGTAAGGCATGCGCGAGGTAGGTGGGTTTGCGCAGATCTGTTGTGACCGTCCCCTCTCTGTTACTTTTGATATCGATGTCTCCAGAACTGGAGCAAAAGAGCCGTCTGATAAATCTGGTTGATTTATCCTTGGATACTCCAGCAGCCTCTGTCCGTTTCGAAGAATCTGTCTGAGCGCTTGCCTTGAGCAAATACCGGTAGGAGCACAATAGGTGGGTCCCAGATTAAATGATTAAACTCGAGAGCCTGTCTTACGGGAATCCTGGTAATGGGGGGTTTTTTTGGGTGAGGCAATAGGATAACAAAAAAGCATGAAAAACGGTGAAAGTAAATTTAAAACAGAAATTTATAAATAAACATAAAATAAACGGTAGGCATCCAATGAAATGAAAGCTCTGTAAATAATTGTCCTCATTGAAAGCTCTGTAAATAATTGTCCCACGGTCAGCCCGGTGAACTTTAGCTTTACAAGACAACCTACTGTAAGCTTTTAAGTAGCAAAAACAATAGCTTTTTAATTGGGACCCACCTATTGTGCTTCCACCCAAATACCTTCTGTCGCCAACGCGTAATTCTGGCCCATGTCAACTACTTCACATTCCCATGCCTAGATTTTTCGCAGTGCACCGTTTAGGCAATTTTTTGGGTTTTTTTTTCATTAGCTTCCATGCGAGGCATGATTCAGCCCTCTACTAGGGCCCATCGATGGACCGGAGGTCTGGTGCACCTCTGGTTGCAACGCAACCGCTTGAAAGAGCTGCCCCTGGGCTCTGACATCGGACTGGCTAGGCAGCCAGCACACAAACACAGCGATTCCACCCTCCTTGGTATCACATCCTTCTCTGAATCGCCGCCTTCCGCAACTGCCATGGCCACCTTCATGTTCGACGCCCGACTTAGCCACCTGGCGCCTAATTTAGTGAGTTTGGATGCCAGCTCCAACCGCCTCACGGATTTTGGTGTTCCCGCAGACTATCCCAGTGGGCTTGTTGTTCTTGACCTGGCGAACAATTATATTACCTCGGTGGGCATGCTGCATCCGGATGAGCTTCCAATGCCGACACCGCTCGGATCTTCGACAAAACAGCTCTCAACGTGCGTCCTTATGTAAAGAACTTTCTTTTATTGCGTCCGCGATAACAGTAGTACTATTAGTGTGTATTAGTAGTAATAATAATACTACTGTGTAGTAGCAGTAGTAATAGTATTAATAGTACTGCATAGTATTGGTCATAGTAGTAGTGCATAGTAATAGTAGTAATATGTATTAGTAATAGTGTGTAGTATTCATAATAATAGTATTGCGTTGTAGCAGTTGTAGTAGTAGCAGTAGTAGTTGTTGTTGTTGTTGTAGTCGTATTAGTAGTAGTAGTAGTAGTAGTAGTAGCATTAGTAGTAGTAGTTGTAGCAGTAGTATTAGTAGTAGTATTAGCAGTAGTAGTATTAATATTATTAGTAATATTAGTAGCATTAATAGTAGTAGTATTTGTTGTTGTCTAGGCAGTAGTAATAGTAGTTGTTGTTTTTCTTAAGTGTTTTTGTGGTTGGTGTTGTGGTAGGGGTAGTTAGTGAATCTGCATACCAAAGCGTGAAGGGAATTCACGGAAAGGTATGAGTCCGGCTATCCATCAAGGTGTTCGATGCACGTGATTCTCCACTCAGCCTAAAGTTCGATACTCGAATGGTCAGACACTGCGCTGCTTGTCGTGCTTCCTCTCAGTCCTAACGCCAGCTTTCTATTTTACCTCCTTAAAGTGAAAACAAGACGGGATCGGAGGAGAAGTTGCAGTCGCGTTTTGCTACAAACGGCTGTCTCCGTAACCTTCTGCATTTAAATCTGAGCTCCAACCACCTGCGCCATTTTAATCCTGTGGACCTTCCCACGGTAATTTATCTCATTTTCTGTGTCCATCTTGCTTAATAAGTAAATTTTCCATTGACATATTATTCTTTTCCCCAGAATGCGGGCCAACCAGGTGAAAAGGCTAGACTATGGTTCCCTCAGCTCACGAGCCTCGACCTCTCAGGTAATGCTGAGTTGGTAAAACTCGGAAGCTCCATCTGCCGAATGAAGAAAATCTCTGTCTTGGAACTGGATTCCTGTTCTAAACTGCAAGAGGTGCGTTATCCATCTTTCATCTCTCTTGTATAGTTTATGCTAAAAGTCGTCGCATTGAATATCTCGGTCTTCTCAGGATAGCGTATCAGACTGCAATGACCCCAGTTTTAATGTGTTCTTCGTGATCCTCCCACCAAGTTCGCATTCGAGCTGTTCTTGTTTTTTGAAAACTTGGTCCATCGTGCGTGGATCAGGCGTGTGTGGGAGGCGTACGTGGGTGACTGACGGTAGGTAGACAGAGAAAGAGAGAGAGAGGCTACCTAATCATAATATCACCATAGCCAAATTCACGTGCGTGTTGCCGTCCCTGCACACCATTTGCTGTGGAACACAAGTGAATGTTTTTGTTGCTGACGGTCAAATTAGCAGTATTCAGTTTGCATAATTTGTATCCTCTTCTCTAGTCGCTGTCTGCTTAGTGGCTGAAGCCTTGATATCTTAATATTTTTCTCCCAGCTGCCTCCCGATCTCTGGCGCCTGGACAAACTAAAGTCACTTACATTCTTTGGGACGCCAGCCTATGAGCAGTTGTCAAAAATACTTATTGGCGGTCCCAGCTCACCGCGACCGCCCACACAGCACAAGAACACCGATCCGGGTGATCGCATCCTCAATACGACCACCGTGCTGACATACTTGCGGGCCCTGCCTCGTTGGTACCGTGAATTTTACCTTTCTGCTTCAATTTTCGTTTTTAACTATTATTTCCATCATGGTTTCACGTTTATCGGCTTCCTTCCTTTTCCGACAAGTGATTTAATCTTTATAAATGTGTTACTTATACTCTATCAGTAGCATTTGTATATTAGGCACACTGATTTCCTCAGTTTTATTGACTTATGTGAATTAAAGATGGGTTCTAATTTTACTTGAATGAAAAATTCAAATTGCTGGACCTCTTCGTGTGGACGGCTATTTGATTTTGCTCACTAGCAGGTAAAGTCGTGCTTGTTAATAATCATCATCCCCATCCTCAGCGCACCTGATGCAGAAATGATCATTGTGGTCTCTCTCTCTCTCTCTCTCCTTTTACCTCTTAATTTTCTCTGTCTCTGTTAGCTCGAAGCCGTATACGAAGATTCGTTTGATGGTACTTGGTCCCCCGGGCGTCGGCAAGACCGCCTTTGTGCGCTCCTTCTGCCGTGCTGAGCAGGCAAATGCTAAGCACAGGGTTCGTTCCCCGTACCCTCTTTCCTTACCAATCTACCCTATGCTTCTTCTTAACTGCCCCCCGTGTAGTTCGCGCCTGCTCAACGCTGTCGTTGCTAAAGGGCCTTCGGTGAAGGCTTGCTCTGAAACCATCGTGTTTTCGAGTGGAACGACAAATCACCGCTCAGTATGCAGCCGTACTGGTTTACAAATTTTTTTTTAGAAAAGTACCGCACTATTCTGCAGAAAGGCCAAACCTCAGTAGCATCATTTTCTGGTGTGGTAGACTGTGTGAGGCGACTCGCGGTATTCCACACGCAGTAGAGTGGGGAAGTAGTAATAGTAGAAGTAGGAGTAGTAGTAGTAATAGAAGTAGTAGTAGTAGTACTATTAGTAGTTGTAGTAATAGTAGTGGTCGTAGTAGTATTAGTAGTAGTAGTAGTAGTAGTATTTGTAGTAGTAGTAGAAGTAGTAGTAGTAATAGTGGTTGCAGTAGTAGTAGTGGTAGTAGTAGTATTAGTAGTAGTAGTATTAGCAGTAGTAGTAGTATTAGTACTATTAGTAATATTATTAGTAGTAATAGTAGCAGTAGTAGTAGAAGTAGTACTATTCGTAGTAGTATTTGTATTAGTAGTAGTAATAGTAGTAGTGAAGTTGATTTTTTAACCGTCTCTATCTCTCTCCACGGTGAGGGTTATTGCAGGTGTTGAAGTTCCCGGGAGGGGGCAGGCTAGCGCTGGTTTGACATGCGGTTGTTGTTTGGTTACTTCGGTTTTCACACACCTGCACATCTTCTTTCCTCTCAGAACCCCCGTGGATCACCGATCACTCAGGCAGTTAGTGACTCGGGCCCCCTGCCTGAGCATACGGATGGTCAAGTGGGTGTCAGGCTGACAAGCCTGCGAATTTCACGCAAACGGCCCGACACCGCTGCGGGGCCGCAGCCCGTGGCGATCGGTAGTGACTGGTGCGAGGACGTCACCTTCACCATTTGGGACTTTGACGGTGCCGTGCAGCGAGCTGGGCAGATGACGCGACGCAAACGGCGACTGAGGCTGCGCACTGGGCGACCTTTCAGTGGCGATATACCCGATCTTTCCCCCGGAGAGACAGATGAGGAGGTGACGGCAGTGCCGAGTGCCGAGGAGGACGAAGCGGATGCCCATGCCGCAGCCCTCTCTGCTGTTCAACAGTTTTGCCTCTCCCGCAGTGCTGTCTACGTCGTCGTCTGGCGTGCCACTGACGGGCCTCGTGGGCTGGAGAGTATTTCAAAGTTTTTGGTGGATATTCAGGTAATACCTTCTTCCTTCCTGCCTATGTGGTCAAAGTAGGGCGAATTTTGTTCGCCGGTTGTTTCGGAACTACACCTGAGGCCCTCATCAGGAGGGTGCGGTGGCGGCAGTAGGATACTGTACGGGTTCCAGTTGTTATAAGATGCATATGTTCTGACAGTTCGACCGTCGAATCCGCCACGGTTCACCGTTCGCCCAACGGTATGACAGAGTCAATAATCTTAGAGGTTGGCGTGGCTTGCGCCTGCTACTAGACGGGCTAGAGCGTGAACCCCAAGGCACACCAGGAGAAGTGATTGCCGTGACTCTTCGGCGAGCGCCTATCTACCATTGTTAATATTTCCGATCGAAACCAGCAAGACAACGAACCCGTGGATCAATCGTTAGAGCGTTGGACTTTTGATCAACAGGTCTCGGGTTCGATCCTCGGGTGGGGCACCACCTGTGAGTCAAAACTGCGGTTTGTCCTTGTTAGGTCGCTCATGGGTAAGTTTTCTTCGGCACGGACGCATGAAGGATCTAAGATAACCATTGGCTTTCTCCCGTGGATGTCGTCGCTAGGGTGTTTGGACCCGCTGAAAGACAATTCTCCCTCAAATGCGTTGGTGATGGGGTGATTAATTTGGAATTGGAGAATGTGTCTGGTGTTCATTGTCTTAGGGTATACTCCTCCCATCAGCCATCCTTGTAAACTGTACCTCAAGGAAAGGCAGCTGGTTGTTCTTTTCCTCTTCCATCGTAAATTGGATGTTGGGGAATATTGAATTCCATAAGACCTTATAGTCTTGAACATCGTTCCTCTTGATTACAACAAATGTGTTGTCGATTTATGTAACCCAGAATTTTGAGGAGCAAGAACTGAAGACGAATCACTCGAGCCTCTACAAAATCGAGGTTGTTAACCAGGTGCCATTGGTGAACTTATTCTTCCTAACTTTTCAAGCAGTTGGCTGTTGCGCAACCTGTGCAGACATTTCGCATTACTGCGTACTGTTGCTTCCATGATCTTTATCTCGTGAGGGTAAATATCAACTGGCAAGTGGAAACTGCCCTTCACTCTCTCGTCGATATCTATATGTCAGGCTTGTATCAGGACTCCTTTTAAAATCTGCTGTTTTCCGTTGACAGTTGTCCTTTTTCCCTGGCAGGAGGCATTTCGGCAGACTCTCGTTTGGCAAAGTCTCCCATCTGCGTGTTGAGCTGAAGGCTGGGCCGCCTTTAGTGAGGTAACATCTAGGAAATCCTTGACAGGTGACTAGGCATTCATCGGTTGGGGCAGATCTTTTTTCCCAATTTGCGATTTGTCTCACTCATTCCCTGCTGCCGTCTCCTTAACAGAGCCTCAGTATCAGCCGGGAACGCTTTCAATTTGTAAATTATTCAACTTTTTCCCCCTCCACCATCCAGTGTCGAGCACCTCTAGCTCCGGTCTTTATCATTGGCACCCATCGCGATCTCTGTCCGGAGACACTGTCTACTGCCGATGAGGTGGAAAAATGCTGGTCCGTGACGGAACTCAACGAAATCGTCTACAGACGGTACTTTCGCTATACCGACCCTGCTGCAATCGGCCTGCCCTCTTGTCTTCAAGGTCACGTGATCCTTGACTGCAAAAGCAGCACATCGTCTGCGCAGAGCGCGCTGTCACAATTGGCCACTCTCATCCACCGGGCAGCCAATCAGATGCGTCTGTCCTGTAAGTCTTTCGCGTGCACCATTTCGGCTCGCTCTTCTTATTGTGTCGTTTTTTTGTCTTGATAAGCTCACCGAGTATGTGTTTTGTCTGTTTTACTTTCCTGCCTGTGTAGCAAGGACGACTTCAGGTTTCTTGCCCCACGTCAAGAGCGCTGTCACACCTGGTTGCGCGTCCTTCCCGCGCTTTCTTGGTCTCCTGATCCCGAGCTTCTATCACGATCTTGAGGAGGCCTGTCGTCTGCTGGCTGCCGACCTTCGAGCTGCAAACATTCCACCAATCATCTCTCTCGAGGATTTTATGTGGGCATCCTGATCACTGGCAAAACCGTGTTTGCGAAGCATCTATTTTTACGTTTAAGAGCTCTTGATATGCTGACTGCATGCAGTATTGGTTTCTCCTTAGTAGTCAGCATCGTTAAAATGAAAATGTTAAGAAGCAGTCAAAAATCGTTAAAATTTATGCTAGGTTATATCTGAGTTGTGAATGCTGCACGACAATTAGATCTGTGTGTGAAGTACGTGTCAATATAGGGTTTTCTTCGCTGGGTGACCTGGCCTAAGAAGTTTGACAGTTAAAAGCTAACATAAAAAACATGATGCGGTGCGGAATCGAACCGCTTACAAATAGCTCCAAGAAATATATATATATATATATATATATATATATATATATATATATATATATATATATGATAGTGTGGGGCTCACCGATCTGCTTAAGGAACATGCATGTTCCGTTGTTCCCTGGAGCTCAGACTAGAGCCCTCGCAGGCGGTCGCATAGCGACGTGTAGCATATGATGGTGTGCCACACTTGGGATTGGGTATGACTGGCTGATGACGGCTAATAAGCCAGAAATGGCCATTCCGGTCTCCCTTGTCTTTGTCGGTTCCATTCCATATATATATATATATATATATCAGAAAAAGAGGCGATCACGGGAACAATAGGTTTAATTTCCTGACGTTTCAAAATCAAACAAGATTCCATCGTCGAAGGTAGGTTCAGTACGGCGCCTCACAGTATTTATGGGTTCTGAACATGCTGGCTCTACAGCTATTCGTGCAGGATGCACTGCAGGGGTGGGGGAGTTAGTTGCTGTCCTGCTGATCATTGATTTTTTTATTCTCCCTCGCCTCGCCTGGGGGCTGTGTCGGGATGGCAAGTGTCATTGACCTCGTCTGCATTGCCCGCGTTTGGTGTACCGGACCCACATGTCTGTTTCTCGTCCCTCGTTTGAATCTGTCCGTGCACGGCTCATCGGTGGTTGCTGAGTCATTGCCGGTGTCTCCGTTCCTATATATATATATATAAAATTAAGTTGAGTTCTTTGGTAACAAAATAACTTTGTTGTGTAACTTTTCAAATCTGTTGCCCCAGTTCGCCGTCAGACAAATCGGAATGTATAGAAAACAGTTAACCTTAAACACTGCCTAACACAAAATTTTATGGTTGGCTAAAGTTTGAGCCAATAGACGTCCAGAGTTTTCATTTATCCAGTCGATAGGGGCTGTTTTCGCCTCCACTTGATCTTTAGAAAATTTGAACTTGGCATCTAAATCGATATGCCTGTTAATGCATGTTTCGTCTGAATGCATTGCCTCCAGGAATTCGCGGCCCTTCCTTGTTGGGCAGGCGCCAACGATGTGGGTATCCTCCCATGCAAATAGGTGTCCTGTGTCCAGTGTGTGCATGGCTACCTGGGATAAGGAGTCTCGTCTCCTCACCGCTAACTTTTGTTCATGTAAACGGGTGGATAGAGACTTTCTGGTTTTGGCCACAATAAACTGCAACACAACTGGTATACGGTATTTTGTGGATGACTTCTTTTCTATTGAAATAGCCAACCCTGTCCTTAGGGTGTACAAGCTGGGTGCGCAAAGTTGTTGTTGGTTTGTGCGCTATTTGTATATTGTGTTTCTTGAGCTGTCTTTCAACGAGCTAGATACATTCTTTACATACGGGAGGGTTCGCCAGTTTGTTGCTTTTGACGCCTGGGAGGTCGTAGCTCTAAAAATACTTTTTCTTTGAGCTTTTGTCGTCGCATGCATCGACGGACAAAGTCAGGAGGATATCCATTTTTGGAAAATAATTTGTAAAGTTATTTCATTTCTGTTCGATATGTTTCTTCATCGGAACAATGAGTTTTCGCTCGACTTAGCAAGCTGTTAACGGATCTGCGTTTGTGAGACTTGTAGTAGTTACTCCCAAAATTTAAAATAGCCGTGGAACCTCCTTTGTCTGCAGGCCTAATTATAATGTATTTCATCTTTCTTAAGTGAATTTAATGTTTTCTTTTCGTCACAAGATAATGTTGAGTATGTCCTGCTGTTTTTTAAACTTTGGACTGTATTATTTCGAATTGTGAGCCGTTCGTCCTCTGAGAATAGAATGGATTCAAAACTAGCCAGGAAATCCAAGTATTTGCAATCAGCCGAATTGTATTTCATTCCTTTGCTGAGTACTCTTTCTTCTGTTTCGGTTAGAACTCTTGATGACAGGTTTCCAACCTTTTTTTGGAAACGTCGGATTATTGCGGCTTTGTTCAGAAATTGTCATCCATATATATATAAATATATATATATATATATATATATATATATATATATATATATATATGATTTTGCTTTGCCGTAAGCCTTTTATCGTACCAATTATATTGGTTTGTTCTTTTAGTTGCATGGTGTTGGAATACCCTTTTTTACTCATTATTTTTCAGTTCCCATGCGAAGTCTCGGCTCCACCAGAAGTTAGCAACTGACGAGCCTGTCGGAGCAACAGACGACACCCGTAACGACGTATCCTCCTCCTCTGAGGAGAGTGACTTTGACTCGCCTGCCAGCGTACGTGGTGCCGTGGCATTTCTCAACGAAGTGGGTGTGCTTTTGCATTTCACTGGGGCCACTTTGGGCCGTGCCGTGGTAGTTGATCCGTCCTGGCTCTGTGGACTCCTCTTCCGTGTGCTGGCCCTGGGCGCCGAAGATACGTCGACTTCCACTTTGCTAAGTGAATCCCAACCCCGCCGACAACAACAACTGCCGCCGACAGTAGCGCCATACTTCTCTGTCTGGCGCCGAATCGCTCCCCTGACCGGTCACCGAACGGCCGGTCTTAATAAGATCGCTCCGGCTGTCGAAACGCCCGCTTCCGTTCGCTCCCCGAACCTTTCTATTCGAGCGGGTAAGTGAAGGATTGTTTTTTTCCCTGTTCCCTCTTTTTTCTCTGATCGGCAACAGACGATGAGTGAGCCTCAAGGCACTAAGAGACGAGTGAGTCCTGTAACCGATCGGTGAGTGCCCATCTACCATTGTAAATATTCCCGATCGAAACCTACAGGACAACGAGCCCGTGGCGCAGTGAGTGAGAGCGTTTTATATGTAACCAACGGGCCGTGAGTTCGAGCCTCAGATATTGCGAAACCCTGGGGTTTGATATGACTGGATGATAACAGCTAATAAGCTGGAACTGGTCAATATAATCTCCCTAGTCTGTGTCGATACCACATTGATCGGTGAGCACCACTTCCTCGTTGCTATTTCCGATCATAACCGACAAAACAACGGGCTCGTGACTCAATGGCAGAGTTTTACACAATGACCAAAAGTAGCGGGTTTGAATCCCAGGTGGTTCACCCTTGAGCTTGGGTATGACTGGCTGATGATGACTAATAAGCAGGAAATTGCCATTCCGATCTCCCTTGTCTTTGTCGGTTCCACTTTACTAACATGTGGTGCACGTCGCTATTTGACCGCCTGTCAGGACTCTTAAAATGAGCTCCAGGGCACAGCGGAACATATATATATATATATATATATATGATAATAGTATGTTGCTCAGCGATCTGCTTATGAACATGTCTGTTCCGTTGTGCCCTGGAGCTCATACTTCAGAGCCCCGCAGGCGGTCGCATAGCGACATGTAGCATATGATGTTGAAGTGGAACCGACAAAAGACAAGGGAGACCGGAATGGCCATTTCTGGCTTTGTTAGCCGTCATCAGCCAGTTCATACCCAATCCCGCAAGTACTAATCACTCCGGGATTCGAACCCGCGACCTTTGGTAATTGAGTCGAACGGGCTTCTATCATTGAGCCACGGGCTCGTTGTTTTTGTCGGTTGCGATCGGGTATATGACGATAGTATGTTGCTCACCGATTCGCTTGGCGAAACTGTTCCGTTGTGCGCTGGAGCTCAGACTGTTCCCTCGCAGGCGGTTGCATAGCGACATGCAGATGTTGAAGCGGAAACCGACAGCTATCAAGGGAGACTGGAATGGCCATTTCTGGCTTCTGTTAACCGTCATCAGCCGTCATACCCAATCCCAAGTGTAGCACACCTGGGATTCGAACCCGCGACCTTGCACTGAGTCGAACGTTTCACCATTGAGCCACTGGGCTCGTTGTTTTTAATGGTTGCGATCGGGCATATGATGATAGCATGTTGCTCACCGATCTGCTTTAAGAACATGTCTGTTCCGTTGCAGTCCTGGAGCCTGTGATTCATAGCCCTCGCAGGCGGTCGCATGACATGTAAGTATGATGTTGACCGATAAAGAATGGAGACCGAATTTTCAGTTAGTCATTTTCAGTTCCGTCATATATCATTGAAGAGTCGATCCGCGCTTTGAATATTATTGTTAGTTTAATACCGGTGAGCAGCGAGAAGAAGCAACATCTGTTAAGAACGTTCAGTTTCTTCGAGCTTCAGATCAGGTAGTTCGCAGGTATAAGATAAGCATAGCGATGTTGAAATGGAACCGACGCGGAGCGAAGAATATCAAGAAACATTCAATCCAGGACACCTACTGAATCCGATTTACCATGGTCAGCAGTTTTAAATAGATCGGGTAGATAGTGTTGTCGATAGCTAGAACATGTCTGAATGCCTTGAGCTCAGATTGCGTTCGCAGGCGATAGCGATATGTAAGTATATGATAGCGAACCGACAAGACAAGGGGAGAATGGAAGCCATTAGTCGTTATCATTAAAGTCATACCAATTCTGGCATACCGAACCCGCGACCTACTGAGGTCGAACGCTTCGTTTCATTGAGTTACGGGTTGTTTTGTTGCGATCGGTATATGATGATAGAAGAAGTCGAACCACCGGAGCCAGACTGTTTCTTAGCGAAACGCATAAAGATGTAAGGCGATGTGCTGAAGTGGAACCGACGTTATCGGGGAGAATTGAACGGCCATTTCGGCCTGTTAGCCGTCAGTCATACCCAACCTGCAAAAGCACAATCTGGATCTGATGATGACGGGCTAACAAGCCAGAAAATGGCCATTCCGGTCTCCCCTTTGTCTTTGTCGGTTCCACTTCAACATCATATGCTACATGTCGCTATGCGACCGCCTGCGAGGGCTATAGTCTGAGCTCCAGGGCACAACGGAACAGACATGTTCCTTAAGCAGATCGGTGACAAACATACTATCACATAACCTCGATCGCAACCGACAAAACAAACAACGAGCCCGTGGCTCAATGGTAGAGCGTTCGACTCAATTACCAAAGGTCGCGGGTTCGAATCCCAGGTGCCACCTGGGATTGGGTATGACTGGCTGATGACGGCTAACAAGCCAGAAATGGCCATTCCGGTCTCCCTTGTCTTTGTCGGTTCCACTTCAACATCATATGCTACATGTCGCTCTGCGACCGCCTGCGAGGGCTCTAGTCTGAGCTCCAGGGCACAACGGAACAGACATGTTCCTTAAGCAGATCGGTGAGCAACATACTATCATCATATACCCGATCGCAACCGACAAAAACAACGAGCCCGTGGCTCAATGGTAGAGCGTTCGACTCAATTACCAAAGGTCGCGGGTTCGAATCCCAGGTGTGCCACACTTGGGATTGGGTATGACTGGCTGATGACGGCTAACAAGCCAGAAATGGCCATTCCGGTCTCCCTTGTCTTTGTCGGTTCCACTTCAACATCATATGCTACATGTCGCTATGCGACCGCCTGCGAGGGCTCTAGTCTGAGCTCCAGGGCACAACGGAACAGACATGTTCCTTAAGCAGATCGGTGAGCAACATACTATCATCATATACCCGATCGCAACCGACAAAAACAACGAGCCCGTGGCTCAATGGTAGAGCGTTCGACTCAATTACCAAAGGTCGTGGGTTCGAATCCCAGGTGTGCCACACTTGGGATTGGGTATGACTGGCTGATGACGGCTAACAAGCCAGAAATGGCCATTCCGGTCTCCCTTGTCTTTGTCGGTTCCACTTCAACATATATATATATATGGCAAAGACTTTATACCGTACTTCCGACATAGATACTAGCTAAAAGCCCAGACACGTGTTTCGCCGATGTTTCTGCTGCTGTGTGACACAGCAACGAGGGGTTCGGCTCCTCAGTGGGTCCCCCAGCGTTCTCTGTGCGGTTTCTGGTATATGGACTCCAGAGAATAATCGGGTAAATAATTTCTGAAATTATTAAGTGCAGGACATGGAGTCAGGTGATTCGGACATGAATTTTAAGGGTCACATCCGAAATTTCAATGAACATTTGGGTCGAAGACAATCAACCACTGTGGAATAACCACGTAATGACCATTCTACAAACAAGTAGTACTACAAGTAGTATGAATCTTATATGGCAAAGACGTTATACCGTACTTCCGACATAGATACTAGCTAAAAGCCCAGACACGTGTTTCGCCGATGTTTCTGCTGCTGTGTGACACAGCAACGAGGGGTTCGGCTCCTCAGTGGGTCCCCCAGCGTTCTCTATGCGGTTTCTGGTATATGGACTCCAGAGAATAATCGGGTAAATAATTTCTGAAATTATTAAGTGCAGGACATGGAGTCAGGTGATTCGGACATGAATTTTTAAGGGTCACATCCGAAATTTCAATGAACATTTGGGTCGAAGACAATCAACCACTGTGGAATAACCACGTAATGCCCATTCTACAAACAAGTAGTACTACAAGTAGTATGAATCTTATATGGCAAAGACGTTATACCGTACTTCCGACATAGATACTAGCTAAAAGCCCAGACACGTGTTTCGCCGATGTTTCTGTTGCTGTGTGACACAGCAACGAGGGGTTCGGCTCCTCAGTGGGTCCCCCAGCGTTCTCTATGCGGTTTCTGGTATATGGACTCCAGAGAATAATCGGGTAAATAATTTCTGAAATTATTAAGTGCAGGACATGGAGTCAGGTGATTCGGACATGAATTTTAAGCGTCACATCCGAAGGGTTCCACATTATTAATATATATATATATATATATATATATATATATATATATATATATTGACTGCCAACGCACAATAAAGTTAGTTCAGTACGTGATTTAACTCAGGAAACTTATTAACTAAAATTGAGATTGTCAGTTTTTAGGCACTGAAAGTTTGTGCTTTTTGCTTAGTTCTGTAGCCCGTACTAGAAAATGTCTTTGTTACGTGCCGAATCTGTTTTAATTTATTTTGTCAGGTAATATGCTTATAAATTTGAGTGGAACTACATGTTTCCCTTTAGTCAAGCAATTTCCTATTTTCAGAATTGTTAGAAAATATTTTTTAGTTTTACGAGGCCTTGGTATGTTTGCCTAGGTATTTGCGCTCATTGTTTGTTTTTGTATTAACTCCAGTTTTTATATTTAAGAAATAAACTGCCCTCAGAAGTTAATGGGCTAACTTGGATAACATCCTTTTAGATATCATTTATCACGATTTGATAATTTTAAAGAATAATGAATCATTTCATAGCACATATTTTAGCACTTCTATCAATCCGGAAAAATTCCACCAAGGCGAAAGTTGATGTGTTTTAAGTCGGTCGAAGCGGAAATGTATTTAGACCCTTCAAATTCAGGAATTTTAACATTCTACTTGAATGTTACCACCTCACACGTACTGACCTCGTTAATCAATGCTCGTAGGTAGACTGTTAGGGTGTCGCGCCAACTTGTTCCTCATATCTGCTATCTCTGTCCTGTTCTCTCATGGTCCCTTCAGGTGTGTTAAAACTGTCCGCACTGGGAGAACTTCTGGCCGCGGAGACTTCGTCCTGTGGGTGTGATCTGGCAAATAGTCAGTTCGAAAACCTGGATCGTACTCTGGCTCTCACCTATCTTGTTGGTCTACTAATAAAATTCGAATTCGCCGTCCCTTTGGACTCGCATCATCTCCTTATGCCTACTTTGCTGCCAGCCAAGTCTCCTCGAACAGCTGGCAGCGCGGAGGCGATATCCAGACAGGTAAATTGCTGAGGCAAACTTCTCTCGTGATTTACAATGCTACTTTCTTTAACACAGTAGTTCTTTTTTGTTCTTACATCGAAAAGTCATATTGACAAACATGTTTTCTGTCATTCGTCGTCAGGCCGCTATAATGACATGGAGAATGAGCTCGTTAATTATGTAGAGGAATGGTAAGTGATAATCTTCGTTCCCACGGCGTCTGCATGACGGAGTCGGCGTGTTGAAGGCTTTGGAGCTGGGAACGGAGAAGGAAGTGTTAGGTTGTGAGCGATGTCTATTTGTCAAGCACACGGAGTGCGTGTGACTATTATCAAGTGATATCGGCTTGCGATTTCAATCTGGATTCGACCAGAGAAGACAAACTGCTTGTATCAAAATCTTCGATAACCGAATCGCCACCGCCTCGGCTATGTTCTACGATTGTTTGGGGCCCGGGCGTCTAAAACCAATTCCATCAACAGACACGTTTACCTGCCTGTCCCCGTGCTATTCCCTCTCGCCCGCGCTTATTACTGAGTGCCTTGCTCCTGACCTATTAGAAGAAGCTCAAACTAATACACCGGTCGTTTTAAACAGCAATCCTCTAAAAATATAAATGCTACTATTTGCATTTTAGTACTATATTATTTTGTTGTACCTGTTTTTCCTTACTGCCAGGTCTACCTGACACCCCATCACCTTGTCCCGGACATCACACCAAATGAGCCTCTGACAACAGAAGATGATGAGGAATACCCTGCAGCCCTTCCTCGACCCGTCTCGAACCTGGGTTCTGTTAATCTGGCAGATTCCGACCCCCTTAACTGCGCCGTTTTCACGCTCCCTAGACGGGGCAAGGCCAGAGTCAACTCTCGTAACGATGTGGCTTGCCGGCGTACGCCGCTGTCGATGGTACCCACTCGGCGACCCGGCCTGGGTCACCAAATCTTGGCCAAGTTGGCCAGCTGGCAGGTGCCCTCGCAGTCCGCCACATTCATGTGCCCTTTTTTCTTAAAAAAATTCTCTCTGTGCCATTTTTCAGTGATTCCTTGCCAACTTCCTGGTTCTCCAACTTTGTGCTAGTAAACGCAGTTTTAAATGTAATTTTACAGCAGTTCGTTTTCGTAAGCGCAGTATATTGGTGTTCATGCACAAATTTAGTCCTCGCTGGCTCATACCCCCTACGCGCCTCAACCGCCTCCCTCGCGGTTCCCGCAGGCGGAGAGATGGTGGAGGAGCGCGAGGTAAACCCCGGGATCTTCGGAGTGGACGAGGACAGCACCTCGTCCATCTCGTTTGTGTGCAGTAACCCCTACCCGACGCGGCTCGCGCAGTCTTCATGCCGACGGTCTGATGACGCCGGTGCCGCAGTGGGAACTGCGTGGTGAACCAGGACGTGAGGTCCTTCGCCTCTACGTCATGGCCTACATTCCCTCGGGCTTCTGGACGCGTCTCATCACTCGCCTCCTCACGGACAGCAGTCTGAATGCGGTCGTCGCCCAACGTCTCTACGATCTTGTGGACCTGCCGCCCGCCCTGGTAGCCAGCCTGCTTAGTTTGGAGCCTGCTGCAGCGGCAGCCGTCTCTCGGCAGGAGGAGGCTTCCGAGGGCAGCGGGGATAAATCGCCGTCCTCGGGGTCACCATTGCAGCTCTTCACCGGCTGGTCCGTCTGGCGTTCGGGCCTAAGACTTGCTTTAGTTGGCGGGTACGTGCCCGTGCTGACTCTGGAGCAAGTCGGCGGCAGCGTGGCATCTCTCGCCCCGGTAAGGTGGTCCTTCGTACTTTTGCCTTACAGCCTCATAATTTACCATAGAGTAGATGTGCTACCCCATTGAATTTTAACTGAATTTACATTTAGATTCGTAAATATTACTTAAGTGCGATGAGAACATAACTTATCGTACAGTCTGGCTTTTGAACGAGCTCTCTTCCGGCCGCCTGCAAAAGCAAGGATCTGTTAAAAATGACTACTCACGATTCCCGGTAAGGCCTCGTAGCTCAGTTGGCTAGAGCGTTGGCTGTACTGAAGCCTTCCCCTTGCTGGCGTGGGTTCAAATTCCACCGAGGCCGCCGAGTTTTTCACAAGTGGATCAAAGGAATTTATTTAATCATTGCATTTGTTCTGCTTATTTAAAAGCAGTAGTATGTTAACTTTATATTGGATGCGATCCTTTTCCAACCTCTAGACTAGCGATGGCGATGATCCTGTCGGCATAGGAAACGAATCGGCAGCTTCAGAGGTAGGTGACGAGGCCAAGGAATTGAACGTGAATGCAGAGGAGCCGACTCCGCTGTCGGAAAACGACTTCAAGTCCTGGCATCTACATCTTCTGCGGTTTTCCGACCAGCAGATTGGAGACAACCACACGACTGATCCTTCATCTGCAGCGCCACCCCAGACTATTGATGAGCCGTTCAGTGAGTCTTTCCATCTCTGAAACCCACCTTAAATGTGCCTTTCCCTGACGTTCAGCTGTTGCAATCATCCGTCTTGAAGTTTTTATGCCTTACTGGTCATTTTCTATCATTGCAATGACGTTAGCCGAATAGGTTACTGGACATGCACGTCCCGTCACTCCTTTGGGCTTAATCTAGACCTCTGGCCGGTAATTGACCAGTAATATGCGTGCCGGGAACGGAGTCTTAGATGGACATTTCTGGCACATTAGCTGTCTTAAGCCAGTCATACCGAACCCCAGCTTGGTGCTAGAACTTGACCCGGCATTGCCTCTCTTTTTGCGTCTGGTCAACTGGCTGACTGTGCGATTTTCATTCTGTTCTGTTTTTGTGTATTTGCAGTTTTTTTGCCTTTTTACAGGTGACTTCTCTGCCTACTGCCTCGTCCAGCTTCACATGCCTGTGCTTTCCATCGTCTGGCCGGACCCGGCCGGTGACAAGACGAAATTTGTGCTTAATCCAGATCCCAGAATTGTTGCCCAGCTGCTGACAAAGGTACGCTCAGCAACCCTGTAGTTTACCCTTGTAGTTAGTCGCAGGCCCAACCTTATTTCAGTAGGTCTAAACGCATTACTTAATACTTATCGATTGTGAATCGAAGTCAGACAGTGAAATAAATCACGTGACGCATCCAGTCACGGAGAGTGGGGATGTTCTCCACCGCCCCTCCCCTCCCCGGTTTGCGTGAGTCTTCTGCCTCCTTATGCTTTGATCCCACTAAGTGTCACACTGGTTGATTGTCGAGTGATACGGGGCTCTCATTAACATTTCAAATCATATGCTAAAATGTTAACCACAGGTCATAGTAGAACTGACAGTCGTTGCCAGAAGTTCAAGCTACACGCTGCATCTCATTTAATGTACCGACGCCGAATACTTGAGCCGTCCAAGTTGGTACTGGGAGAGCTGAAAAAGCGTTCTCGTAGAAGCACTAGTAGACGAACTAGTAATAGTAGTAGCATTAGTAATAGAATTTTTAGTATTAGCAGTAGTAGTAGAATTGCGTAGTAGTGGTAGTAATAATAGTTGTACCGCGTAGTAGTAGCAGTAGTAGTAGTAGTAGTAGTGCGGTTATTAGTAGTAGTAGTGCGCAGTTGTGGTAGTATTAGTAGTAACAATAAGAGTAGTGCGTAGTAGTAGTAGAAGTATTTAGTATTAATAGCAGTAGTGTTGAGTAGTAGAACTAATATGCGTAGTAGTGCGTAGTATTAAAAGTAGTATTGTATAGTAGTTTTAGTAGTAGTAATAACGCAATTAGTGAATAATAGTCTAAATAGTAGTAGTGGTAGTAATAGTAGTCATAATAGTAGTAGTTTGCGTTGTTAATAGCATTTGTAGTCTTAATAACATTTCTGATGGGTAGTAGTGCGTACTATTTATACTAGTACATATAAAAATAATCTTAATACGTATTCCTAATAGTAGCAATGCGTAGTAATAGTAGTAGGAGTAATAACATTTATAGCAGTATAAGTGGTAGTAGAAATCGTATTTATACTAATGGTAGTGCGTAGCACTGGAAATAGAAGTAGTAGCAGTAGTATTAATAATTGCAGGTTTTCTATTAGTTGTAGTAGTAGTTAAAGTAGTATTAGTAATAATGGTAGTAGTGTGTAGTAGTAGTTAAAACAGTAGTAGTGTGTAGTAGTATTAATATTCATATATATAGTAGCAGTTGTAGTAGTAGTAGTGGTAGTAAAAGTAGTTGTGTGTAGTAGTAATAGTAGTAGTAATATCAGTAGTATTTGTAGTTGTAATAACAGTAGAAATGATAGTAGTATTTGTGATAGTTATATTAGTAGTGCGCAGTAGTAATAATATTAGTGTAAATAATATTTGTAGGGCGTAGTAGTCATATTTGTAGTGCGTATTAGTAGTAGTAGTTCAGTTCAGTTTTATGAAGGAAAAGATAGGCGGAACGTCTTTGAGCTCCCTATTGGTTACAAATTGCCTAAGAAAACATTGATGCATAAGGAAATTTGAAAAGACGTTGTTTCCCTAATGGCATGAGATAAAAAAGTAGCCGTTTGTTAGTCGAAGAAATACACTTAAAAGACTATTCAATTATCGTGAGTAGTATAATTCCATGCCATTTGACTATAAGTGGGGGTTTGATAAGTGTCGAGTTTGTGCTTAAAGAAATTCACGGTGGTGGAGAGAACAAACGCTTTACTTGTGCGTAGTTGTAAAGGGTGACCTCGCAAGGTGAGCGTGTTATTCGGAGTGAAAAAGATCATTGGGAATAAAGCAACCGTCCAGGCCATTCATACTGCGAGTTGTTAGTATGAGATCTTCTCATAGTTGCCTGTAGGAAAGGGGTGATATTTTGACGGCCTTTAGTCATTTTTTTCGCCCGCCTCTGGACCTTCTCTAAGACGGTACTATTCTTGACAGTCCAAAGTCTCTATCCCTGTATGGCATATTCTAGGTGCTGCCGCATGAAACTTCCAACTATTTTGGAGAAATTGTCTTTGTAAAATTCCATAAAGGCGCGCCTGATAAATTTCAATACAGACATGGCTGACCTGGCCACCTTCCTGCAGTTCAATGTTGGTTTGAATGGCGATGTAATCCACACACCCAAGTCCTTCTGACTGTCAACTGGTTGCAATGGTGTACCATTTTTGAAAAGTAAATTCTCGGGCTGGAGGCTCCACAGCGGCCAATTGCACTTAATAACATTTAACGGCATAAGCCAGCGCTTTGATCAGTTCTTGAGCCTGTTCAAGTTCAGTTGCAGATGGTCTTCGTCTGCCGTATTGTCAACTACTTTCCATAGTGTTCTGTCGTCAGCAAACAGGAGGACATCACAGGCAAGGTCCCTGACACAATCATTGCTGAAAATACGGAATACTTTGGGGCCTAAAACTGAGCCCTGTAGGACGCCACTCACCACGGTTACTTTTGAGGACTGCTGGCGTCCGATTTGTACTCTTTGGGACCGTCCAATCAAAACGTTCTGTATCCATACAAGGATGCTTCCACGAACTATTGCGCTGCGCAGTTTATGATGAAGGTTGTCGAAGGCCTTTTGGAAGTCAATGTTTATGGCATGCACCATTTTTCCTTCGTCGCGTTCAAGTGAGAAGAGAAGGTTCGTAAGACCTACCACTGCGAAAGCCGCGTTGGACATCAGAGAGGAAGTGATTCTGCTCGAGGAACTGCATCAACGCTTTCTTGATTATTTTCTCCATGATTTTGCTACAAATTGAGGTAGGCTCACCGGTCTGTAGTTATTCGCAGACGCTCAGCTTCCATTCTTGAATAGCAGAGTGATGGTTGCGGTCTTCCAATCGGAGGGTAGACACCCAGTACAAACGACGCCTGGAAGATTAAGGCTAGCGCTTTGGCCATTTCAGAAGCTAGCTCCTTCAACAGCTTGGCCGGGATTGCATCGGGGCCTGGAGAAGTCGACTCTTTCAGGTTTAGCAGCTCTACCTGAATGATTTCTGTGGTGAAGCGGACTGTTTCCATAGTAGACATTATCTCCTCTTCACACGGGGGTGGAAAAAAATTCAGTTTCTGTTGTCATGACTGACCGGAAGAACTGAGAAAGATGTTCAACCTTATCCCTGTCCTCTAAGATTTCCGCGCCCTCGAAAGTCCGCAACAGTGGGATTGGATACTTGTTTCGCTTGCTCTTCTTTATGTTACTATAAAGGACTTTGGGATTAACCATGGCACGGTTCATTAGATCCTCTTCGAAGACTAGGTTTCTTTGCAACTTTTAGCTGTCGAGGGATTCCAGTTTCTTTTGAATGCGGAATCTTTTCCATAGTTTCCTCGTTTTGTTAACTTCCGTCTTTATAGATTGAGTCAACAAGCAAGGACTGTTTGTTGGCCTTCTTTGTATGCTTGGGCAGTGTTTAGAAATGAGGTTGTGAACTGCGTCCTTGAATTGGTCCCAAGCTTCGTCGATATCGTCGGATAATACGGATGTCCAGTGGATAGGAGAAAGGTCATTTTTCATCTTTTTATCCCCATACCAAATATTTGGTGGGAGATCAAGCGGTTGAGCCGGCAAAGAGAATAATCTCTATTCCCACATGAGAACCACATGATCGCTCTTGCCTAAACGGGGTAAAAAATTCCCAACATTGATTTAGTATTAGTAGTGGTATCAGAAGTATTAGTAAAATTAATTACGGGAGCAGTAGCAGCAGTAGTAATAGTGGTATTAGTAATAGTATTTATAATAATAGTATTGCGTATCTGTAGTATTAGTAGTAGTAGTCGTAGTAGTAGTAGTAGTAGTAGTAGTAGTAATAGTAGTAGAGTAGTAGTAGTAGTAGTAGTAGTAATAGTAGTAGTAGTAGTCATAGTAGTAGTTAGTAGTAGTAGTAGTAGTAGTAGTAGTAGTAGTAGTAGTAGTAGTAGTAGTAGTAGATGTAGTAGTAGATGTAGTAGATGTAGTAGTATTAGTAGTAGTAGTAGCAGTATTAGTATTTATAACTGTAGTGCGTAGTGGTGGTAGTATTAGTAATTACGGTAAGTAGGCGCTCACCGATCGGTTTCAGGACTCACTCGTCCCATTGTGCACTGGGGCTCACTCTTGAGCCCCGCCAGCAGCTTCAGGCGTTTAATGATAATTTAACCTTCAAAGACAAAAATGGTCATTCCAGTATCCGTTGTCTCTGTCGGTCATATTATTCGGTCTAAATCCTTATTGGTACTACTAGTAGTAGCATTCGTTCGATTTGTAGTGCGTAGTAGTATTAGCTCTAGTTTTAGTAGCGGCAGTTATATTAGTATTATTAGTACTTGTAGTAGTCGTAGTAGCAGTAATTGTTTTAATAGTAAAAGTGTGTAATAGTAATAGTTATGCGTAGGGGTAGAGGTATTAGTAGTTTAGTATTATTACAAGTAGAAGTAGAAGTAGTAGTAATATTATTAGTAGTAGTAGTAGTAATAATAGTAGTAGTAGCAGCATTAGTAGTAATAGTAGTAGTAGTGGTAGTAATAATAGTAGTATTAATAGTAGTAGTATTAGTAATAGTAGTAGCATTATAAGTAGTAGTAGTAGTATTTATATTAGTCGCAGTAGTAATGGTATTAATCGTCGTAGTAGTAGTAATATTAGCGGTTTTTTTTTTTAAGTAGTACTTGTAGTAATAGTTACAGCAATATTAGTAGCCCCTTTGGCCTGAGACTTTTGTTCTTATGTTTTCGTTTTGATGTTGTACCGGTGCCTTTACAACCTTTTATGTCTTTCTTTTTTTCAGGTGACGTACCACATTGACTGCTTGCTGGAAGATTGGTACCCAGATCTCGGCACCCGGTTTCACCAGTCCACCAGTGGCACCCTTCTCATTCATCGCATAATTCCCTGTACTGCCTGCATTTCGTCATATCTCACCTTGCTCGCCTGATGCAGCAGCAGAAGCCAGGTAACTCTTCCACTTTGGCCTCTGGTATGCCCTGCATTTTTTTTTCAATCATCTGATTTTGGTTTTAATATCTAGACCTATGGACGACGTATCTCTGCTGACTTTGCAAGTAAAACGGCAGTTGTTTGTCCCGAAACTACCTTCGCATGCGCCTACCGGTACTGGTGCGCCGGTCCCTTCCACCGATTACTCCTGGTACGTTTTCAGTGCTTCTCAAGACTGTTGAAGCATTCAATCATCATCCCACGTGTGTTTGCGACTTGGGACAAAAATTCCTCAAGTTGGCCTTCAAATTTTAATCGGTACTATGGCTTGCTTGACTCTGGAGCATAGTGGTTCACAAGTTGAGAAGCTTTGACTAGCGCTGGACTTTTCCATATCGGAAAAAAAGTTGTCGGCACGGATTCATGTTTCCCCCTTTTTTGTGAGCTTAAAAAGAAGCGTTTGGTAGCTCGTAAAGGTGAGGTAAAGGAGGTTTAGTTGTTCCTTCGATTAATGGCCTGACTTGGAGACGTCTGCGCAGGACAGTGTACGCGGAGGCAAGGTCTGTGTGCCGGCCTTAGTCGGCTCTCACCTTGAGCAGTTACCACTGACAATTCTAAGTTTATGCGTAACCACTTTGGCGATTTGTCATCGTGTGTGCGTGATCCCAGCTTGCGTTTGGTCTTGCCTGATTAATTGCGATGGTATTTTTTAAGCACAGAATGCACCAGAATGCATTCTGGGCGTTAGTTGGTTTCTAATCTTCAAAACCCAGCTTCACATGTTAGGTCTTTACCGGTGTGCAACATCACTCTGCACTAGGTCGATTATGCTATTTTTATAATTCACGTCATTTTCGTGCTTTCGGGGTGTGAGCCCCTATGCACAGACTTGCTAAGGATGTTTGAGTGATATCCGGACTCGCATGGTTCGTCTTTCTAGTTTCTTCAAAGGTCGGGATACGTTTCAAGGAGCTTTCCTTTGTAGATCACAAGGCAGTGGCTGTGAAATCTGAAACGATTGCCTTGATATGTGGATACTCACTGCTCGCTTTCTTATCACACACGCTTGCTCTTGATCCCCGCCAGCAGCAGCATAGCCGCTAGTATCGTTGGCAGAAGAACATTCCCGAAATGGACAAGGGATCTTGAATGACCATTTCTGGCTTATTAACCGTCATCAGCCAGCCATACCCAGGCCCACCCGAGGCTCGAACTCACTCGTCCCGTTCTGCTCTCGAACCCTACCAGCGACCGCATATTTTGCTACCTTTTCACATTAAGAAAGGACACATGCTGATTCATTTGTTCTGACATCTTGAACTGTCTACCTTGGAAGATTGCTTTCAGCAGATTATGGAACTTTGGGCATGCTTTTCTTCAAGCCGAAATAATGTGTTGTCAAGGTAACGGCACCGAAAGCTACAGTTTGGATGAAGCCGGTGGGGACTGGGATTACTATGTTCTTTTTCGCTGTCCACCGCTGTCTTTGATCATCGAGGGTTGGTAAACTCAACGTTCTGTCATTAAACCACTGGCCAGTTGTCTTGTTTGTTCCTGCTCTCACACTGTCGTGCAGTTCGTGATCATGCGCTTTTCACTGCCGTTTCACTTTTGATTATCTCAAGACCTAAAAACGAGCACATCAGGTAATAGTAGGAAGTAATTTGATTTGTCCCCATTTTCTCCTTACTCCTTTCCTCTCCGACAGTGGCAATTCCAACATAGTCTACGGCATTTTGGTGGAGGAGTTTGTGCACTGGTTTCTGTCTGCTTGTGGTGAACCTACGCTTAATTGTCGGTTTCGGCTGGCTTGTCCGCTGCACCCTACTTTCGCCTTTGCCGCCCATGACCTGGTACGTTCTCTCTATTTATGTATCACTACTATATTAATGTGAGTAGCACAAAATGTGTAGTGTTTGCTAGCTCACAAGGACCTTCAGGGGAAAGGGATTTTGAATCCATGTTCGTCACATATTGTATGCATGGGTAGTCCTCTGTTCTTATGGGTTTGGCTAGAGTAGCGCACATTCATTTTTACCGACTTTTTTAACGTTCTTATTTAGCCACTTTCTACGTTTTCGCTCATGCAATCGCGATTCCCATAAAAGTCCCATAGTTTTTTGTGTGTTTGTGTGTGTGAGAGAGAGAGAAAGAGAGAAAGGTGTGATTTATTTTGAAAGTGTAATTCAATTCACCGTGAATAAGATTGGGCACACAAACGAATGGCCGAAGACGGCAATTATTGACATGAATAATCGTCCTTGAATGAGTCGCAAAATGTATATCGAAGTGAAATCCTCGCATCGAGCGCTAACGTCCTCTTTATTATATTTCGAATGAACAAGTAGGGTTAAAAATCGGTATATAATTGGTGAATTAGGCCGATTGAAAATATATATATATGGGGGGCTCGTCGGAAAATAGAGTTGTACTCGTGAATTTCCAAGTTGTTCACATCAACCCGTCGTCAGACGAAATGAAACAGAAGAGAAATTAAATGGTCAGATGACAAGTTTGTGCTACAGGACAGACAACCAACTGGGGTGTGAGGAATGGGCACATAATTGGATTGGAGCCGATTAGGGGGGTGTGCTGTTAGGGCTCCCTGTGGCGGAGGGGGATAGCAACTTAATGGGACTGCAGACGGTAAACTTAATGGTCGTCGATGTGGGATGGGGACAGAGGTAATTGCACCGATGTTGGAGGTGTTAGTAGTTTCAACTGTTGTTCGCCGTGTCAGTGGAGGTGGTGGCTAGACCGTGAGATTCAACATGGTCTAGAAAAGATTAGCGGCTGTGCTTAGGTTGTGGGCGCAAAACAGTGAGCCGGGCACGCAGGCCTTCGTATTGAGAGTCCAGATTGATATGGCGGTTGGTGCTGGTCGTGTTAGAGTGTGACGCCTCGACGAATTCACGCGCCTGTTTGGTGTTAGCCATTGCAACAACTACGGTTCCGTCCCAATTGAAACGATGGTCGAACTCGAGGGCGTGCGTAAAGATGAGTAACAAAGGGTCGCGTCGACGAATGGCTACTTTATGTTCCGTAATACGCGTCCGAAGTCGTCGACCGGTATGACCAATATAATTGCAAGAGCAGTTAGCCTCGGAATGCGGTAGACGACATTAGTTTGCTGCTCTTTGGGTATAGTGTCTTTTACCCGGGATAGTGTTGCGCGCAAGGACGCCCGGTTTGTGCGTAATGGAGATGCCAAACCGGTTTAATTGTCGGGCGATCGCTTCGGAGACGCCCTGCGTGTAAGGTAGGGAGTAGAATTTACGCGGTCCGGGTTCTCCGTTAGAGCCAAAGGTTGGTGCTTGACTCTGGTGTCTGAGGCAGCTTTTCACAAAGCTGACTGAGTATCCGTTGAGTCGGAGTAACCGATACATGTAAGCGATTTCTTTTTTGCGTAGATGATCGTTTCTACAGTAACTAAAGGCCCGGTGGAAAAGGGTTTGAACGCAGCTTCTTTTTTTGGTTAATCACGTCGAGGAACGGAAGGATACCTCCTGTTGCCTCTTCACGAGTAAACTGAATAGCTGGGAAAACACTATTCAGGCTCTGATGCAACTGCACCACTTCGGAGGCATTTATGATAACAAATGTATCATCTACGTATCGGACCCACATTTTTGGTCTGAAATTACACAACCTCCTATTCTAGTTGTTGCAATACTAGTTCTGCCAGTAGATCCGAGATTGGTGAACCCATTGGCGTCGAGTTACGCTCTTCATCTCGGAATGCACTCTACCTCAGCTATTCCACATATTTTTGTGCGTCAAACGCTTATTCTTACCAGACGTTGGGAGACAATTATCGCAAAATGTATATCTAAGTGAAGTCCTGGCATCGAGCGCTTACGTCCTCTTTATTATATTTCGAATGAACAATTAGGGTTAAAAATCGGCATATAATGGGCGAAATAGGCCGATCGATAAATATATATATATATATATATATATATATATATATATATATATATATATATATACCTTCTGTCATCAACGTACGCGCAAATCGCATCTTCGCTTCTATTAGCAATATATATATATATATATATATGATAGTGTGGGGCTCACCGATCTGCTTAAGGAACATGTATGTTCCGTTTTGCCCCGGTTCCACTTTAACAACATATGCTACATGTCGCTATGTGACCGCCTGCGAGGGCTCTATTCTGAGCTCCAGGGCACAACATGTTCCTTAAGCAGATCGGTGAGCCCCACACTATCATCATATTCCCGATCACAACCGACAAAACAACGAGCCCGTGGCTCAATGGTAGAGCGTTCGACTCAAATACCAAAGGTCGCGGGTTCGAATCCCAGGTGTGCCACACTTGGGATTGGGTATGACTGGCTGATGACGACTAATAAGCCAGAAATGGCCATTCCGGTCTCCTTTGTCTTTGTCGGTTCCACTTTAACAATATATATATATATATATATATGGATAAATTTTTTTGGTATATATGTTACTTTTGAGGATTGTGGTCTGTAAGCCATTGTCCCTATTTTGAGGTACACAGTCGAGCTTTTATTTTTTTAACTCAATAAATTTGGCTTTTACTTACTGTTTTTGCTAGGCTTTTCTCGTGCGTACACCGAAGCTTTTTCTGGCGTCCATCGTTTTATTTTCGCAATTTTACCATGAGTTTTTTTTTATTAACTTCCGGTAGTCAGGCGTTTCCTGCCTGTTCACGGAGTGCTTCAGAGCTGTATTCTGTCGTTTCATCTACATGCTCTCCCATTCCCGCCCTATTGTAATAGGTTTTCGATGATATTGGGGACGACTTCCTTCTGCCTACTAACAGAGTCTTCCTTGATCGATTTCTGGGCCGAGGTACTTTTGGTTCCGTCTTTGGGGGTTCCCTGTGTCTCAATTTGCCCGCGGATCCCACATTTATGGATCAGGATAAAGTAGGTATTTTTTTATTCCTTCCTTTTCCGCAGATTTTAATTTTCGCATGCCTACTGTGGTGCTCAGTGTTTCTGCATTCTGTTTCAGATTGCAGTGGCCGTGAAAATCTGTTCGCCAATAGACCCTCGTAGATTGCATATTCGTCTAGACCACTGGCGCTTTGAGCTGCAGTCAACCCCCAAGGCCTCCCATGTTGAAGTCGCAGATGGCACTTTGCGCCAACGGAGCGACCCAAAGGCTAGTGGTCAGACCGGGGAACATTTGGAATGCGCCCCTGATCGCTGTCGTGCATGTGAACCTTCAAAAGGCGTGTCAGACATCGGTGTCGCCGAGGCCCTCTACCGGCAGGAACAGCGTCGATGGAAATTTCAGCCCGTCGAATCGTGCTTCACTGCCTACCAGGTTTGAGACACGCGCCTCGGTGACTGCTTTAGCTGATTCACTGACTGGAAGTGAACTTGCGTTACCTTCTGTCCTTTTTAGGAGATCCGTTCGGAGTTATCGGTCCTGTTGCGCGTAAATCCTGAGTCGCATTTCCGCGATCTTCTGCGGCAGCCGTCTACGCGTCTGCTTTCGGGCCAGTCCGTTCGCGTTAAACGGGATGAGTCGCATCGATTGACGCGGCCGGTTACTGCTTCTATGCCTCGTAGACGACCCCTTCTTGACCCCCTGGACTCCGGTCAACCGGCAAACGAGTTGCGTCAACTGAACCCACACTCCACTCATCTACTGACCTGTCTCGGCATAGTTTCTCCAAGACCTCTAGGCCTTGTCTTACCGCTGGCTCCAAGAGGTAATCTCTCTGATTGGATGAACTCAATGCGGCTGATCTATGATGAACGCTGTGCCCTTGCTCAGTCCTCCGGCGAAAGATCTCAGCTTTTTCCAATACATCCACTCACGCTTACATGCCTTATACACCAGGTGAGCATGAATGACTATAATGTATATTACTGCTATTAAATTAGTAGTGTTTTATTGTATTCTGATCTACTGAGAACCCTCCTGACGACCGCATTTTTAACCAAATTATGAAGGTGGCTCTGGCTTTGTCGTATCTTCACGGAATGCGCATAGTATACCGTGACCTGAAACCGGACAACATCTTTGTTTGGCGGATGCCAGAACCAGTAGGTGCCGACCTTTACTGCCCATCAAACAGCGAACGCCGTCCCAGCGCAGGCCCTTCGTCGTTTTTCCACTCTAACGCGCACCACAGGAACCAATGTATTATCTACCCTTAATGCTCTTTCCTCGCACCCCTGCTCGGTTTCCGTGGTGCTGGGTGACTACGGTGTCAGTAGAGCTCGAGCCAACCTCGACGGTTGTCGGGGCTACGTGGGCACTCCAGGCTATATGGCACCGGAGATTTTGGAGCACTTTGGGGAGGAGACGTACACTGCGAAGGTTTGTTTTGTTTTCTCCGCTTTTTGTCCTTCCACTCACTACGAGTTCCGCTCCCTTGCTTGCTTTCCATCGGTTTGTGTCCCCCTCTAGCGCTTTATTGAACCGAAGTTCACCGGTGCCTCGTCACTTGCCTCTGTAGCTGCAGATCGGATATTTATTCACTCAGAAATGCGCTCACACCGATCCATTGACCTCTCGAAGCAAACAAGTTTCGTATGGGTCATGAACAGGCAATCAAGTGACCTGGTCGAAATCGGCCTAGCTTTAAGTTTGGGGGTAACTTGATGCAGAACTGTTTCAGGCTCATTTAGCTTCATTCAGCCGAGCATAACCTTGACCTCCAGCTGGGACTGGAAACACAAACATACGCACACACACAGATGGTCCACCAATGGGGTCTATTACATGGCTCACAAGCATTTCGCGAACAGGCAACCAACTTCCAGGCTGATGTCGGCTAGTCTATAATTTTAGATAAAGACGCCAGATAATACGGATAGGTGGATACAGTATTGCTTTGGACTTATTCTGCTTTTATAACTTAACTGACTTCGGCCTGGTAATTGGCTAACTGTCCGTGACTTCTGCCATCCATGCGGAGCTTGCTTGTTTTGGAAGCCAGTTTGGTCAGTGTGCGCTCATTCCTCCTTGAACAAATACCTGATCGGTAGCGAAAGAGGTGTTTAGGCACTGATCAACTTCGGTTCAAGTACCAGCTTATGACTCGTCTGCTAGAACTCTCGTTTGGAGCATCTGCGGCGTATCCGAGCGCACGTTTGTATTTCTGGTTCCTATCAGGTTGTCGGGGTTATGATTGGCTTAATGCAGGCAGAATATGTCGCAAACAGTACTTTATCAATCTTTCCACATTCTCTGTCGTCCTCATCTCTGCAGTTAATGAGGAGTGCTAAGGGACATGTTCGTCCCGAAGTCGGCCAAGCTCTACTAGAAGAGGGAGGTGGCCAATCACGACTGGGTCACAAAATATGCTTAACACGAATGAGCACAAACATCGCCCAACTGTAGAATCCTCTGTAGGGTACGGTTGAAAAGTTAATTGTTCCTGTACGCATTTCAAAGCCTGACAATGAGCTGGGGGACTGGTTTCGAAAATTTACGCATTAAAGTTTACATTTTCTTAAGCAATTGCTTCTCTTCTTATTAACTATCTTGGGATGCAAGTATTTCAATGCATACATATCGCAACCGACAAAGCAACGAGCCCGTGGCTCAATGGTAGAGCGTTCGACTCAAATACCAAAGGTCGCGGGTTCGAATCCCAGGTGTTCCACACTTGGGATTGGGTATGACTGGCTGATGACGGCTAATAAGCCAGAAATGGCCATTCCGGTCTCCCTTGTCTTTGTCGGTTCCAAATTATCAACATATGCTTCACGTCGCTATGCGACTGCCTGTGAAGTACTCTAGTCTGAGTTCCAGGGCACAACGGAACATAAATGTTCCTTAAGCAGATCGGTGAGCCGCACACTATCATCATATTCCCGATCGCAACCGACAAAGCAACGAGCCCGTGGCTCAATGGTAGAGCGTTCGACTCAAATACCAAAGGTCGCGGGTTCGAATCCCAGGTGTTCCACACTTGGGATTGGGTATGACTGGCTGATGACGGCTAATAAGCCAGAAATGGCCATTCCGGTCTCCCTTGTCTTTGTCGGTTCCAAATTATCAACATATGCTTCACGTCGCTATGCGACTGCCTGTGAGTACTCTAGTCTGAGTTCCAGGGCACAACGGAACATAAATGTTCCTTAAGCAGATCGGTGAGCCGCACACTATCATCATATTCCCGATCG
The DNA here is from genome assembly GCA_017591395.1 of Schistocephalus solidus. NCBI lineage: Eukaryota > Metazoa > Platyhelminthes > Cestoda > Diphyllobothriidea > Diphyllobothriidae > Schistocephalus > Schistocephalus solidus. The sequence continues at coordinate 47,004 of WEDG01001057.1, forward strand.
CAACCGACAAAGCAACGAGCCCGTGGCTCAATGGTAGAAAGCGTTCGACTCAAATACCAAAGGTCGCGGGTTCGAATCCCAGGTGTTCCACACTTGGGATTGGGTATGACTGGCTGATGACGGCTAATAAGCCAGAAATGGCCATTCCGGTCTCCCCTTGTCTTTGTCGGTTCCAAATTATCAACATATGCTTCACGTCGCTATGCGACTGCCTGTGAGTACTCTAGTCTGAGTTCCAGGGCACAACGGAACATAAATGTTCCTTAAGCAGATCGGTGAGCCGCACACTATCATCATATTCCCGATCGCAACCGACAAAGCAACGAGCCCGTGGCTCAATGGTAGAGCGTTCGACTCAAATACCAAAGGTCGCGGGTTCGAATCCCAGGTGTTCCACACTTGGGATTGGGTATGACTGGCTGATGACGGCTAATAAGCCAGAAATGGCCATTCCGGTCTCCCTTGTCTTTGTCGGTTCCAAATTATCAATATATATATATATATATATATATATATATATATATATATATATCACACTAACCAGTATCAATGCTGCTCTCGCTAGGCAGCATGGCTAGGTAGTCCGGGTGGCCGTGTGTCTGATACTTTATCGAATGTGGACCTTTCGACGAGATCTTTTCAGCTTATTCTTTTATAACTAACTGCTACCCACAAGAATGATCTGATCGGAATTATTCTTTTTTGACTTGCTTTTTATCGTCAGCCAGTCATGCTCCAACCTAGTGTTGGGAATAGGCTAGGTTTGAGCCCGTTCTTTTTTTGGCAGTCAAACGCTTTAGTATTGCAACTGGGTTCATTCCATGTCATCGTATACCGCATCCGTTCGATCTCCCTTTTCTACTGCTCTCCTTCTCTCTCCTAGGGTTCTTCACACTTCCTTCATCTTCGAGGCAATTTTGTTCCCATTTATAGGTGGCGAAGTCTGTTAATGCGTCTCCTAACTTGCTTCCGCCAACGTTTTGACTTATCTTCAGGTTGACATCTACTCCTTCGGGATTCTGATGGCCAGTATCGTCAACATGCAGGCGCCTTTCCATGGGTTCACAAATCTACGCTTTCAACTGACACAGCACATTCTTTCGGGTGGTCGTCCGGTCATTCCGATCGAGGTATGCCAGCTGAACAATGTCTTTTTCGCTTTTATGGTCTGTCTCACTATAAATGAATGCACGCGTTTAGGTGCCGTCTTGCTGTGGAGCACACTTGAACATCTTAGATTTCCGTGCATCTCTTTTACTGCAAATACTTTTGTTGGATCATTGAACTGACTGCTAACTCCAAAGGCCACGAAACCGATGACGTCATTGCAGTGTCCGCCCCTCCAAAATACAGGTTAGTCCGGCGGATAAGCCGAAGCAGTGCGTCTAGAGTTGGACAAGACATAGTCCCTGAGTAACAGCGGTTGTTTGGGGTATTTATGGCATACGGTTATTCGCTCTGCTTAATTTTCCGTTCGTCACTGACTGTTGATGTAGCACTGCCTCGGTATTTAGTTTCGTGCTTCAAAGACAACAGTACTTTTTACCTTCGTAAGACAAAAAGGATTGATTTAACGTCGATGGCTCCTTCATTTCACCTGATTTAGTGAATCATGATGTGTGCGTTATGGGGGCCAGGTCGTACCGTGGCGCACGAAGACGGGTACGCCGGCCCGTCAGCCAATGCGCCCACCCCCACATCAGAAAACTGACCGGCTCGGTCGGTAGTACGATTGTGGGTGTGGGAGGGAGTGAAGTCGACGGCTCAGCACATTTTCCTCACTATTCATGATCTGACGCGCTTGAAACTATCACGGTGCGCTAAAACCCATGGCTTGGAAGGTTGCCAACTGATGGGATAACTCGGATCGCGTGGTCAGTCCCGTGCGTGCGTTTGTGCGCAATGATGACTGGCGGACTGAGAGTCAGGCTGCAATGCCTCCTTCTTAATGTGGCCTTTATGGCACTCTCACTCCATGGGATCCGAGCCAGGTGTGGTGGTACGCCCAGGGGCAGATCCGGCCGCGCCAGCCACCTGCGCCCTCTCTCATCTCCGGTCTTTTTGCTTCTGTCATGACACCGGGCTCAAGTGGGGGATGAGTAGAGAGTGCGGTAGATTCAGCTCAAGTCTACAATCAGTTTAAACTAAATCATACGCAAGTCACCGTCCCTGCACCACCCTTCCTTGAAGCATACGGTGGAACTCGTCAAGTCAACGTTTGAACATTCGTGTCATGTGTGTGTGTGTGTGTGTGTGTGTGTGTGTGTGTGTATTTGAGGACTTGCGGGAGTTTAGGAAAAATTTCGCTATTACGGTAGTTGGTTAGGTTTTTTCACGGAGTAATCAACCGTCTATGTTTGGGCGACTTGCCGCGGAGAGACTGCCGTCTGTGCCCACAAGTCTTCATACTGTTCCTTGAGCTCGGCATGCCGGTTTGTGCCGCCTGCCAGGTATTGAAAAGCTCTCGCAAATGTGTTGCATTGAGCTTTTTGATGGGAATTTGGAAATGCACGATCAAACCTTGACTTCTTCTGAATTAACTCATTGTTTTTTGCCTACGAAGAGTTTATTTATTAGAAGCCTTCGTGACAAACTAGCATTCCTTTGTCTTTTTTTCTTCAGACTCAGCGGCAATGTCCCTTAGTGTACTTGGACCTGATGACACGCTGCTGGTCGTCGGACCCTTCCCAGCGGCCAGCGGCTGATGAGATTGTCACCCTCACCTCCCTTCCTGACTACAGCTCGCGCCAGAGCTCTGCTCTGAGGCGGACAGCCTCCGGCCGGTCCAATGACCTTCCAGCCCAACCCTCTTCTTCCTCCCTGTGGAACTATCGTCCCTTTTCGAGCCTTGCTTCTACCCCCGCCTCGTCGCCCCTGAGCGGGATCTTCATCGACCGAGGATTCGCCCGTCTTCGTTCTGTCACCCGCGTGGATTGCCTGAAAACGATTACCTGCGCGACTATTGGTGCATTTCTGAGTGGCTTCCAACTGAACGGTGTCTTCTGGGGCTGAACTATCAGTGACCCATGTCAGGAAATGTTCCCCGAAATTCGGAAAGGCCTTTGCGATTTGGAAGGATTACTTGATATTTATTATTGTGTGAAATAATCCCACGATATTTCAGACATGCCAAGATGCCGGCTTTTGAAGGCACCTCATTTCGACCGCTTGCGACAATGGCACTAGGTACTTAAGTTATATGCATTTTACTATTGATTTTTAATGCTCTTGTAAATTCCAACGTTTGGTTACAGAAAATATGCTTAAAAATATCCTTTCTTACATTTTTTGCTGGCTAATCATGTCTTCTTCAAATTTTATGCTCAGATAAAAGCTATCTTCACTTCTTAAATAATGTTTGTTTATGAGATTTTGTAAAACCGTACAATTTCCTTTCAAATAGCATCGTATCTGTCGGTGTATTGATGCACCGCGTGAAGTATACAACACAGTTGGCGTTGGTAGAAAAAATGTTGGTAAGAAGGTGCTCAGCGATCGCTTGCTGGACTCACTCGTCACGTTGTGCCTTTGGCCTCACTCTTGAGCCCCGCCAGCGGCCGCATGGTGGCTAATAATATAGGTAGAAAAGCATGACCACTATAAGGTATCTTCGTAAGTGAATAGTTGGAATGTATGATTTTCCTTTCAAGAAAAGCTTGAACTTTGTATTCCGAGAACCCTAAACTTAAACGTCACGGCTCCAGCTCATTCGGGAAGCTGAAAAACGTTTTCTACAACCTAAATATACGCTTGTTTGAGTAGGAAATTTGAAGACGACGTGATTTTCTAAGAAAGCAGTATGAGAAAGGCTACTTTGACTAATTTTTTCCATAATACGTTGGAATTTATAAGGGCATCGAAAATCGATGTAAAAAATGCACACTACCTAAGTTGTCCTTTTTCTCTTGAGTGTTGCTTTTGTTGGCGGCCGAGAGAACTTACATAATAAAAGTGGCATCCTGGAGTATCGGAAATGTCTTGGAATTTATCTCCCACTCGAGGAACCCTTCCTAATCGAAAGGTATTTCAGAATTTTGGTTAACCTTTTATTTCCAGGTGTCTGCCCTACTTTTTTTGATTTAAGTAGTTGAGTACCCAAGTCAATGGGGGATCGTCGCATATAGCCTAAGGCCCAACTGTTCGATATGTTTTAAATGAGGTTTGGTGTTATGAGTAACCGCATGGCTAGTATTAGCCTAGAGTTGAATCTTATCCTCACCTTTATCGTCTAACTCTTGATCTAACCTTAGCTCTAATCATATCGGTATTAACCTACCCTTAGACCAAACCCCATCCTCTATTCTGACCGAAACCTAGCTTTAACCTTCTCCCTTCTCCAAATTCTACACCAACCAACCACCAGCCTCCATGTATGCCTGCAGCTACTGATTTGGTCCTGTTAACCTATCAATGGGTTTCTTAGTTGTATTTGAGATATAGAGACACTTCCCCACGGAGGAAATTTCAAGTTATGGACTTTCCGTCATAGGAATGAATGGGATGTATGCATTACTTACTTATTAACTTTCATACATACAGCCCAGGAGGAAGTATATACCACTATACTGCTAGTAAGTTTTAGGATAAGGAAACGTGTGTATGGAGTTAGTATTATGCTTAGCTTTAAGTTTGAATTTGAATCCAGCATGGTTCTCCGTGTTGAATAGCATTGAATAGCGACTTACGAACATTTGGAGTTACGAACGGTGTTTACGTATGACATTTCGCGCGGAACATTACGTATAGAGATAAGTTCGATTAACAATATGGTTCGCATTCGTCTTAGATCTGTGGATTAATCTTCATTTCTGAGTCTGATCATGCATTCTTTGACCCAGTTCCACAAAGATCCGCCTCCCTGCACATTCAGAACCTAACGAAACCTTTCCAACTGTTCTTGCTAGTCGGTGGGTGCGTCATGAATGCTGATGGAGCCGTTGTTACTCCCTTTTAGATTGTCTTGGGCGGCTCTGGCTCGGTGGTCAGTGCTCTCTCCCCTCCTCGCCCTCCTCCATTAACAAGGATTCCTCACCGAGCAAACTGTCGAGCCCACTGTCATCCGTGTCGGACTGCTCTCCCGGCGGTCTTTGCAGTGCTTACGATTCCACCTGTCTCGGTCGTCTCATCCTCATTGAATCTTCTGTCTGGTTGGGCTGCGAGAGCACCTCCCAGGGTCGGCTCACTGCGCCGACTGGTCGAATCGCCGCGGCGACAGCTTCTGCGACCGGCACCTCCGAGGCGCGCAGCGGCGACGCTACTGCGCGCCTCGCCTGCGTCTGGTCTGTCTTCACGTCCCCGGGTGGCGGTTTCCCTGCAGCTGTCGGTAGCCTACCGTCCGCCGGTGAGTCGTTGCCACTGAGTCTGACTGGACCCTCGGCCTTTCCAACTGCTCTCTGTCATTCGCCGGATTTCACTGTCCCTGGCGGTCCTGGTGTTCTATGGTGTGCTGACTCTTGTGGACGTCTCTTCGCCATATGGTATGGTGTTTTTTGCTGTTTTATTCCTCTACACTTTAACTGTCTTGTCTTGACTCGCTGTGGTTCGGGTTGGTCAAGTTCAAGCACGCACAGCCAATCAGGACAGGATGACAGGATACACTTTAACGCGTATTGGTCCAGATTTCTTCTGACTGTCGACAATCCCTCGTTAGACACGGGGACCAGTCTCGAAAATTTACACGTTCTATTTTCACAAAGAATTTCATATCTTCCTAACTAAATGTCGTGGGATGCCGCGAATGCGATATCTGATACCAGGTACTTATTCAGCCGACGTTTCGAACTCTCATGCGAGCCCATCGAATATTGGGTCAATCGGTCGATGCAATTTACCGCCTACTGCAGGTAGCGTGCCACTCGACAGAGGAATCGATCAATAGACATATCGATCTGCCAGCCGCTTATCAGGCCCTGTGTGTGGACTAATCAATTACGATGCAGAAGGTCATTCCCGGCAGTTAATTTCCTATGCTTATGATATTCAGAAGTGGCCAGGGCTGCTGCCTCGCACCTGGAGACTTCTTCCAGTTAGCAACAACCACGAACTTGAGAGGGCATCCACTCAAACTACGTGTAACTGGGGCCAGACTGGATACACGAAAGTTATTCCTCTCCAAGAGAGCAGTCGACGCTTGGAATGCTCTGCCTCTGGATGTTGTTATGGCTACTTCCGTTGAGCTTTTTAAGAAACCTGGACCAGTATAGCAGTGCCCACTATAATATTCCCAGATCTTCTTAGTCACGTCCCAGTTGAATCACACTCTTATATTACAATACTACGTTTTATATTTCAGTACCATTTTTATAGCATTTTTATTATCTCAAACTCTTCGCATATGCCTCACTCACGAGAATCTTGTCACCAACAATAGCATGTACTCATGCTACTCGTAATATGGGAGTACACATTTGTGTTTACTCTCTTCGATGAGCCAACAGCTGCTTATTTTCCGCACGCTATTATGTAAACCAACTTTTTTACATTTTCATGATGTACCAGAGGCTTTTTAGCCATACTGTAACCAAGAGGGAATTCAAAGGTTTTTGCCTATCTTTTCCTTAATAAACTTAACTTAAAAACCTCTTTTTTGTGCTCGCTGTGCTATAGAAAACCTGAGTCTCCATGTTAAGCAGACTTTATGTCACGTAATTGTTTACCATACTAACAGCACGGGTGTTAGCTAAAAGCCTTGGGTTTTTTACGGTAAATAATTACGTAGTCGTATACTACTGACTATCTTCTGGTACCTTTTAAATATTCTGTGGTTATTCCGCAGTACCTCGCTGATATCCGCTCAAATATTCATATCAACTTCCGGAGCGTGTCCGAAACGGGCCGTTCCGAAAGAATTTTTCTTAGGAAATCAAACAAGACTGTCGGAAAAGTACTTATTTTTGCATTGTTTATCATTTTTCATGATTGGCGGTCTTTCGTGCGCCCTCCTTCACTATGCACCTTTCGTAGTAGCCTAATTTAAGTGATTTGTAATATAGCCGTTTTCTGAAACTCTACTCTTCAGTAAAATGACTTATTTTATGCTAGTAAATATTAATTTATAGATCAGACAATGTCCTCTTTTAAGAATAGTTGTTTTTTTAATGCTGCGGGACTTTCGGACGCAGCATGGACGATTTTTCGTAACAGGGTTTTTATTATGAAGCCTAGGAGATTTCATTAGTGCGTAAATCTACTATATGTGAATGCGACAAATCTGCCTGTGTCGCTGATGCTCGTTTTAACTACCACTTTTCTGGTTATACTCGTGACAATTCATGAGTTTGCAGGTCTTATAAGTAAGAGATGTGAATTAGTTCACACTGATGGTATGTCTGAATGAAGTAGAACGTCCTTTGCGAATTGGGAGTTTCAATAGCTGGACTACATTTTACAACAGGCTTTTTCTGGCTGCTTGCATTCATGATTGAAGTCAGCCTAGTCCCTTGACCTCCGGTTGGAAATTGGATGGAAGGTTGTCTCATAAGCGCCTCTTTTCCTTTGCGTCTGCACTTAAATCTTGCCTTGCTTGTGCGGTTCAGTTTTCTGACGTCCTCACAAGGAATAAGCCCATATAGTTACCCTTTCTTTTTGCTGCAGCTGCTCCACCTTGACTCTGTTGGCTGCTGTTACCTTCTTTGAAGAACGCCTTCGTGCTCTTCAGCCCCCCAGAGAGACCGCAGCGACTTGTTTTGCGGACGACTGTATTGTCCTCTTTCCGATACACTACCCACCTCATTTTGCCCCACATGTTGCTGCCGCCTCTCTGCGTCCTGTCGCCAGCGTTGTTCTTGGATTAGCCACTGGCTGGCTGGGGACCGCCTGTCTAAGTCAGTCTGTGCGTGACGATCCCTCGGTGTTGCCTGCACACAGCCTCCGTATCGATTGGACAGAGAATTTGTTGCGCCGACAGTGCCGTCTTTACCTTTGCGGAGCCGAGGTTGGAAAGGGGTACGCCCAGCATGCAATAATATTCATACAATAATGCCTACGCATATAGCATAAGTAGGTCGTGTATATATGTTAAAATTCGCGTTCTTGTCCACCTCGACTAGCCTTCAATTCCGGAACATTTTTTTGGTAAGTATCACATTTAACAAGCAGCTAAACGCTCTTCTACCTGTGGTTTGGTAGGCTGTACACAACCGAGTTACACTGTTTTTGTTGTGATAAGTTTGTATGGCCTTAGTAAAAAACCATTCATGGAGGAGCCCCAGATTGCGAGTATGTTAAGTGCGCAAGAGTTTGTTCCAACTTCCGCCAATTTCTGCAGTCTTTAAAATCTACCATTTTAGCATCCCATCTTACAAGAATAGGGGTAGGCATAGGTATAAACAGTACTAGTCTTACCTGGCTGTTTGGTATTGTTTCCTAGAGTAGCTCTCTACGAATTCCCAGATGTTATTAGTCACCCACATCTGCTTCTTTTTGGCCGAGAGTTTATCATTTGGGTGGTAATTGGTCGACGAATTGACTCACCGATAATTTCGTTGAAGGCAGTACTGATCCGTGCGCTCCCCTCATATTTCATCACTCCTGGCAAGCAAAGTTTATTGACGCTGTTGTCTTGCAACAATGTCAATCTTATCGAACTCTAGCATATAGCCCAGTCTATTCGACTGAGTTCCACCCTAATGGCGACCTTATTCCACCACATGGCTGATACGTGTTCTGCCATCTATGCCTAGAGTAGACTTCATGTTTCTTCGTAGTTTCCTTCTGGACCTTGCCGGGGCAGCAGGTCTTTCAGCGGCTGAATGACTACCTCTTGCCTGCCAGTTTTTCTTCTTAATCTGACTCCTCCGTCCTTTGCCACTGCAGACTTTGTTGGCTTGCTGGAACGGGCTCATGCATTGCAGCCTACACGACTTCTTTCACTTTTGGTGGTGACTCTGAGGTCATGGTCGACTCCCAGCCGGCTCTGCGACTCCAACTGGACTCTTCATGGAACCCTCGTAAATCGTCCGCATCGTCCTCAGGGTCCGGAACACAACACGCGAAGTGCGGTCGCCTCTGCGGCTTGCAGACCTCGGCCGTTACATCAATCGCTGTCGACACTTCTGACTACGGCTCGCATCCAGAGGGCATGCAAGCCGCAGAAGCATTCGTTTATCAACGGGTCTGGACTTACACTTACCCAGGTTTCGTCAATTCTGCGACCTGTCGCATTTTAGTTTACTTGTGCCCTGTAGAGATTGTCTGCCTTAATCGGTCCGCTTACTCTTAATCTGTTATCAGTCTATTAACAAGTGCAATGACCTCTCCAACCCATATTTGCTGCTGACACTCAGTTTGGCCAAGGCACTGAGCCACTCCGGGTGCGTGCAGATGAACGCCTTTTCCAACGCTAGTGCCAAGTGGCCGGGCAATCATCACGCCAATTGAGGCAGACGCGATTGTTGGGAGTTGCAGTATTTATAGAATGCAGTCGCTATGCTAAGACATGCCTAGGACGTTTAACGCCCCATTGAGGATGACTGTCTTTTGGTGCGCTAACTTTTTGTTGGCTGGTACGTGGATCGTTATCCGCTGAACTTTCATCATCACGTGGTGATGATTGCCCGGCCACTTGGCACAGCGGCATTGGAATATGCGTTCGCCTGAGCGCTCCTCGAGTGGCTTATTGCTTTGGCCAAACTGAATCTCAGCACGGAATATGGGTTGGGGAGGTCATTGCACTTGTTAATAGACTGGGGGTCTGTAACCCATAATTTAAGCAACTGGGCGCTCCCGCCAATATTGCCTCTTGCGAGACTTGAATTTATGGCTAGCTCTTGCCCAATGAGCCGCGAAGTGAGAATTGGCATTATTTCGCCGCACTGCTGCCGCTTGTTCAGCCATTTGCGTCCTGAGCAGTCTTCCTGTTTCTCCTGCGTCTTTTCTTTGCCCTCAACTGCACCAGATCCAATTAAGAATTCCAGATGTTTATTGCCGCGCCAGTGGCATTCTCATTACCTGAAACCTAATGGTTGCCTACGGTCTGTGTGCGAAGCCAACTCCTAGTGGTGCAAGAAGGAGGCCGAGACGTTTTTGACGTATGGAATCACTCGCCAATGTTTAGGATCGATGGGATTTTGTCCCTCGTCTCGTTTGCACACGCAAATCCCTTTATAGGAATCTACCCTATCTGTTACTGTCTCTGAAGATTGTCCGAGTTGGAATCGGAATCGTATGGCGAATAAAGTTCTTGTCGCATTGGTCGCGTTAACTTCTTTCCGTTTTATTTCTGGGCCTTGCATTTTCACTTGTTTCGGGAATCGCCAAACCATCAACATGAGTCCGAGTGAATCCCAAGTGTTGAAACATTTTTTTTCAATTACTTTCCGGAACTTACTTTGCATTGTATTGGCCGTACTGCACTGCGCATATTTTTGCTCATACTCTCAATGCCAGTTTCTCGCGACCGTCCTCTCCTCCTTCCTTCCCTTCTCACTTGTCACTAGCGCACGAAGTCACCTGCTGGTCGGTGAGTTCTCGGTCGCCTCTGCGTTCCATCAGTCTCTTCGGTCTGATCTCTCCTCGCCAACCCGCACGGGCACCAGTTGAGCACTCCTCTATGGGTAGGTGACAAAAATTACTCCACCTCCTCTTCATTTGACAGCATCTTCAGCCTTAATGAGCCTATTTTATGTTTCAGTATGTTACTTGCGCCCTTTTCCTAAATTCAAAAGCTAAAAGCTTGACGAATGTTTGTGGAAGATGTCTGATTTGTACAGTGTATGTTTTCCCGGGTGAGAATCGCTATGTGCGTCTCATTCTTTAAATTAAGCATGCATTTTGGTCTGTTGGTCGAAGCCCAAGATAACAAAACTTTGGCCCCACTGCGCTTAAGGCTAAAAAACATTAAACAGCAACACTTTAATGATGATGATGGTCGTTGTTGCTGGTGGTGATGATGATGATAATTTTGTTATGAGCAATAATATTTAGCAGTCGATAGCGTAAATCAGACAACGGAACGTCTATATGACTTACTGCAGTCGTTTCAGTAGTACTACTACTATCGATAACTTAACTTTTATCGCATGTCGTGCAGATAAGGAAGCGATCACATGCTATGGAAACATCAATCGCGGAGAATGAGGATGTTTCGGTAGCTTGCGTTTTCTTCCTCTGTCTAAGTGATTTGTGAGCCTCTTACTAGTAGTATTTTTAGAAGTAGTAGTAGTAGTAGTAGTAGTAGTAGTAGTAGTAGTAGTAACAGCAGTGATAGTATTAGCAGTGACACTAGCACTAATAATAGTAGTGGTGGTAGTAGCAGTACTAGCAGCAGTAGTTCTAATATTAGCAGTAGTAGTAAAAGTAGTAGTAGTAGTAGTAGCAGAAGTAGTTGTAATACTAAGGGTAGAAGTAGTAATAGTTGTATTGGAAGCAGTAGTACTAGTAGCATTAGCAGTAGTAGCAGTGTTACTAATAGTACTAGTAGTGGTAGTAGTAGCAGCAGCATTAGTAGTCATAATGGTAGTAGTAGCAGCAACAGCAGCATTTCTAATAGTACTTTTAGCAGCAGCAGCGCAGGTAGTAACATTAGCAACAGTTTTAGTGATTTTACTGACAGCAGCATTTGAAGTAGTATCAGTTGTTGTAGTGGTAGTAATATTAGAAGCAGTAGCAGCAGTATTTGTATTAGTACTAGTAATTATATTGGTATTAGTAGCAGTAACATCGGTATTTCTACTAGTAGCAGTAGTATTCAGTAATAGTAGTAGTAGTAGTAGTAGTAGTAGTAGCAGTAGTAGTAGTAACAGCAGTAGTAGTAGTCTTAGCAACAGCGGAAGTAATATTATTTGCAACAGCGGTAGTAGTAGTAGCAGCAGTAGAAGCAGTATTATTCGTAGTTCTAATGGTAGCAATAGTAGTATTAGCAGCAGTAGTAGTATTATCAACAGCGATAGTAATATTAGTAGTAGTAACAGCGTTAGTAGTAAGAGCAGCAGTATTAATAATACTAGTATTCGTGTTACTAGTATTAGTAGTAGCAACAGCAGGATTATTAGTATTTCTAATGGTAGCAATAGTAGTGGTATTAGTATTAGTGGTAGTATTAGCAGCAGCGTTAGTATTAATAGCAGCAGTATTATTAGAACTAATATTAGTAGCAGTAGTAGTAGTTCTAATGGTAGCAGTAGTAGTGGTAATAATATCACTGGTAGTAGTAGTTTTAGCAGTAGTGGCGGCAGCAGCAGCAATTTTGTCAAAGTCACGAGTCAAGCAGTAACAGTCCAAGTTTACTTAAGTATGTCCTCTATACGACCGAAAGATACGTCAATGAAAGCTCTGATCGGCATGATAATATGAGGATATGGTTTTCTACGGCACGTACCAAGTATGATGCTTCATACATTTTCCAGGGATCATTGAGCGCGTACGGTGTAAATTGGGTGGAGTGGAGGCTTGTTATTTTGTGTATGCAATCATTACTCTTAAATTCCCTGTACGTGAGACCTTCACAGCTGCGCCCAGAGTCCAATTTCTTCACATGGTAACTTACTTCGGCCAAACCAACACTTCTTGTCAAAAGCATTCTTGCATCCCACTTGCTCGAAAAAATGTAAATCCAAAATTATCAATCGTTCGTGTGAGGAAGTCTACGTAATTTCGATGACTTGGAATCTCGAATGTACATTGTCTTCCGGGCTTTCGGCTTTCCAATGAAGACAAGACGTCTATACATGGGTGTGGACGCTGCGGTAACCGAGGGCTTTGTCTACGCGTGCCACGAGACTATGTGATACTCGTGTCGAAGTTAGTTACTGATAAAACTGCAGATATTGACTTTCTACCCACGGCTGTTTGCGTGTTGTACTTATTTGCCTACATTAACGGGTCCAAGACAACAATTCCCCTCTCGAAGACTGACCTGTGCACGTCGAAACAAAATCGTTTCCTGATAGTTCATTTGATACGGAGACGGGGACGCTCACCGTCCTCCGCCCACTTATCAAGCGGATTCATTATGAATGCCACACGCAGCGGGAGCGTTCGAATTAACCCAGGCAGACATAAAATCCTCAACATTGGCATTAAAATCTACAGCCATCAAGTTAAAACGCCTCTGATGCTCTTTCATGATTTTCCTTTTTGTCTCCCTATTCGTCCGCAGCATCGCGCGGTTCTACCATGGGCGGCTTCGTGCAGCGCCTCTGTTGGATTCAAGAGGTTGGTCTCCTGGCCGGCACATCTCGTGGAGCTCTGCTCAAAATAACTTGGCCATCCTTTCCGGTAGATGCATCAATAACCTGCACGCATCTACGCCTGCACCGAGGTCCCGCGGATCCCTGCTTCGTTCTCATCGGCTCGGTCCCAAATGCGGTTGACGCGCCGTCAGTTGGCCCTGTCGGTGGGTACATTGGACAGCGCTGTTTGCTGACAGTGGGTCGCGGTTTCTTGCATCCCCTCAGAGCCGTTGTCTCCAGTTATCAGTCAGAAATGACTGAGTTGGAGGGGAACGTGATGGGCGAAGATGTTCCTACTTCTTCATTGTCCTCTCACTTTTTCATCACCGGTCTCTTCTCAGATGAATTCTTCGATCGGCCAATCGCCTAGCGTTGTCCGACCCCCTCCCTGGTCTTTTTTTACCTGTTCTGATATTACCCCTTTAACTTTGTCTTTCATTTGAATTTTTCTTCGTCACTTTGTAGGCAATGTTTGCCACTTTTCGAGCGCAATTCTTTTGTCATCTCTGCCTACATATACATACGGCACCGCTGAACTGTGTCCTGTGCTTAATTTTCGGGTTGAAGTCCAGCCTTTTTGGGTGGATTTTGCATCACCGTCTTTGAATGGTCCCGACACCAGAAAAGGATGGATTCAGTGGGGTGTAAAAGAGGCGCAATCACTATTACAAGACTTGCATCCTTCTGTGGTTGGAGCGCATAGCAGCGTATGTTTACCAGATTTACATTAAGGTTTTCAGCTGGGTCTGTGAGGCCTACTGGTATATACCATGGGAATCAAATTTGACGACTAATGGATGTGTGGCCCACTTGATCGTTACGTTCTTAAATGCTTCTTATATCTTTTGAGTGTCGGTGTTTCCTTGGCAAGAATTTGAAGGACAGCATGCACCGGAGGCATTTGTACTCCTCCACCCCGTCTCTTTCTCTTACTGGTTTTCGATTAAGGTTATCATTTGACTGAGGCTTACCGTTGAGGGGTTAACGCTGGGTTTATGGGTTTTAGTTTGAAATTTAACGTTAAGATTAGGAGCAAAGAAGCGAGTTTCTAGAAGCAGTCTCGAAGAAGGTGACGGGGTTGCTACCACAAGAACTTTTTCGCCTGATGTTCCTGATTCCCGCTCCATGCAGTATTTATGGCATGCCTTTGTTTTCGTCGCTTTTCCGGGTAGTTGCCTTAATGTCGTCATTCATGTGGGTTTCTGTCCACCCGCGTGGCTAATTACTCTTTCCGAGTTAAGGCCTGACAGAATATGGAAGGGACAGGTCATTGTGCTCTTTTATCGTATAACGATGGGAAAGCCATGACTTGAGTGATTTATTATTCACATGGTTGTCATTTCTCACGAGAACTCCAACTTCATAAAACTGGAATTTGTGTTCAGTTTCTGTCGAATGAGCCACGCTCTCGGAGCTAGCGACATTTCTAACGGCTGCTGTATGTTCAGCCATTCGAGTTTCAACTAATCTTCTGATTTCTTCGATGTAGTTGCTTCCTCCGCAGCTGCATCAGCTCCGGTAAGCCACTTCGAACATTTTTATCTCATGCTGTGAGATTTTCGTAATTATCGTTGCCTGTGGTCTGGATGCACACCCATCTTATCGGGGTGCGAAAAAGCGGCTGACGGCTTTTGAAATGTTTTTAGCTGACGGGAACACTTCGTAAATTTTGGGCTGTTGAAGTTGGTCCTTCTTATAATTTTTGTAGTCAGTTTACTAATTTACGCCAACAAGTGTTTGCTCTAATTACCCTTGCCTTCCGGTTCACTGCACTGCGTCTCAGCACGCTGGGGTTGCATCCTTAACCAAACTGTGGCTGATTTGGTGGTTTCTGTTGAGTTTGCATCGTGTTAGTCTCTTTCTTTTTGTGCTCAATTTTTTTCAAAAAAATGTTAATTAATGCTGTGGAAGGATAGATCTGGGTGGATTTTAAAAACTGCTTATTATCCGGAGGTACTGATTGCAAATTATCCTATATATATATATATATATCTGACTGCTCACACTGAACACCAAACTGGGCATTGTATATTATTTTACCTCATCTTTAACTTTATAGTGCCCCAGGGCGCTTATAATACAAATTATTTATTTATTTAATTTTGAGTATCATTTCGTTAAGTTAAATTGAGTGCGGTGTACAGAGATACCATTCGGTTTGCAGTAGTTCAAAGAAACCGATAGAATAGGAAAATTGATGTTTGAGTTTCAAGTTGATATCCTCATTGCTTCGGCTCTTTTTGGAACATATCTCTGTCAAGGTCTCTTTTAATGTTTTCCATCGACGGTTGATTCGCAACACCAGCGGGGAAAACGTTCCGTGGTTCATCCACTTGGACATAAAAGTAGACATTGCGCGCTTCTAGTCTGGCCCATTTGAACGCGCAGTTTTAATGTATATCCTCAGAGGTTGGTCGGAGTAGAAAATTCAAAGAATATCTTACAATTCAGGCAAAAATTCACTTCCTTCACAGTGTCTGTAGGGAATCCCCGTGCATTTGCCTATACCTCAAAAACAACATATTAAGTTTTGATATGAGGGTTGCATATGGCATGGAGCTTTAACTCTAAACAATTTTGCTGACTCTCCTTTAAACTTTTTCGATACTTCTTTGATCTCCAACTCTCCAGGATCCCAAGGCTTGTATAGAGTATTCCAAATTTGAATTCATTAATGTTCCGAAAACCTTGCGGGAGCGATCTTCATCTAAATCTACAAAGGTCATCCTGTTGGTGTGTAACACAGACATTGTGGTCTTCGCCCTTGCCGAGAAATGAGAGGACGGTTTTAAGAAATTTGTTATCAGTAGACCAAGGTGGTTTTTGGTTTCCACGTCTTGCTAGTCTGCATAATTGACGGAGTGGCTTCTGTTATTGGTTCAGTTCAGTTTACTAAGGGAAAGATAGGCAAATGCCTTTGAACTCCCTCTTGGTTACAGTATGGCTAAAAAGGCCCTGGTATATCATGAAAATGTAAAAAAGTTGGTTTGCATAATAGCGTGCGGCAAATAAGCAGCTGTTGGTTAATCGAAGAGAGTTAACATAAATGTGTATGATTAGCATGAGGACATGCTATTGTTGTTGACAAGATTCTCGTGAGTGAGGCATATGCGATGAGTTTGATATAATCAAAATGCTACTAAAAATGATACTTAAATATAGGAAGTAGTATTGTAATAATAAGAGTGTGATTCAAGTGGGACGTGACTAAGAAGATCTGGGGCTATTATAGTGGGCACTGCTATACTGGTCCAGGTTTTTCTTAAAAGCTCAACGGAAGTAGCCATAACAACATCCAGAGGCAGAGCATTCCAAGCGTCGACCGCTCTCTTGGAGAAGAAGAACTTTCGTGTATCCAGTCTGGCCCCAGTTACACGTAGTTTGAGTGGATGACCTCTCAAGTTCGTGGTTGTTGCTAACTGGAAGAAGTCTCCAGGTACGAGGCAGCAGCCCTGACCGCACATGATACGGAATGTTTGTATCAGGTCACTTCGTAGCTCCTGTAACTCAAGGGAAAGAGATCAAGGTTAGCTAATCGGGTTTCATGGGGTAATGAGCCCTATCCAGTCACAAGTTTGGTTGCACGCCTATGAACCTTTTCGAGGATACTGAGATCCTTCGCGGTCCAGGGTCTCCAAGCTTGGATAGCGAACTCCAATTGCGGCTGCACAAAAGTTTGAAATACTTTGGCAAATCAGTCTTCATCAAAGGCAGAGAGAAAGCCCGCTTGACAAGATATAGGGCTGACATCACAGACTTGGCTACCTTTGAACAATGCAGTTAGGGTTTAAGGGAGCTCGAGATCCACACTCCCAAGTCCTTCTGCGCGTCAACTTCTTGCAATGGAATACCATTCAGGCAGTCATCCATGAGGTTTGGAGTGCCAGTTCTAACCACTCCTAGAATAGTGCATTTGTTCTCATTAAACGGCAAAAGCCAGTCCTTTGACCATTGTTGAAGTCGGTTTAGGTTTTCCTGCAAATGCTTTACGTCAGTGGCAGTTCTGATGACCCTCCATAGCTTTATATCATCCGCAAACATGGTTACATCACAATCCAGTTCATTGATGCAATCGTTGGCGTACAAAATGAACAGGGTAGGGCCAAGAACGGAGCCCTGGGGAACACCACTTTCAACCGCAACCTCCACCGACTGCTGGTTACCGACATGGACGGTTTGAGAGCGGCCAAATAAGAAGCTTTTGATCCATTAGAGTAGATTACCCCTAATGCCTGTTCGGTTGAGTTTGTGAAGGAGTCGCTGGTGAGGGACACTGTCAAATGCCTTCTTAAAGTCAATGTAGACTACGTGCAGCGCAGTTCCTTCATCAACTGCTCGCGTTCAATGTTCCAAACAATAGAGCAAGTTCGTTACGCAAGACCTGCCACTTCGAAATCCATGCTGCGCATCGGATAATAATTTATGCTGCTCTAAGAAGTGCATTAGCTCTCGCTTTATTATTTTTTCCGTGATTTTGCAGCAGATCGAGCTGAGGCTAATTGGTCTGTAATTATTTGCGGAGACCTTGCTGCCACCTTTATATAGTGGTGTGATTCGTGCAGATCAGCAGGTAACGTGCCGGCTTCGAACGAGGTTTTGGAAAAGCATAGACAACGGTTTGGCCAGTTCCGAAGCGAGTTCCTTTAGTAACTTTGGCGGTTTATCGTCTGGGCCCGGTGATTTAGACTCATTCAGAGCCAACAGCTCTTTGTAAACATTTGCTTCGTCCAAAGGTACAGCCTCTATTGCTGAACCCCCGTCTAAGTCGTAGTCGGGAGGATTAAATGCACTTTTACTAGTAAAGATGGATTTAAATAATTCTGAAAGGTGATCCGCTTTTGCTCCATCCTCACTTATCTCTAGGATTTCGCTAGTCTTTATTAAGGGAACTGGGTACCTGTTACACGTGCTCCTTCTTATTTAACTGTAGAATAAATTTGGATTTTACACTGCACGGTTCAACAAGTCTTTTTCGAAATCTTGTCGTATCCTGATGATAAGCCGTTTTACTTTGTTCTTTTGTACCTTGTATGCGTTTATGGACGCAGGATTCTCATCAGCGAGTGATTTCTTCCACAATCTCCGCTATTTATTTACTCTTTTTTTTTCAACGTTTGAGTCACCCACTGGGGTCTTTTATCCAGTCTTTTACGTGAAATCGGGCAGTGATTGAACCATTTTCAATCCTCTGTCACATTGCCGGAAAAAGCTGATTCCCAGTTGATGTTGTTGAGTCAGGCACCGAAAACATTGAGAAGTCAAAGTGAAGTGCAACGTGGTCACTCCGACCTAGGGGAGGTAGACATCGCACCTCATCAATACTATCTAGCGATTTCGTAAACACCAGGTTTAAACAGTTTGACTGCTGTCTCTCCCGCACTCTCGTTGGAAATAGGACGTGCTGAGTGAGGAATGACCTCAGTGTCATGTCCAATAAACGTCAGTCAAAAGCTAGTTCTGGACTGCGTGCATATACTGAACTCCAGTCAATGAGCAGTGCATTGAAGTCGCCCATTATAAAGACGTCAGATCGAGAGGCAAATCTTTCTAGCTCTTCTAACAGGCGAGCGTCAGCCTCGAAGTCACTTCTTGGTGGTCGGTAGACGGTCAGGACTTCAAGGCTGTGTGATCTCGGCACCTTTATAGTGAGCCAAATAGCTTCAAAGCTGCATGCAAATTGTTCTGTTTTTTCTGACACTAGGAGTCCATGTTTTACGTAGGTTACAACGTCTCCTCCCTGACGCCCTTCCCGGTCTCTTCTGAATAGCTGGTCTCCTGGTATAGATAACTCACGGTCATCCACGTGTTGGGACAATCAGATTTCTGTCAAGGAAATTACGTCTGGTGAGAGATCACAGATATGGATCTGCATCTCGTCAAACTCTGATAACATGCTTTGCGCATTGGTGTACATGAATTTTAAATTCCGGTTTAAGGGACATGTGGTTACGATGCGGCTCGAGCCTTTATTTAATGCCTCGGCTGCGCGGTCATCCGTACCTGACCTGCCCAATGGAAGAATGGTGGACGCTGCCGAACTTGGTTGTTGTAGATAATCAAATTCCGCTCCCCCTCGCTGAACCGCTTTCTCAGTTCTGGAACTAGTATACGACGTTTCAGCCTTTCTGTCGGTGAGAAGTCTCGTTGTAAAAAAACGCCGGGGTTGTAGCCTTTTATTCTAAATCGCCTGGAAATAATGAGCCTAAACTGCTCGCTACTGACCAGCACGACTTTGAGAGGTCGAGGGCGTGTTTATTCCGTTGGGTTTTCTGTCCGTTTTGCAACGCGGAAGGCTTTTATCACTTCTACTGCCGCAGATGGTTCCAAAATTATATAAAGTAGGTCCTGGAAGAGCACTAGGTCATACGAAACTCGCTCCGCGGATGTGATTGCCCTCGATTCCGGGAGTCCCTGTATAATGATGCATTTTTCTCTATCAATTTGATTTGAATCTACCATGGGTGTATCGTTAGCTAAATTATATATTGCTTGGGCACTATTCGCTGGGGATGGTGGAGCAGATGCTTGTTCGTGGCCTGTTTTGCCAGACTTGGGAGAAGCACATGGCGCAGAGGGCAGCGCATTTTAATCAGTAGTTCTGGTGGGGGAATCAATATCACTGCTCGTACTTGTTTTAAAAAGCTGGGATTTTTTGCGATTCGTTTATAGTTTTAGGGCCCATGGCGTCTAACGTGATAGACGGCACGCTCGTCGTCGTTTCTGGTTCGGGTTTGGCGGAGATATGTCTCGGAAGCCCTGGTCTATTACTCTTGGCCTTTTTACTGACAGATTTATTTTTTTCTTGTTTTTTTCGAGTTATCTCGCTGGTTGTTTTAGTCTTGCATTTTCACTGTTTTTTTCTGGGGCTGCCATAACAGCTACGGAAAGTGTTGCTGGCGTACCTTTTACATGATGTCCTTTTGCCCTTCTTCTAGTTATCCGTCCTATAGGTTCATTCTTATCGTCAACTGTGCCTAACCTACCCTAACAGGATTATAATCTTCTCAATCTCTTTCTCGAGATGATTGATCTTGCCGGCCAAATCCTGGCATCCACAACAAATTATATCGGCATGTGGTACGCCCATACAATTAATTAAAGTGTGCGATATCGCTCGTCGTTGTGATGCTGTGGCCGAGTGGTTAGTGCGCGCGGCTAAATTGTCGAGGGTCTTTAGATCGACCCCGTGCTCTGACGCGATATTTTCGGTAACAGTGCACATATCTGTCATGCTGTGAATTTACGAAAAAGGAAGAAGCTGCAGGGTAATTAGGTTTTTTTCGACGGCAAAATTGTAGACAATGGCTATGCTTATGTTAAGTTTGTTGAAATATTTCAAAGAGGAAAGGCCTTATGAACGTTTTCAGGTAAGCCTATTTTGGATAATCTGACTAGCAGAACATTAAGCAGTGTAGAAATGATCGACTCAGCCTTTTATAGATGACGCTCCGCTAATTCGACCAACAGTGTGATGCAGTATTTTGAGCAAGTAGGCTGCGTAGTTCAAGCCGAGATTTCCGCGGAAGTCTTTCGCGAAAGAATGACCGTTTTGCAAAAACATTTTCTTGTCGGACGATAAGGATCTCGATGGATCTCAGGCGAAGGATTTTTGAAAAGCGTTTTTTAATCCAGCTTTTGACTGAAGACATCTGTTTGCAGTATGTAGACACAATTAAAAAATTTCTCTTCCTGATGCTCAAAATTCAAACCACGCGCGCAAACAAAGCTATTGCTTGGCGTATGTTGCTGGTTTGTGTACACTTAGTCCAGTCGTGGAGGATTGTACCTTTTAAGTTCCTTTACTTCCCTCGGGATAAGAACTTCTGAAACCAGGATGTGACAGATGATTGGATTCGTTTGAATTTCTGTGAAGATTTGAAGGCACCTGGCGTCAGTTGTGTGAATTGATCAGAAAACTGTGAAAATTACTCAACTTTCTCCTTTTTACAGCCATTCGGACGCCCGCTATAGTCTTAATAATCGGGATTTGATGCCTATTCCTTGAATTTCTTCGGAGATAGTTGTAGACTTATGTTGGATTCTGCGTTACATTTTGAAGCAAATTCTCCTCAAATTCCCGGCGCATTTTAAGGCTAATGCCTCTCAATTGGTTCCTCTGAATTTGGCAATTGTCAAAAAAAGCAACTTGCTTAGTCTCATAATATATTATCCACAATATATGCTTTCTGAAATTCCTTTTATGCTGCTATTTAACAGCCAGGTTTTTTAATTCTGATGGACACTCGTTAGTGGGCAGTGTTTGGTGACGGGCTGCAGAAGAATATTCCTGATTAACCCCCATCTTCGTTCAAATTACCCAAAAACATTGGGGTAAAGTCGAGTTGGGTTACGTTTGGTCTCATCAGATTAAAATTACCAAGCCATATATTACGCTTCCATTCGTCTACAGTAGGCAAAACGGAAAATAACAAGTTGTCCCACACAAGCATAACGTGGTCACTTCGGCCGGGTGGGGGCATCGAGTTAACCTCTTCGATGCACTCTGCTGTTTTGGTAAAACCTTTGCCTTTCGTGTGTTCTGGCTGGATAAAAGACGATTTTGTGAGGAGTGCCGTCTATATTTTTTGTAGAAAACAATGGTCGAAATTTGATTGCGAGTGTGACGACTGAAGCATTCTGCAGTTAATTCCAGGTGCGTTTATGTCATTTTATGCCCTTAGTGCTGACATTTGGTCTACTGAAATTGTTTCATCGGTTCTCAGCGATCCGGTGTTGGTGCGCAGAAGAACGATGTCTGGCATTGTGACTCCTTTATCATTTGGAAGACTTGTGTTTTATCTACCGCGCTTCCCAAGCTTCCATCAAGACCGAGAATTTACGATCTGACTTAGTAGCTGACAAATCTAAATGTTTCTTGCTGGATGGGCCATGTAGGCCTGGTCAGCACAAGCTTGTGCAGAATTTCGTACAAATAACAAGGGTGTGGATGAAGCCCCAACCGAATTGGAGTGCCATAGAAGTTACAGAAAAATGATTTCATTGTGGCCAGACACTGAATGTTCAAGGTCAAGGGCGCGCGGATATATTTTTAAATACATGTGAAGCTTTGATTTTTGCAATATTTCTTGGCAATTACAGTTAATTTCCAATTCATTCTTAGTTTTCAAAAGTTCTTCTAACTGTCCCGTATTATTTGTGCCCACCTAGATAAGCAGTTGGATAGTTTAGTTAAAATTTGCACAATTGCTGTTTGAATTCATTCACGGTCTGTCGTTTTCTAGTTACTCTTGGAAATAAGCTGCAGTATAAGTCGTTTTAAGTATACTGGTATTGAGTTTTAATTCCTTTTCTCTATTGATTAAAATAAAATTTCGTCTAATATTTTACGATAACACGGAAGAGACTTACAAAATCGCGCGGGCTTGCAGCCTCCCCTACATTTTTAGTACTGGAGTCATGGGAGAACATATGTTTGGCGCTTGCAAGACTGTACAGACCTCTCCCCATATTATATATGCTTAAATGCCTTTGGTTCACCTTTAACTTCTTTTTCCTCTAGCCGCTTAAGTGCACACCCCTTTCTGCAATAGTATGTCTTCGTCTGACGAAATAATAGATCGCCAGCTACATGGAAATACGACTAGCATCGCCGAGGCAGTCATCGAACAGGCCATTCAAGTCTTTTGAGTAATTTACTGCGAAAGTAACGAACGGATAAAATGCAAGAATAATTTGAGGCTGCTTAATATTCCAAATCATCTATCTGCCACAGATGTTGCGCAGTTTTTTCTACAAAGCTGTGCTTTAGTATTAAGTTTCGCGCAAATTATGCGACTGTGCTCACTCAGTCGTACTGCCCAAATATTAGTCACTTTCTTTTATTTGATAGAATTCGATTTCATACTGTAAAGGAAGGAGCTTAGTAGAGAACTCTGTCAAAAATGGCATTGCTCAGTTTACCCTGATTCCTCCTCAATGCATAGGAAATTGAATCATTTTAAAATGTTGACTAGCAACAAAGGAACGACTTCTTCTGTTGTCATGTTGAACATGTCACATTCAATTTCATCTCCAGCCTCGCCATATGAATCGCTAGTCAACTCTCTATGGAAGCCGACTATGATTAATCTGGGGGGATCTCAGAACAACGGTACTTCTATTATTTCAACACCCATACAATGTCCACCAGTAACTCTTAGTAAATCAACGCCGATTGTTAGCTCAAAGACAAGTCCGATTAATGTCTCAGTAACTTTAAATTCGAAGAAATTTAGCTTCTCCACGAAAAATACACTTTTACGACCGCCTTCTACCCCCCAAAATATCCCCAACCCAACTACCTTGAATTTCCAATTAACCCCAAACCCTCTATCGAGGCTGCTTAAACAAAAAGGCCAGCATTCTCTTCTGGAAATGGCGCACCTGTTCCATTTGCAACAGTGTGCCACCCACACCACAGCATGTTCACTAAATGATCGTTTTGCTAGTGGTCTCCTAATACTTAAGGTCCTACTGGAATATTAGACTCACCCGACCCTCGGTGTAACCTTAATTGGAATACTTTGCGGTATCTTGCCTTTTGTTTTCCCGGACAAGCTCCTTTAGCTTTCCCCCATCCTTGAGTAATTGAGTTATGGTAGGAGACATATCTAGCGTATGCGAGACTTCGCAGCCCTCTGTGGATATTATTTACTCTAAAATCCCTTTGTTTAATATTTAACCTTGTGATCATCTGACTGACGGGCTTTTGAATTTGAGCTCTAATATAATTTTAACCCTATTTGCTTATTCGAACAACAAAAATGAGGTCATATGCGCACGACTCTGGCAACAGTTTGAAGGAATTCCAAATTGATTGATATTTTGGGGCGCATTCAAGGACGATTTTTCACGGTGAATGGATGACCTTTTTTGCTAATTTTTTTGGAATTTTACTTTCAAATAAAGCGTAGCTCTCTCTCTCTCATTGCTCAAGCGTACACCTCCTCCTGCAATAACCGGTCGTCGTCTGACAAAAAAGAATATTTTTTGCTTCAAGGAACTATGATCAAAACCTCCGACCGAGTTCTCCAGCAGGCTTTTCAAGTCATTGGGCTAATCAGCTCAGAAATAGAAGAACGGATAAAACGCAAACATAATTTTATGCTGTGCTATATTCCAAATTACATTTCTGTTTTCGACGGTGTGCGTTTGTTGCCGCAAATATGTGGTTTGGTATTCAGATTCGTGCACACTAAGCGACTGCGCTCGCTCTGTCGTAATGCCCCTATATTTGTCACGCTCTTTTCCTTGATAGAAGTTGACTTCATGCTCTCTAGGAAGGAAATTATTAGAGAATTTTGTCGAAAATGGCATTCCTCGGTTTCCCCTGACCTCACTCCGAGGCAAAGAAAACTGAAAAATTTTAAATTGTCGGCAAGCAGTAGAGAAACGACTACCTCTGTTGCCATGTTGAACAAATTGCTTCCAGTGTTATCTATGGCCTCGCCGTCTGAATCCCCAGATAACTCTGCACGAAAACCGACCTTTATTAATATTTTGGGATCCCAAGAAAACAGTACTTCTTTTATTCGTTCTCAAGATAGCAGTACTTCTCCTATCACCATACCCATACCAAGTTTACCAGTTACTCCTGGTAAACCAACGCAGATTTTTAGCTCAAAATCAAGTCCGACTAAAGTCTCGACCAATCGAAAACCGCAAAATTCAGCCTCTTCACGAAAACTACTCCTTTACGATTGCCTAATTCTCCCGAAAACATCCCCATCCTAACTACCTCGGATTTCCAGCTACCATCCAGACCTCATACTGAGGCCGATTAACGAAACACGCAAGCAGTCTCGTCCAAAAATAGTGCTTCTGTGCCACTCGCAGCAGTGCATCCCCCACCCCGCAGCCAATTTTCTCCACGGTTGTTTTCCCAGTTGTGTCATAATACGAAGTTTCCTGATGGACTACTAGACGCACCTGACCTTCTGTGTCACTTTACTAGGAATACTTTGCAGTGTCCTGTCCAGGGGTTTCCCGGACATGACCCAATAGCTTGTGGTTGTGCTCGGTTTCCCTGTCAGCCATTTCCACCTCCATCTTTTACTTCCATTCACCTGCATCAGGTGCGTACGATCCCACAACCTTTTTTTCCAGAACAGGGCGGGAGCCCCCTATGTTCAGTGGCCCATCATTCTTGAATGACTTAGCCAGCCCCCCTTCTCAAAAACAGTTAGCTCGCACACTTAAACTGTTCGTTCTTAAATGCCCGATCCTTTCTCCTTAAAAGGCCCCTGCTTCAGCTTCTAGTCTTCGTCCACTGTCAAGATATTGTTATAGTAACTGAAACATGGGCAAAGGCGGTGACTGTCTCCCTTATATATACTGAATTATACTGAAATTATACTGAATTAAGTCAGAATGTCTTGCTGCGTCATTCACGGAGAGAGATGCTGCCAGTCCAATGACTCAACACATTTGTTACTTAAGCTTATGTCTGCCAGGTCAAAAGCCTGATACGTACGAACGTTGCTATTCTTTTTTAACGACACAATCGGAAGGCAAAAGTGAATTAATGTATGATCACTATGGAAGAGGCCCTGCTTAAAAGAGGGAAGCAATGTCGTTTGTGATCCCACAACCCTTTTTCCAGAACAGGGCCGGAGCACCCGTCTCCTATTTCCAGTGGACCGTCAACCACTGGATGACTTATCCGCCCTCCCTTACAAATAATCAGTTTGTCAACTTAAACTTTTTGTTCTAAATGACAGATCCTTGCTCAATAAAATGTTCCTGCTTCAGACTCTAGTGTTCGTCCACTGTCCAAATATTGTTATAGTAACTGAAGCATGGGTAACACCTTCCGTAGCTGACTCCGAACTCTCTTATATGTTATACTTGTACTCGAAATGATCTCTGCGAAAGCCGTGGTGGAGGAATCTATATCTATGTTTAGCAAGCGCTGGCATTTCGGCCCTTAGACAATCCACAATTTACCACGTTTGACTAGAGCTGCTGGCTTCAAATTACCTTAAAAAAATGATATATTTACTCGTTAGCTGTGTCTATCGCCCGCTTAATAGCAGTGAGGATTATGATCTTTGTGTACCACAAGCATTTCACGCCGCAGCTGACTTTAATTTTGAGTATTGCTTAATTGCAGTTGATTTCAACCTTCTTGAAATTCAATGGTTTCCGGTCCCTTCATGCCCCATAAAGTTCGAGGACTTACTCGAGGTCGTAGATATCGGCATGTGGACCCAGCTTGTCGACATCCCTATCCAAGGATCAAGCATATTTGATCTAAGTTTCTGCAGAGGTTGCCTGCCTTTTCTAGTTTCATCAGTAGGCACCTTTTGGAGGTCAGACAATGACATCGTTTTTTCTACACTATAATTCGAAAACAATGAATCGTTATCCAAAAATATAGCTTTTTCTTTGATTTCCAATCAGCACTTTTGGCAGAATTATTGATACATAAAAACTCCCATGACTAGTCTGATAACTTTATATGTAAGAATGTGAACACCTCTACCAGTATGCTGTAGGAAGTTTTGGATCCACTTATTTCTCCTTTCATTCCTCATATGAAATTAATCAATCTCACGGATGATGTTAAGCTCCTTTTATTTTTTCACCGTAGATTACGTTAATTCTCTCATCGATTCCATTTGCAAAACGAAATTTCCGTTCTTCCCTTGATTTATGCATTTGTGAGCAGGCTAAAAGGCTATCCGAAGAAAAGCGGCTAGCCGATGAGGTCAAATATGTCAACAACCGTTCTTAAAATGTCGCAAAACTTTTTTTCACGTGCAATCTGAACCCGTAGAAAAACATGGCATCCCGCCCTTCTAGATGCCGTTGGAAATCCTATAGTCAATGACGAAATGGCGACTGGTAGCTTTAACGTTTTCTTGTCCAGAACATTTATTGAAAATTCGGCCGCTCCCCCCTCCGACCATCCAGGGTTGGACCGGTGCCGTCCTCGAAACCATAACATTTACCCTCTTGGATGTAACCGTAGCCATTCGACGTTTTCGTCAATCTTATAGTCCTGGACCAGATGGCGTACCGATCAGTATTATAAAGGCGGATGCTAATGATATTTCCCCGTCCCTTCTGTGTAAGATATTTAATCTAGCTCTGGAAAGTGAAGCCTTTCCCAGTGGGTGGAAGGAATTACACATTCTATCTATCCCCAAACACGACAAATCTACGTCACTGGGCGATTTTTGGCCAATCAACACACTGTCTGCAGCTTCGAACATCCTGGAAACCTTGATCAAAGATAAGATGATGCATCACTTAACCGAGAATAACCTACTGAGTACCGCCCATCATGGGTTCCTCAAAACAAGTTCTTGTGATCCCTATCATCTCTCTGTATTTGATCACGTTCTCTAATCTAGGGACAATGGTTTTGCACTTTACATAGTCTTTCTCAATTTCACCAAGGCCTTCGATCGTGTTGACAATGCCCTTCTTCTCCTGAAACTCTCCTCCTTTGGTTTATGTGGTAAACTTCTGAACTTAATATCTTCTTACCTGAGCTCTCGCATACAACATGTTAAGATTTCCAATGTTATCTCAAACCCCGCGCGTGTGAGGAGTGGAGTTATTCAGGGTAGTGTGCTTGACCCGCTTTTATTTTGTCTTTTCGTCAATGATGTACCAGGTTTATTTCGGAATGGTAGGCCTTTTATGTATGCCGACGATTTAAAAGTTGCCTATCAATACAAGCCAGCATATCACGACACCATGCTTGATCTATTAAAAAATTATCTTGAGGCCTTTGCCCAGTGGTGCTGCACATGGTGCCTTTCCGTTTCTTTGCACAAATGTTGCGTTATGGTTGATGGCGACGACCTCATCTTAGCATTGCTGGTCACGATCTAAATGTGCCTGGAATTGTTAAGGATCTGGGCGTACCATATTCCAACGGTCTCAATCGTTTCGAGCATTGCGCCCTTATTGTCTCCAAGGCACGCAGAAATACCGGATTTTTCTTCCGAAATTTTAAAACTATTGATATTAAACTCCACCTTTATAAAATGTACGTGAGGTCCGGCCTGGAATATTGCTCGTTTCTATTTAGCCTTCTGCGTGCTAGTAAACGGAAGAAAATGGAATCGGTCCAGAACTTCTTTACGAAAAGAGTTTTGTCGTCGGAGCACCGTTGTCTGACGTATCAAGAACGATGTGGGTTTAGAAACATTGATCCCTTATGGTTTCACTGAGTAAAGAAGGGATTCTTTTTACTGTTTAAGCTTTTAAGTAATTGTACGTTTAATGCCCTTACCACTGTGAGGCAGCTTGACCACCCTCTGTGCAGCAGTCATCACAATGTCTTTTTATTTCCTCCATTAGCTCGCACAGTTAAGTATCGTCGATTCTTTTCGGTAAACGCCATAGCCATATGGAATAAAGTAGCCTAGAATGTAAAAATCCCGCGAAGTTTTTCTTTGTTTAAGAGAACTATTACTAGTTTTTTTGCATTCAGAACAGCTTTCAAGAATTCTGGGTGCCGACAAGGTAGAATCTCTTTTGTGGTTCGACGGAGTGCGCGGCGTCTGCGCCTGATCTCAGGTCCTACCTTGAGGGCTTTGGCACCATCTCTGTATGCTGCACCCGGTGAGTTCTTTGGCAGACATTGAGAAACCGTCCATGGATACACTCTTTTTAGGGGAAAATCCCAGTTCCTAAAAAGAGAGAAAGACTGTGAACAAAGTGAAATTGTGATAGAGCTTCCCCGATCTAAACTGCTATCATCCCATAGGCAGGCGTATTTTCTCCTGAATAATATAAATATACGAAAAACACTTATAATGATATGTATTCAGGAGATTTATTCACTGCCAGCCTGATCCCAACTTAATATTTCGTCTGATAATGCTTGTAAACCGGCATTAAATACAACTTTTATTATTATTTGACCTCTCCGGATTCGAATCCAGCAGTTTCTTGCAAAAAATACCACTGTTATTATTCGACTGTATGATGACTAAGCAAAATCGCATCCGAGAGATGCAGATAAAAGTTATGCCAGTAGGCTGGAAACTGTCACTACAAACTCTGTCATCATGGAGGAAAACCGAGTGTCATTCATTCTGTGTGTCAGTTTCCAGGAACCCAACTTAAACGTTTTGTTAATGGAGAATAACCTTAACCTACCGACTATGTCGTTGCGGTCTTCATGTTGCACACCGATATTAAACCACTTACAAGTGAAACTAAACTTCAATAGTCAAGTCACGGCTTGCTTTTTAAAGTAAATACCGACTTTAGAAGCTCAAAGCAAACTAAGAGAATAAAACAAATCTGGTCACCAGATTAAATTTCAGATAAGTGTGTTCCACAGACTGAAGAACACATTAGCGTTAAACTGATAAAAAAATCAATGTAGTTGCCAGACGCGCTTAAATATGTATGCAATGGAACCTGCGGAAGCATAATGTGTCTAGTCAAATCCATAATGATGACATGCTGTTGTATGTAGAAGTGGATGCTGTCATTCCACTTCATATTAATCTCAGCTCAGATAAGCTGCGCGATAGAAAGCGTTGGTGGTAATGGGCAGGCTTAATCTGTATACAGCTAATTGCAGCATGTCGCAAACTGCGCTTTTCCCACCTATATATGAATGTCAAACACGAAGTTTGGCTCAATAACTCCCAGCATAAACAAAAAGCTTCAGGTTGTTTATATAACCGTCCGTTAGAAACACAATAGGGGCAAAATCTCAGGGTGAGACTTCAAGCACTCGTCTCCTAAATCGTAAGCGGAATACCTTCTTGAAAAGATATTACGCAGTTCACAGCATTATTTCAGTTTAGAATATTTGAGGAAAATACCCCTATGCCATTGAACTCACTATGTTTTATATAAAAAATCTCAAGATTTAGAAGCAATGCAAATAAATTGCAGTTGATTGAATGTAGGCAGATTCATAAAGTACACTTTGACGTTAGATTAGGTAGTCACATAGTTCACGTGTTGCTGCAGCATATGTACGTCAAACCGATGTTTTAAATTTCTCCATAGATTGAGATAATATAATCGCATCGAGGATGTTATTCCTCGGTTTAACGATAAATTTGGCGAAAAAAATGCTTTCTTCATCCAATCTACCATGGGGCGCACGTAGCTTGAAGGGATGCCCCTGGCGATTAGTTCCAGCGGCGATTTGGAAACAGTCATCGTACAGGAAGGCGCAGTGCAAGCCAGGCATGATACGGAGTGTTTCATTATATCTCCGCGTAAATGCCTGCACCTCAGAGGATAGAGATTTAGGTTATTTAGCGGATCTCGTATCGTAGAGCACCTTCAAATCTTGCAAATTTAGTGGCTCACCGATATAACCTTTCAATGAGTTGTACTCCAGCTGCATCCACGATCTCCTGGCCTGGATAGCGTATCCAAGATTAGGCCTTATGAAATACTGAAGAATTTAGAAAAGCAATCTTTGTCGAAAACTTTAAAGGCAAACTTGATGGCGTACAGCATTAAACTTGCGGCTAAGCCACCTCGAGACAACGTGTAGAATCCATTAGATTGTCTGTCATTCAAACGCCAAGATCCTTCTGTGTATTTTTCTCGGAGTGGCATTCCGTTCAGCTAGTAGGGTCGAATATCAGTTTCTGGATTTTAATTTCTCAGACGCAATAGGATACACTTGTACGAGCTAAAGGATGGAAGCCATCTACTGGATCACGCCTCATGTCAGTTCAGTTCAGTTTTTTAACGGAAATATAGGTGGATAACTTTGAACTCACTTTTTGTTACATGCAGCGATAGATAGTCCCAATTTTTGAAAAAAGAAAATCTCAAATTGCAGGTGATATCTTCAAAACTGTAAAGGTAGATGAACTAGCTCGTGACTCCGCAGTATTTGGAGACATGCTTGTGCACCATTGCGCGTAATGCAGTAGGTACTTTAAGTATATATACGATGCATGGAAAGGAGAACGAGTTCGGGCCTGCGTGTGGTATGATAAATGGCAGTAGGAAATGTGCACAGAGGAAGAAAAAGTAAGTTTTTAAATAAACAAACACTAATTAATGATAACATCTTAATCTTAAATTACAAGTAGTATTGTAAACAAGAGTCAATTTTAGAATTTAGAATTTATATTTATATTTCATCAGGATGACTGCGGTAGTAAAGCATCTTGGTGCTTATTGCAATGCTCATCCAGCTACCGTTTAAAACCTTCACGGATGCAGACATAACAATATCCTCTGGTAATGCATTCCCATCTTCAACCACTCTGCTGGAGCAGAAGAACTTTCGTTTGTCCAGCCTGACACCAGTCACACGTAACTTGAGTGGGTGACCTCTTAGGCTGGTTGTGGTTGTAAGCTCGAAGAAGCCTATCAGTATAAGGCAGCAGTCCTGGCCACATAGGATGCCCTAAGATTGTAAATGGTCACCATGTTGTTGGCCTAAACTCAAAGAAAAAAGGTTGATATTAGCTAATCGGTTTTTGTAGGGTATTAAGCCCTGTCCAGTTAACAGTTCAAGAAGACTGGGGTCCTTAACGGACCAGAGTGTCTATGCTTGGATAACAAACTCCAGTTGGGGCTGCACGAAAAATAGGAAGACATTTCGAGAAGTAGTCTTTATCGAAGGTGGAGGAAGAGGAGCAGGAGGAGGAGGATGAAGAAGAAGAAGAGGAATAGGAGGAGGAGGAGGAGGACGCACGTTTGATGGGGTAAAGGACTGACATAGCCGACTTGGCCACCTTTGAGCGGAGGAGCAACGGTTTGATTGAATTCATTATCCATACACCCAAGTCTTCCTGGCTATTTACCTCTTTCAGCAGTATGCCATTTATGCACTAGACCATGCTGTTCGGTGATCTGGTTCTGCCAATGCTTAAGGAGTTACACTTTTTCACGTTAAGCGCCGTAAGCAAGGCATTCGTCTATTACTTAAGCCAGTTTAAGTCTGTCTGCAAATCATCTTCATCAATTTCATGTCAAACGATGCTCCAGATCTTGTCATCATCGGCAAACATGACAACATCGCAATCCAGTTCATTGATGCACCGAAGGTTATTATGAAGTACGCTATCGAAGGCCTTTTTGGTCAATAGAGACTGCATTCGCCGTGTTCCCTCTATCAGCTGCTTTTGCCCAATGTTTTAAGCAGTACAGCAAGTTTGTCACACTGAACCTGCCTTGATGGTAACCATCCTGAAATCGGAACGCAGATTGTTTTGTTCAAGGAACTGCATTAGTTTTCGCTTAATTATTTTTTCCATAATTTCGCAGCAAATCGAAGTTAGACTTGCTAGCTTGTAGTTGCTTGCGGAGATCCGGCTGCCGCACTTATATAACGGTGTTATCCACGCATATTTTTAATCGGTCGGTAGACGTCCAGCCACGAAGGATGCATTGAAAATCATAGACAGCTGTTTTGAAAACTCAAAGGCGAGTTCCTTCAACAGTTGCTCACGTACCTCATGGGGACCTGACCATTTGGATTCCTTTAGCTCCAGCAGTTCGTGTATTTAAATCACTTTGGTGAACTGAATGGCCTCAATTAGTATGCTCTATTCAAAATCACTCGCAGAAGTGTAAAATTCAGTTTCCCTATTAAAAACACACTAAAAAAAGTCTGAAAGTTCATCAACTTTCGCTTGAAAGTCGGTTTCGTTGGCACCATTGTGGCTGATTTTCCATATTTTGAGGTAGTCGGCGAACATGGAACTTTCAAAGTCCAACTTCCGTACACACTCATTAATAAACAAGAAAAAAAGTTGGGCCCGAGATTTGAACCTTGTTGAACTCATTTCTCTATGATTTTGAACCTTGATCACTCTCCCCCTACAAACGTAACTTTTGAATGACCAATGACGAAATTCTTGATCCACGTAAGAATTTCGCCTCCTATACACATCAATCTCAACTTGTTAGGAGACGCTGGTATGAAACGCTTTTAAAGGCCTCCCGGAAATAAACATAGGCCACAAGCATCGTGTCTTTTATGTTGACCACTCTTGTACAGTTTTGCATCGTATAAAGAAAGTTCATTACGCATGATATTTCTCTACGTAAGCCGTATTATACATTGAAATAGAGTTTGTGGGCTTCCAAATAAATAATCAAAACCTTTTTGATGATATTCTCCATAATCTTGCTGCAAATAGAGGGCAGTCTGGCGGGCCTCACTGCATGATTACCACTTGTTTGAAATGATGCTTTATGAGCTGTTTTTCAGTCGGTGGGAAGAATTCCAGTATCGAAAGATTTTTGACACAGTGAGGATAACAGTTCGGCCAGCTCTCGGGCAAGTTCGAAGATCACATTTTGCTCGAAGGTCATCCGGACGAGGAGATTTACATTCCTTTATTTTTTTAGTTCTTGAACAATCACATCTTCGCCAAGCAGAATATCTTAAAAACTTTGTGCTCGCATGGTCTCGTAAGTACTTTGAATGAAAACATGTTCTCCTGTGAAAATGGACTGAAAGAACTGAGGAAAATGCTCAGCTTTACGTTAAATTTCCAAAATCTTGAAACCTTTACCGTTTCTCATAACAGGAATCGGGTGCCGGATATGCGTACTCCTTTCTAAGTAGCTCATGAGCCAGTTGGGATTTTCAACTGCTCGGGGAGCAACTCATGCTCAAAA
This sequence comes from Schistocephalus solidus, assembly GCA_017591395.1. Taxonomy (NCBI): domain Eukaryota; kingdom Metazoa; phylum Platyhelminthes; class Cestoda; order Diphyllobothriidea; family Diphyllobothriidae; genus Schistocephalus; species Schistocephalus solidus. Next base: position 80,756 of record WEDG01001057.1, read on the forward strand.
TCCCGCCGTTCCTTTGAACTTTGCATGCTTGAAAGCCTGCATTTTCGTTGCTCCCGCAATACTTCTTCTTAACATTTCCTTTCTTTTTAATCATTATTTCTACATCTCGTGTTAGCCACTGTGGTCATTTTCATATCCTAGGCTCTTATAATGGACAATGGTTCTTCATTAGATGCAAAAACCGCTCCTTAAATAAATTTAAGTTTTTGGTAACTTCCCCGGAGAACAAAAGATCCCAGTTTATTCGTATTACCTCTATTCTCATTTGGCGAAAGTCTCCTTTCCATATATTGGGCCTCGCTTTATTTATTGCAGATGGTCCAGAATACAAACCGCATAATCACTGCGACCAAGCCGAGGTAGGCAGTATACGTCGTTTATACTGTCCGAATCTTTGGTGAAGATGAAATCTAAATAACGTACCTGTTCCCCTCCATGTGCTCTACTAGAACAAGGATATGCTGTGTTAGAAGTGCTTCAAGTGTTGTCTTTAGCAGACGCTGATCGGAAACATACTTTGAGCACCTGGCCTGCATTTCGTTCCACCGAATGCTGGGTGCATTGAAGTCACCCATGAAAAAACATCAGGTTGACTACCGATATCTTTTATGTTTTCCAGCAAACAGGTATCTGCATCGGTGTCAATCCGCGAAGGTCGACAAAAAGACAGGCTTCAAGGGACTGCGACCCCCGTACCTTTATAGCCAGTCAAATAGACTAAATATCATCCGTAATCCTCTCGATCCTCTAACACAGTTAAGTTGCTCTTTACAGACATGACAGCTCCACCACCCTGGCAGTCCATCCGGTCTCTCGTAAACAATTGTTATGCAGATAATGCTACTTATCAATCAATGTTCTGTAATAATCATGTTTCTTTTGTTGCTATGATAGCGAGCGACATATCGGCCAGTTGTATTCTTAGTTCTTCGAGCTTCGAAAAGAGACTCTTGGCGTTTGTATACAGAAATTTTTAGTTTGGAAAAATCCACCATTGCCAATTTCAGTTTGTCTTGAGTTTGTAACTTTTACTATACCGCTGCTATCATGAGCATTGGCTGGTTCCAGAGTACCGAATTTTTAATATTACTCATCACCTGAAAATGGCCAGGTTGTTCTCTTCAGCTGCAAGCCTCCTCTTCAGTTCCATCACTAACTCACTGAGTTTCAGACGAAAAAAAAACTTATGAGCACTTTGAGAGTTGGTTTTCATGGAAAGGAGTAAATTAGCCACTTCTTTGCTGTGGTCGCATATTTTCTGATTGCTTACTAAACTTTTCCAATCCTGAAGGCTGCACAAACGAGTACCTTTTCTGTCGAATCAAGCATATCGTTCAGCATGTGTTGGTCGGTGGAAGTCCTTTCCTTTAGCGTAGGAGTATTTGTCTCGAATAAAGCCTGATTAACTATGCAATTCTGTCGGTCAAAAGGATCCTTTAATGTAATACTGACCATATTTTCCTCAGAATGACCTCAGGGATTCGTGAGAGTTATTTTTGACTTCATACTTCTTTTATATTTTCCCATATTCCAACTTCCCACGGATTTGTTTCTTCGCTTTCAACTGAGGACTTTATAGAACTGCTGGGATGGTTGACAGAAGTTGGGACTGAAGTCGGGACTGAAGTCCTGATCTTATTGATATCCAAGTCGGCTCTTACTGGATCACAACCCATAAATTGAGATGCTTCGGAGATGGCATTGTCAGGAATTTTTTTAAGTTTTGCGCTTTACTTTTTCTGCTCTAACGCTGGTAGCCTATTTCTGGTCATCAATACTTGCTTCATGCGCTTCTCTAAATCTGTGATCTCGTCTTCCATTTTTTAAGTTTGATCAATCTTTAGGTACAATTAACACAGGGATCCTATTTTTACCCAACACTATTCGTAGCAATTACGATTCTTTGTCTTGCGCTTAAAATTTACGAGTAAACTCGTATTTTTCTCTTTCTGTGGTTTCCATGGACGCATTTTACAGAGAACTGGGCTCACAATGTTGCCGAAAGTTCTTCCGAAGGGATCCGGGCGAAACGCAGACCTGCTCCACATTACCACACTTCTTATTATCCTGGCCATATGTTTACAATTCCAGTGATTCTGCTTTTAGATCTCTTTTAGGCTTTGTTCAATTTAAAACCACCCATCTACGCAAACATTTCTTCGAATGACACACCTTCGAAAAAATATGAGTGTCGTTTTCCATGAAAATTTCGTTTCATCCTCGGTTCTATTTAATAAAATTATCCAGGCAAAAGCGGAAAATTTTGAAGCCTTGTGTTCAACCTTATCCATTCCAAAAGCAAATCCCTGTGCTCTTGAGGACAGACGGTTTTGGCCCACGTAATATTACTGCCTCAAAATGTTTTTTTCATATCTTCCATAAAAGATTTTGTGGGATATGACCAAATGCGCTCCTAAGCCAAAGGGCAGAACATATATCAAAAACCTTTCATGTACTTATGGATTCAGTAGAGAACGCTCGTGAGACAAGGATGATCTCGGCAGAAACCCTGCCTGATGGCAAAACATAGTGATTTTTTTCGAGATAACCTCATCCATCTCTTTGCATAACGCACTTCAATAACATATACGATATACCAGTGAGACTGATCTAGTTTAAAATTTTAAACACCGGAGGAGTGCAAGATAAAAATAACACTTTTCCTCGTTTCAGCGTTTGACTTTATAAGAAAAGTCAACGAAATATAATACGTCACATCTAGCGCAGGTCTCTTACCAATTTTCAAATCAAGGAGAGACATATTCGATGCGAACCAGGCAGTTTGAAGGTTTTATTTAGTGTAGCGCTGTTCTACTTAGTGCCAACAAAAATACACGTTATCTTTTGAAGATGGTTAAATTGAGTTAAGTGGATATGCAGGTACGGGGATGGTGAAGTGTAATGCCCACGAGTAAAAAGCAACAGAAATAAAGAAGTCAAATGAGTACATTGTCTAGGTAATACGTTTCCAGTGCTCCACTTATTGACCTAAACGTAATGATTCAGTCCCGATTTATATTAATGGTACATGTGTAGCCAAACAGAAGTTTGGGTTACTCCCGTAAATTTTACAACATATTCACTTCGAAATTACTCTGACGTTCAGTAGGCTCACTGTTATAAATATTCTGGTTATTTTCTAACATAAGGTCTTCAATTCCATTTAACCTGCAGTTCCCCTAAAACTGATATCTTCATTTAACGGTAGTATGAAATTCTGAGTTCATCTAAACAGTATGTAAACCCGTAGAAACATCTTTAACTATGGGCCGACCCTAGCCACTATGACCTCCAGGCTCAGACTCAAATAGAAAAAAGATTTAAGAAACCAGTAAATGGGATGTTGGATTCCTAAAATAATAGTTGGAGAAAAGATTTGGACCATTCGGCAGCTTGAGGAGTGTACAGGTCCGGCTCTGGGAAAGTGGGCCTCGGAGTAAGATTGGGGGGATTCCTCGTAAATCATTGAGCAAGCAAAGATCTTGGTTGACCTTAAGGTTGCTGGTTAGGTTTGTATAGCTTGGATTTGCAGAAAAACATACTGCTACTGATACGCGCACACAAGTGCGCGTGAGAGGCGCAGCGTAAGATCAATTTAGATCGACCAAAAAATCACAACTTTAGTGGAATTTCTGAAGGTATTCTTTTTCTTATAGCACCAGAGATCTTACTCTTTCGTGACGATGCACCAAGGATTGAAATCCTTTGGGATACGTTTTATGGGTATCCTTAGTGCAACTGAATTGTCCGTGGCTACGATTTCCAAAATTTTTATGTGATCTAGAATATTGTTGAATATTTTGAACTATGAGTCACAGTATAAGTAAACTGGTTAATCGTACGATACACGAGAAGAGACGACTCAGATATCCATGTTCTTTGAATATCTTAAAAATGAGCAAGAAAAATTGTTTGATTTACGTAGGTTGGTTTTGCAGACGTGTTGTTAAGAAAGTACATATGACAACCTCCAGAGCCGTTTACTATTTGAGTTTAAAGCCCAGAATGTGCTCTTCCGTGGTTCAGTTAAACAGATTATTTTGATCATGGTATGACACAAGACGATATTAAAATCCGAAAATTGTTTGGAACACTGCACTTCCGATTGCATATTTGTCAATTTTAAATAAACTTCGATTATTTCACAATATACTTTCAAACGAGCTGTCTTCTCTCAGGGGTTGCGATTTAAATTGCGAATATCTTGATGTTGGTGCTTTTCCTTCTCCATATGAGTGTGCAAACTATGGAATGCCCTCAAATAATTGGTATTTCTTCCCTTATTGGAAACAACGATAGCTTAAGCATTACATTCGAGATTCATACACATTTTTATGTATCTTTTCTGGTATAAGGGTGGCTTCTCGTTCTAACATGTACTAATGACCTGGCAGACTTAGTTTCCGGAAGTTGCTTAATTTTTCCGCACAAACAAGTAAAATTCTACCTTTCACACGTTATTTGTTATATTTATGATGCACTTCTAAATGTTATAGCAAATTGAGTGCGCAGAATGTTGAATCGAATTGAAGTATTGTCTGAATATCTTATTGACTAAGTGATTGTTTAAGATTTTGATCTATTGACATTAAAAAAATCGAGAATTCTGCTTTGAAGACTAAAAGATTTAAATATATGCAAAAGTTCGCATTCCCTTTTTTTGATGAGTAAAGGAGAAGACTGGTCAAGCACCAGAAAAATTTGTTTATTATTTGGACTTTTAGAGCTCGCACAGACATTCATCGTCAAAGATAGAAGTATGAATAAAAGGATGACACTTATAGGAGGAGCAAGCCAATAAATGATTAATAACGCGCACGCCATCACCAACTCTATACATCAATTGATTGAGTAATCATCCGTATACAAGGCTTCAATCACTTCTCGATGCGTCTTGTTTCCGGCGTGGTCGATTATCTTGACGGCTGTGAATTTGAACTCATGGCCCATTTCGTAGGTGTACGCAACAAATTGCAACAATTCTTTCCCAGTCACACAGCCAGCTTAGGTTCATGTATGCGCAGCCCGAGTATGCGTTCCGTCTGACCTATGTAGTTATAAGGACAGGTTAGATATCGGATGTGAGGCATTATCCCAAATCGCTCTTTAGGATTTTGTCGGTGTTTGATAATCATTACCCTGCTGCGCACTGTGCGCAAATCCAACACCTAATCCCAAAAGAATACTTTCAGTCGCTTCTGAGATGCCCTTAATTCATGGCAGAATGTGCCAATTCTGTAGTGATGTTTCTTTTTGGATCCTCGGGGCATCGGTTTATAAATACGTTTGAATATCTATTCCACATAAATTGCTCACGGGGATATCGAGTCTCGCATACGTTTCCCTCCAGCCTGCTGTAATCAGTTTAAATCCATTTGAAGAGCGTTCTCAGACAGCTTCGTATCCGAGGAACCGGATGGTTTCTCTGAAAGCTGAGAAGTTTTATGTTGTTCGTTGCCTTCCTCGAAGTTGTCGTCTCAGTTTTGCGGTAGGGATTCCACTTTATGAGGATATCAAGGAAGGACAGTTGCTGTTCTCGTACTCCTTCCCTCGTTAATTTTGTCGGGTAAGATTCATTTAGCAATTTGTGGAAATCATGCAGCATGTTTTTCTTGATGATAAGGAATGTGTCATGACGGCACCAAAAGACCGTCTCGTTTTGAAGAAAGACAGTTTTTCAGTTTCTAGAGGACCAGTGCTGCCACAAAACCGGAGATTTGGAGCCCATTGGAGTTGCTTTGATCTGCTGATATGTTACCCCAGCAAAGGCGAAGTATGTGTTTTGGCAAAATTCGAACAGCGTCATGAGGTATTCAATTTCTAGTGAACTCTAACCCTTTTAATTTGCCTATTTAAGTCTGTTGCGTAAGAATTCGTACGTAAAATTCGGTAGGATTGTCGTAAATAAACAAGTCACATCAAAAGAGATAACGTTTTCGCCCCATTGAGTCATCAAATCTTGAAGGTCTCCGAGGAATTAAGCGGTTGATCGAACAGATGAAGTCGAATCGCTTTGGTGTGGTTGCAGTTTTTTGTGCATCCAATTTTACAAATTATGGTTAGGGTAGTCTTGTAGGCCAACGATTGGCCTTAGTATGACATTTGGCTTATGAATTTTAGCAGACAATCGAATCCAGTTAGAGTGGTATCGCTTTCTATCCTTTTGCGACACCCATTCTTCGTGAGCGCCTACTTGTACCGGTTTTCCCTAAGCAGTTTACTCAGTCATTTTGCTACTGCTTTGGTATGCGAGTTCATTTCCGGTCTGTAAAATTATCTGTCATCAAGTTATGCCTAAGCTTTCTCAATTTAGTCATCTCAGTTTATCACGACAGTCCGTCGTCACTTACCAGCTAGCAGAATATTAATTTCATCGCATTTCCTCAGTTCTTTCCTAGCTTTTGACTCACTCTGCAAAATCTATCGGGGTTGTTAATGTGCCAGTAGCCAGGAGGTAACACTTTGTCCGACCGCTTGTTTTTTGTCGTCGGTTGTTTAATTTATGACCATCATAACTTCCAGGGGTACAATAATTTCAACCGTGTCGGTATCTGCGGTGCTAAAACAAGCTTTCTAACGTAGCAATTTTAGTTGCTTCTCTGTTAGCTGTTAAGAATAAAGGTAATGGACCAATTCCGATACTGTTATGTCTGCTAGGTTTGACTTATTACGTTTCGGCAAAGCCGAGATCGTCTTACCAAGAATCTAGGCGATTGGTTCTCCGACAACGTGGAGACACTCTCTTCTATCCTTCTTAGACCAAGCCTTATATTTTAGAAGACGCAAGTGTCAGTCATTGATGAGGAATGGCGTCATCTGCTTGATAACCCATCACACAACTTCCGTGCCCATAACCATGTTAACCGGAGTCCTGTATCTTAGATATCCTAAAGTCAGTTCTTCGTGAAGGAATTTATGAAGAAAACGCAGATGTTCGTAAGTTTCTACTTCTCTTGTTGAGAAATACTCCCAGCTGCAAGCTATTTGACTTCACGTTCGTTAAAATAATCGATCAGGTCAGAAACAAGACGAGCCGAGGATACTTGAAGTCTGGTCCACGGATGATAAATCAATCAGTTGATGTATCGATTTTAAGCCGGCGCACAGAGCCATGCGCAGTCAACTCCTGACTTGCGTCATTGATCCTTGGCTGGCTTGCTTCCCTAAAATTGTAACCTATTGTTGCTCCTTATATCCCCGACAAGGAAATCCTGCAAGAGTTCGAAAGCTCAAAATAATAAACAAACTGTTCTGGTTCTCGACCAGTATTCTAATCTACTCACTAAAAGATAAGATTTAAAAATACAAATACGTTATCTTTGAGCAAATGAATCGTGATAAAATTGCTGTAACCCACCAATAATACTGCTTCACTGCGTGATCTTCTCAGACTAACCAAATATACATAAGCAAGCAAATGAACTTGGTTACTTTCTAGTTCTTTGTCTCACGGTTTTTGATTCGGCATTATCAGTCTGCTATGTTGTATCCGACTTTCCCGATATCCTGTGGCTTAGGTTTTATCGGTTTTATCCTTCAGCATTCGCTGCGATTAATTAGTTTACTGGATTTTCTGAAGCTAATCCCCCTATGTCGCTTTTTACTGATTCCCTAGTACTTGGCTTGATTTTATATATATGCAAGATTCAATAAAACATGGCACAGAAGGTGAAACTTTGGGCAGCTTACTTTATCTGACGCATTGATTTGTTACTCCACAGATGATTAACGCGATCCCGGTCAGTAAGGTATATTTTAGTAAACATAAAAACAACGTAAATAAAGTTTGTTCTCCAACTATTAAACAATAACTTACATATGTTGGGTAAAATATGCGAGGTTTTAATGGACGGTTTCGGTCTGGTTTAGCTGCTTGTGATCCACAGGTGATGTGTGTTTAAATGTATCAATACACTTGACCATATTCGATGTCCAGCGAAGATGGGGTCAAGGATTTTCGATTTTGGGCGCAGGGGCTTCCTTCTATATTTTACCCGATTATCGAGTTGAAATTTATTGATTTTGGAGGCTTGACTCTCCTTTATGCGCCAGTTTAACTGCATTCCGCATCCGACATACCCTATACTTTCCACTGACTTGTTTCCTATATCTGCTCCAAGAGAATTCTACTATAACCCGTAGGTTACTTTTGTTTCTTACGCTTAGTTTTTTAAATGGCCCAAGCACCGAAGATTCAAAACCTTTGGGAATCATCTTGGCCAAATTTTAATGATGTGAGCAATGGTAGTTCCCCTTGGGACTCGGGCGCAACCAAGCCGGGAACTTTACATGAAAACCTAGAGGGTATGCCTATTTAAGTTGCTTCATACATACTGTTACCAGGCTTTTCCGATAAACTTCTTACAAAAGGATCATTGTTTCCGGAAGGTAATTCCTAGCCCTGATATCTACTTTTTAGCCAACTTGTGGTCGTCTCTTGATGCTGATGAGCCTTCCTGCCCTTCTCGTCATCTGGACACCCAGCGGTCTAGTTTGGACCGACCGGACATTATATCACCCTATTCGGTATGGAATAGCGATCAAATAGATAAGGTAATAACTTTCGGTTTGCGTTACCGCCTACAGTTATGGAGTCCGTCCGCCAACGAGACGAACGAGTGGTCTCTGTCGTGCAAAAAAGTGTGGTTTGACGGGATTTCCAATGCCACTGGTCCAGCTTCGTTAGGTGAAAGTCCTGGGCCCATTTCTTTCGCCGCCACAGACCAAGTGCCTGAAAATATTATTCCAGAAAATGTCTTTCAAAGCGTTTGGTCACCGTCCACATTTTGCGATTCTGACCTGCGATCGGAAAAGGCTGTTTGGGGTAAATTGCCAATCGAGACGACAGCCAACAATGATTCGCGTTCGCTTTGTAAGTAGTTTGCATTATCCACTGCCCCAAGAATGCTCTCCGTCACTCATGTTGTCAATCCATTGATTCTTGACGTCAAATTCGAGTTTTAATGGGCCTGCTAAAATCTGAAGTGTTTTTCCTAACCACTGCAGATCACTTGAAGTGGGCTGCAGACTATGCACTGCAATATATACTTTTCTGCTCAACTCTCAAACACCCTGTGTGGTTTAGTCTGGCTATATGGATCTTGCATTTAGACTTATGTACGTTGGAATATAAGCATTATAAATAAGCGTTTAAATAAAGTTAGTTATGGAATCAACACAGCTTACATGTCGATGATCACGTGCAAGGTGTTGTTCACATCACTGTCGCAATGTAGGTCCGTTCTAAACTGACCGATAGAGCTTCTGGTTCTTCGTATAAACTCAGCCATCCTACTATAGAGTCAGATTTTCAAATTTCGCTGTTTATGGTCTAGTCTCCTAATAGGTTTTTATAGCCTAAATTCTAAATTTTTGTCCTTTCGGCCTTGCTCCACCATTACTTTTCTGCCTGATTTATCACCCTACCCTATAGAAACCCTGTCAATCTGTCACTTTTCTGGCCTTAAGGAACCTCGATCCCTCTTTCATTTCTATTAATGCCTGTCGAACCTGTATGACCTAATCGCAGTCCCATTTACCATCATAAAAACGTCATTAAGCATAACAGCCAGCCGCGCGTGATATTGCGATTTCATGGATGGTTTAAAAGTTGCGTCCGCCTGTGATCCCGTGCAGACTACGAATGGGGTTTTCACGATGACCAGTTGTCTGGGTATCACTAGTTTTCTATTTCTTCTTTTCGTTAAATACTCACTGTTTTGTTTAAAATTTCCCTCTTTAAGCGGTTGGTGACGATTTAACCACGTTAGCTACTTCCGGTTCAACTGAAACGTTAAACAATGACCACGCAACTTCGCCTATGGTCACTTCTGCGCCCCCGGCCACCCAATCCCAATCAACACCTGGACACCAATCTCAGGAACCCCGTATCCCCTTCCCCTCCTCGGAAGCACCTCTTTCACACTCTCAAAGTGTTTCCATTGATAATAGCAACAAGTCTGTTGCGGCTTCTTCTACCAGTAATGGCCCTGATGACCTCATTACTCAGCTCATAAACTCCCATGAAGGGTGGGGTAGTCGCGGTGTGGATCAGTCAACCCCGTGGGAGGAAACTGTCGCTGGTCACACAAGTGATTCTAATAATGATGCAGGTTATTATGCCAATAAGTCTTTCGCCTCGGCCAAAACCGAGCCCACCGGACTGTTGCAGGAGAACAATGTCTGGACAAACGAACCGCCCACGGGCACTGGCATCTGGGAATTGCATTACGAGCAACAGGGAAAAAAGACTGCCCGCTGGCAACAGAACCAGGAAGAAACGCGTGACCTTCCCCTGGCCACTGGTATGCCCGGCACGAAGCTCCCCATGGGTACAGTTCCATTCCGACAACCTACTCAATCAAATGATTTAATGTCTTGGACAAATATGCCTGGTAAGATTGTACATAGTTGCATATTTTTATTATTTTAACGCCTTTTCTATCCGTGCCTTTCAGTGGACTCGTTCACAGTCCATCCCAGTCTCAATAGTTATCTAAATTTCGAGCTGTACTATGTAAACCTGGTTGTAATTTCTGTTAAAGTATTCTTCTGAAACTTTCCAAGACCAAGATGCGTATGACCTTTCTCCACTCACTACTTATATCTTAATGGAAGTTTCAAAGTGTGGTTAAATACTTGCGGTTACTCGTAATTCTCCATTTTATACTTTAAATTGAGTCTTTGGTCCCACTTGTGATAGTAACGAGGTCAGAGAGGGAGTATAAATCGTTAACACCCATTCTGTCTGAGAATGGCAGAGTGGCTTTCTATGTAAGTGTAATTATTAATCATTTAAGTCTTATGCGACCCTCTCCATCCACCGTCTACTGTTTAATGCCATTTTTTCTCAGTGTAAGAAAATCTGATTCCAATTTCATAGTACCGTTTTGTCCACCTGCTCTCAGAGTTTGGCCTCTTCTGTATTATTGCCTGCTCATATTCATTCCAAATCGCCTAAGCAAATGAGGCTCAATGTGGCCGCATGGTATGGTTAATTAAACTTTCATAAGGCTACCGGTGAGCTGCCTGCTGACAAACCTTGTCGTAATCTTTTGTAGTGTCAGTGGCCAATCAGAAATGGGTTTGCATGTATTTGGCGTGTACCAAGTATATCCTCGACATGTGGTCCGTTACCACCGACTGAGGCTAGAAAATGATTTAATTTGTCCCCTTTAGCGTTGTTTTGCACTTTGCAGACGTGAACCACAGTTTTAAGGACAAAAACAAGTTGTGAGGTTTTTTATAAACAGTAGCTCCATTTGAAAATCACGTGCTTGAGGGGGAATATTACTAACGTATATAGTCTGCTCTCACCACACAAGTCAAATTCAAGGGAACTAAACGCTCGTAGGAACTGAAAAAGACTTGGTGAATCCCGTGACTGTTACTGACTGGTGATCATACCTGCCTTGAACTTCTCGTAACTGAAACCTGCTTAGCAATTTAACGAAAAGTTATACCTGGGTTTTTGGTATGCTCTTTCTCACCGCTTTCCTTCCGTGTGATGTTCCGAATACAGTGAAAATGTGAACGATACTTTTGGTACTACTGAAACCTTGCACCTGTTGCTACATTTTTGTACTGACCAAGGCAACACCATAAGCGGTCCATCATGCCTTGGGGTTCGTATTCGACTCCATTCATTGGCTGGTTTCTTATTCGTGGAGAACCCTTTGGTAACATCAAGCCTCTCTATTTTCAACACTTGTGGGAATGCTCGTCGAGTGGGATCAGTTGCACTATCCTTGAGACGGCTAACCTCAAACTTCTAGGCGCCATACCTGCTTTATAAAAGTTGTCTTTTTGTAGGTTACCCAGTATACATAGATTTTGTTCTCGTCGACTGGGATACATTGCTTGCCACACCTCAACCGGCCTCCATCCCTGCTCATTAAGTTGACCACGAGTTGGTTTGAATTCTATTCTTTGCCGACAGACATGTACCCCATCCCCACCTCCACTCTTGTAAAGTAGAGCACAGAAATGCGTAAACCAAATTTGTGCTTCTATCAACATATGCCTTCCACCATGTAGGTACTCAGTACGCGGACTGTGAAGGCATAGTGTCCTGAGTCCTGACGATAGCTTCAGAAAAACAGTCATATAAAGACCTACACCATAGATAACTAACAGCAACGTGGTCATTGTGGTGGCTCCCGTGCAGGTCTACTCTCACTATAGTAGAATTCACGCGCAAGTCACCGTTCCTGTGCCCACCCTGATGTGGTGCGCATGGTGAACTTCGTCGTCTGGAGGCGCTGTAATGTCTCTTCATTTGCCGAAATTTCGCACTAAATAAGTAGATTAAGACATGTCAGCGTGCCGTCGTTTTGTGGCGGTATGGGCAGTGAAGTAGTTACTTAGTCCACTTTTCACCCTCGATAGGTGTTCCGAACTGTGACAGTAAATAACTCTTTTCTTACTGAAAAGGTGACACTGACTTTGTCTTTCGCTCACTGATATTCTTGTTGAAATTTACACTGGAAGTAAAAGTGAAGAGTTAGGGATTAAAATACTATGCACACTATATGTGAACAGTTGTATACGTCCTATCACATCTCTGTTTGCAAACAGAATAGCGAATTCAAGCCGCCGCTTGCTAAAACGTCTAGGGCTGTATCAGGGATGCGACACAATCGGTTGTCTCAGAAGGTGACTGACTCTTGACTACTGCAAGATTATAGCCGGTAGGGTTGTCTTCATACAATTTACCAAGATGACAACCTACCAACTTATTTTGTAAAATAGTCTCAGTGGCGAGCCAACCTAACAATCCTGGTTATAGGGGAATCGGGACGACGGGGTACACCAGAGCAATTACCACCATGCAGTCTGAGTTTCATCAGTGCTAGTTCGTGCGTCCCAATCACCGGTGGAAATCTTCACTTAAGTGGGTCTTCAGGAATGTTTGTTAGCATTGGATAAGTTTTGCTATTTTGGTGTTTTGAAATCCCCATAAAAGGACTCAGAAGACAAGTTAGCGAGCATACTTGTGCTTTGAATAAATATTCGTCGGACCCGCATATTTACAAGTGAGTGGAATGCACGTAAAACGTGCAAGTGATAAGAGTGGTTGACTCAAGTTCGTCTTTTCATAATTTGGGTTTGTAAAAGGGGGGGGGGTTAAGAGACAGTGAGGCGTTTCAGGGTGAGAAGAAAGCGCGGAGAAGTAAATGCAGTTTACCGCCCTTTTGGCCATAGTAAACACGGAGCTTACACCAAATCGGCTTCCTTAACCAGCTGGCAGACACCGACTTGTGCGCCGACTTGCTCCACAGAGGCAAGTAAAGAATTAAATGCATATTGAGGGGATCTGAGATAGTAACCTATCCCTACTATCGCGCAAAATAGGGTTGGTCAAAAATAATACCCAAACTTGCTGCTGGTCCTGCTAACTTATTATTGCTCCGGCCTAAAGGTCGTCCACATAATGTTTCCTGCCTCATATGAACGGTTTGTTATAATTCTTGCTGCTGAGAAGGCTCGTGAGACAACTTGGTCAAGGCGTCTTCTCAGTGAGTTCACTCGTCACATCTCCTTCGAAAGGGGACTGTAAGGAACAGAGTTTTCCTTTCCGCCGTCATTTTTGTGGGTTTTGTCGGATTAACCTCACAATTATTTCGAAGCCTGTCATAGTACTCTCGCCGAAGTAGGTCAAACGACTGCAGATGGGTTGAATGAAGTTGCTGACCTTGCATGTGACACCCCGTCTACTAATACCATTACGCGACAGGCGCCTACCTACTTACCGGACCAAACTACGCATTCAACTTAATTGAACGGGAAAACAATTGATCTGTTTTCACCCTCTGTTCAAAGCAGTTTTTGGAGTGTCGTCGGGGCAGCCAAAACAGCCTAGTATAGACACTAATGTGTGCCATGTACCAGGTGCGATTGGAGTTTAAATGGTAATCTCATGCTGTCTGTGTCTGTCAATTCATCAAACTAAACACTCCGTCCCGGTTTACATACATCCATTTCCGAGAGGCAAATGATTATCACCCAGGACCTCATATAGCTGGCTGGACTTTGCATATGCTGCTAGCTACCCCAGGTCGCACTTCATAAACCCGTGGAACAGAATAGAAGTGCTTACCAACACGAGTATGCCGTCTGTTGGTGTCAGTAGAGACGAATGGCGCTGACTATTGTTTGTCTACTTTTCCTTCGACAGATGCAGGTTCGTTTACGCTACTTTCGTGTATTCTCTCCGGTCTGAGAAATACTTCTTATTAGCAACCTTGCCGCAGCAGATTATCACCAGGCCTGCACGTGTAGCGGGATCACTCATGTCTGCTATCACCGATATATCACATACATCTGATGAAGCTTCTTAATATTATTGCCTCTATTATTTCTATGGGGCATTGCTATAAAACTTGATAGATACATAATGTTTGCAGGCACTGAATACCAGTGAAACAACGTAGCATGTGATTGAGGGCAAAGGGGGGATATTTGGTGGGGTCGGTCGAGGAAAGGGGAGAGAGAGAAACACGGAGTTGTGGGCCAGCTGTCAGTCTGATCGTCGCTTCTACCGTGGTTAGGAGAAATCGCTGTAACAATCGAGTACTCGATAGGTCTTGTTGGGATTCCACTCGATGGTCAGTTTCAACCATGCTTTTTGAGATGGTCGATTGCGAGATGATGGTTCTGCTAACCTATTGTTGTTCCGGCTTAAAGGTCGTCCACATAATTTTTCCTGCCTCACATGAACGGGTTGTTATAATTCTTTCAGGCGACTGAGTATCTATGCGTATCAACAGTTTGGCTAGAAGTTGGTCCTCTCGGCGCTACTAGGCATGCGTAGGTCCAATCACCTTGCGCTTGCCGTCGCCATTAAAGTCTGGTCAAGCCATGGCTTTCCGAATATCACTTGGTTGTAGACCAATGGTTTCACTGTGACCATCGCGGACGACGATGTCCGTTGTGCGCCCCACAGCGTGGTGGACGCAGGATGATGATTTTCTCGTGGCAGACTTGCACAACATCTGCCGCACTCCCCCTCTCGTCACCTACTTGGGCCTAGTGGAAAGACAGGATAATCGCAGGTGGGCTCGAGCTGACCGAGCTAAGCAAACCGTCTACGCGTGCCACACACAACTTGCTCCCCACAAAATAAACCAGGTTTTAACTAAAAGAGAGCAACTCAATTCTCACACGCGTGAGAGTGACTCAGTGCAAAGTTTGACGTCTCGACATATCCTCTACACACCGTCTGATGATTTCTTTAGTGGCGGGTCAAACCTTAGTAAACTGAGGGCAATGTTTGCCACGTCGTAATACCCTTAAAAGTTGGTATTTTATTAAGTAACTGATCTGTCCCATCGGTGCCCAGTCACTCTTGAACGTCTCCTCGCGGCATGCTCCTTGATTGCCTATTCACCAAACCAGCGCAGCTGCTAATTGGGCAGCCACCCTTTGCAGAAGACTGTTCCACGATCCACAACTTGTGAATGGGCCGGGCAACCTTCAACTCACCCCTGTATTCAGAGACGTGCATTGTTCGGACTGTTTTCCTGGTTTTACGGTATCCACGCAGCTTGCATATGTATGCAGTTGTGCAGGCGTAGTAATTACTTACGCCGCCTTTTATGTGTTCGTGTTTCGGAGGCTGTTTTTTATGTCTTACATACGTGAATTATGCAACTTAAGTGTGCAGGCGTGCGAGCTATTGGGAATGTGGTAGGTCGAGGGTTCATCAGTTATGCTGGAGTTCGTCTATTTTCTTCGCTACCATACAGCCGAGGGCGTAAACAATAATCCTGACTTGCTTGTTGTGTTCGCCTCAAGTGACAGCTTGAGGGGGGGGGGGCGAAGAGCGAACGAATGGTTTCTGTCACTTGCACTACTTCAGTCACTGATTATCACTGCGGACTCCTGATTTGGCGTTTATTAAGGCCTGCATAAGGTATCCTACAGACTTCTTGTGGTAGCCCGCAGTTGTTGTTTTTGGTCATTCTTTTGCCTCGCCCTGTCTCCTCTCAGTGCTCTACCTTTCCATTCCGTCAAAATTTCAGCTCGGCCGTTTGACTGGAGGAACTCACTCGTACAAGCGCCAAACTCGGGTGGTAGCCAGCCCACCCTTAAACCCAAGATGCCAAACCTGCGTCCTCTCCTTGGCGGCACCGGCGCTCACGTCATGGACCAGAGTAATAACAGCAACAACGACAGCAGGCTGCTGTCTGCTCCCGAAAAAGACTGGTCCTCTACCGCCCTCTGCAAGGCTGAGCAAAGGTCGACGTCATCCCAGGGCGTTGATTCGAGCAGCTGGTTCCCCCGCGGCTTGTCGGCAAACTTCGGCACCGATGAGACCGACTGCCTTCTGCCGCTAAGTGGCATGCCAGCTGAGGGCTGTTGGATGTCCCCCTCCTCGCAGCACCAGTCCGGCGCGGGAACCAGTTTCTCCGACCAGTCCACCGCCGCGCCCTCCTTTTGCGCCGGCGAGCAGGAGACTGGTGTTGGAAAACTCCTATCTGACAGTGCCGTATGTTATGTTCACCTAGTGCAAACATGCTCATTCTCTCTCTCTCTCTCATCCGGAGTCTGCGGAATTGTAATTTGCTTCTATGAAAGCTACTACTAGCTAGAAGTGCAAGCAGTGTTGCACCTCTTTTCTCAATTCCACGTCATTGTTACGAAGCTTTCACTTAAGCCATGCTTCTAACATGGCTGTTGGGGGGTATGCACTGTAACTACGTGTTTGCCAATCCGCCCTTTCGCACTCATGGTGGGGTCCATCACCAAAGATGCAGGCAGACAGCATAACAGGTGTAATTTATTGGACCTAATAACCAGCCAGCGGTTTCTGTATCACCGGTCTGTAGATGAATTATTGCGGCCCACTTTGCTTGAATCCTCAACCGACTTAAAAACTTGGTTTTTCCTGTTTCCAACCGGGGGGTGGTTGAGACTGAAGTATGACCTGTCTTAGCCCAGTAATTCCTTGGCTATTCCTCCGATCTAGGGTAGTTTTTTTCTTTTATCCCTTGCTATCTGTTTTGGCTTATAAGTGCAGAATGTAACGCGCCTAGTCCATTTTATCACGCCTCTTTACAATGAAGTCGACTAACAAAGGCCAAACTCCCTTAATGCGGGCTTTGAATCACCCTGGACCTTCTGTATTGCCTCAGAACCCTGCCAGACCGTAATGCTCCGTCATTACATGTGTTGTTTATTTTCTACCTTTGACTCTCCTCACCTACTGGAACAGAACGTTTAATCACATTGTTCCGACTGGCAATAAGACAGTCCTCTAGACAAGTGAAAATAGACTTCAAGAGGAACTAGTTGTGATTCCATTCAGTTGATATCCGCTGATTGTTTGATTCCTGCCAGGCTTTCTTTTATGCTTCGCAGCATCTTGCGTTAGAGCAACGCAAACCACAGGTGCATAACCCCGTCATCTTTGGGCGTTTAACTGCTCCTCTGCATCAATGGCCCTCGATGCGTCCCATTTGGGCGCGCAGATCATAGTTATCCCTTCGCCCTAGAAATATGGTGGGGCCGTGACTCGTCGATCGTTGCCAGTGCGGGGCCGCTTGCTTAGGGCATGGTTTCGTTTAGTGGCGCGATTCGAAAGTTGGTGTCTCCATCTGCCCCTCCACACTTCCTTTCTGATATCAAGATGACGCTAGTCGGCGACAGGAAAAAATAGCATTTACCTAAGGTCTTATAATGTTTAAATAGCTACCCAATCTGCCAGTTCGGTCCTCAGCCACATTTCAAGGTAGGCCCCTCTATTCCTTATTCGCCAGACCCGAAAGGCTGCCTATTTGGCAGCTGACCTTTGCTGAACGCCACGCCGGATAACCTGCAGCTGAGGTAAGAGGGACTCCGGCTGCCCTTGATCGAAAACAGGCAAATGCAGATACGTGCATGAAGGTGGTCTTGTACAACTCCTAACACCTCTTAGATATATGTAGTTGTACAGACTTCATGGCTATTTGCTGAGAGCGGCCATTGGTCTTTTCGCCTTCAATCTCCTATTTCAGAGGCTCTTCTGTTTTTATTGAGTTGTTAAGTGGGACACCTGTATAATTTTTATAAAACTGCTCCGCTGTCGTGCCCTTATGTTTGCTCATCGTTCTTGTAGTTCTCCGTCGGACCGTTTTTTGCTTGCTGTTGAGACTTTGCGAAAACTCACAACTCATCGTCCTCCCCTCTCCCTTATAGAGCGGCAGTATTGTTCACCCCTGCAGTCACACATACCGTGCAGATGTTGTCAAGCATTTCATGCAACTGGGCTACAAAAAGGAGGACGTGCAGGCCGTCCTCATCGAATGCAATATGGACTACGAACGGTCCCTTCACCAACTCAGGCAGCATTACATTCCAATCCGAGCGCCGGTCAACCGACAACCGCCGCTTACACAGCAACCTCCGTCCCAGTTCTCCCTTCCTCGCTTCCCTCTCACCACCAGCGGCAATAACAGCAGCAGCAGCAGCACCACTCTTTCCTCTCCTCTCGAGCAGCCTAACACCGGTACCAAAGAGTCTTTCTTCTCCGATTTGGATTGCCACCTTCAGGACGACTTTTCCCCCTTCCGCCAAGCTTCTGGTCCTTTTGCTGCCGCCGCCGCCGCCGGTTTTCCCTCCGGTGCGGGGGCCCCTTTCATGGGGGCACAGCAGCAACCCCCCGGACGTATGATGGGCATGCCGCCAAATATGAGTTCTGCTCGCCTAGCTGGCCTTTCCGCGGCCGCTGCTGCGGCTGCCGCCTTCAATTCGCATCTTGCATCTCAGCCCTCCCTGCCACAGGTAGGCGCACTGCTGTCTGCCTCTTTGTCTTCCAGGTTTTGAAAAAGGGCATTGCTGTGGCCAAGTGGACACGCAACAGGCGTGAAAAGGCTTATTGCGGTTTAAAAATTAATATTACGTTGTCTAGAAATACTATTTTTCTTAGAAAAGACACAAATTACGAAAAGGTGAAAAATGGATCTAGTTGAGTAAACTGAAGTTATAAATGTCTAGGAAGCCTGTCCATGCAATTAAACGAGGTAATAAAGCAGCAAAAGTAGAATTACTTTTGATTGTAGTCTTTTTCAGAGTTTTGCACAGAAATATTCATCTAGATTAAGCGCAACGTAAAGTATGGCCGTCATCAAGCAGCCTAACATGCGTGTGTATATTGCAACACCGTTTCACAAAAATTGACAGTTTTTCTTCCGTTTGTACATTGTCTTAGATGCGTTTGCCCAAGGCAAGCAGATTTTCGCTCATTGTGCCGATAGGGACGTCACAGGAATATAATATTTCATAGGGTCACATGTCCACAGGTAGTCACTGAATAATAAACTTAAATAGAATCTTCAGGTGCAATCGTAAATGTTCCGTTTTGTTGTATATAAAAATGAATTTTATATTGTTAAATTTCTTTATAACTATTTCGGTTTTCTATTACGGCGAGTTTCAGATTGTCTTTGAAAATGAGGTGAATTCTTTACGATTTTCAGTGTCTTCAGTCGACTGCCCCTAAATGTAGATTCCGTTCGATGCGTTTGGTAAAACCTTAAAAATAAGATATTTCTTAAAAACATTTACCGAAGTAGTGACTTCTTTGGACATTCTTTCTATTGCAGATGGCCGTCTGGGTCATATTTGTTGACTTAGACATAAAACTCGCTGCCGATAACAATGAACGTCCACAACAAAATCCGGAAAAATATATGCCTATAATTAGTTTAAAAAAACTTTCCCCATAGACTACCTTACGAGCAAGTCGCCGGTGCTGCAGTCGCTCCGCAGAGCACTCGGCGGACGTCCTCACCTGCAGTTACCATTTCTTATCATATTTTCTGCACTTCATCCGGACTACGCCGCAGCTTTTGTGCGGTCTAGCTTCCACGAGTGCCCATTCAACAATTGGACTTCGAAACCGATGTTTTGCCTATGAGTTAAGAAGCCCCTTGTCGCTTGTGTTCTTTTTCCTCTTCCCCTCCACGCCCGACTTCAACCCCATTGCTTGCGTTCTAGACGCCCATGTTTACCCGTATTTTGTGTCATCATCCGCGAACTATTCGCCTCACCGATGCCCCTTTTTCATCTCCTTTGAACAAGGTTCGGAGAGGTCTCAATCAAAACAACGTCGCCATGAAATTTATGCATTCCAACGGCGGCAACAACAGCAGCTCAAGAAGTGCTGCTCTGGGGAGCGATGTGATTCAGGGCCCCGGTGGCTACCCCTACAGTGCGTCGTTACTTGGCTTGCCACCGGACGGCCAAGGGCCCCATGGCACAGTGGCTCCGGCTTCTGTACCACCAACCCTTGGCATGGGTCCTCCTAACACTCATTTGCCTAACCTCAATGTTGCATCTCACCATTTTCGGACCGCCCGCCAGTGGGATTTGCTCAACTCAATCCAGGAGCTACAGAAGAAACAGCAAGTACGCCTGTCCTTTACAACCTACTCACAGCTTTATCATCGCATGCCTGTTTGCCAGACTCATCCCCTTACCCATCTCACATGGTTGCTCGCTTTCTGTTGCAGGAGATAATCAAGCAGATTCAGCTATACCACAGCAATCCGGTCATGTGCTCCCAGCCGCAGTATGCGGCCGTCTTCAGTGAGCTCAGGGCCCAACTGCAACACATTGAGTCCCAGCTGCGTGCCAAGGAGGCCCACCTAAAGGTCATGACTGCGGCTGTTTCAAATGGTCCACTGCCGCCTGGGATGCCAGATGGCAGTGCTGCCGGCAATGGAGGTTGTCTCAGCAACGACGCAATGAGTGCCGCGGGCATGGCCGCCGTCTCTTCTGATTTAGGCGGCTGTGGTTTTGGTGTTGGTGATCTCTCCAGAGAGAGTTCCCTAGCTCAGAAGTTTCTTGAACTTCGTCTGAGAAATGCTCCGCGTAAGTACCATAATAGTTTACTCTAAAAATTCCCAGTGAAATTTTTAACATGATCGTGGTGGTTCGGTCACACACTTCGTTATAGTATAACATTACCGACAAAGACGATGCAGACTGGAATGGCCGTTTCTGGTTTATTAGCCGTCATCAACCAGTCATACCCAACTGCAGGTGTTGCGTCACCTGAGGCTCAGTGGTTAGAGCGTTGGACTTCTAATCAACCGGTGGTTAGTTCGGCCCTCGGCTGGCGCAACATCTGGGGGTTGGGAATCGCTGACTACTGACAGCAAATGAGCCAAAAATAGCCATTCCATTCTCCCTGGTCTTTTGTAATGCTAAACTGCCTATACAACTACTAACCGCTCTGCGGCTGTCTGTGGTGCTCGAGTGAGAGAGAGAGAGAGCCGCAAGGCAGAACGGGACGAGTGAGTCCCGTACCCGATCGGTGAGCCCCTATACACTTCGTTATGCTGAATTTCGATCATAAATACCCTGAGCCACCTATGCCTCATTTTTAATGTCTGGATGATTTACTTTTCCCTGAAAGACTAAGGCGAAAGTAGTCGATGTTTTGTGAGCGTTAAATAATTTGACTGACAGCTTACTTGTGCAAAAGTAGGCGGCCTTCGACCGTCCGCAGAAAAAGCGTAAGGCCTCGATACAGCTAACGTTCTAACCACCTGAACTACTAGGCCTTATTGGAAGCCTTTCTAGTTTTTTCGAATTTGCCTATTTTACTAACCTGGCTTACCGAAACATATGGAGTTAAATTTCAGCACAGTATGTTGACTGCCTAAGCCGATTTTCCTAAGTAGTCATTCTCGAATCCACCCGATGGCTGCCAGTTCTTTTGTCAGCTTTGTGCATCTCTGAAGGGGTCTTGTCTTTTCAGTATCGGGTTCGAGTGCCGTCAAGGCTGCTGATTTGTAGGTAGTCAGTTAAACTGAGAGGCTACATTTTTTTAGAAAATTAAGTCTCCTTGAAATGTATCCTATGGCCCGTTAAGCATTTAAAGGTTGCGTATTTTAGTATTTATTTTATTGCATAAAATGTGTTTCCGGACGGGTGGATGTGTCCATGTTCACTATAAGCAGGTAAGTGTTGCTTTGAGCCACCACTGAAGGGCATAAATGCGCGCTGCTTATAGCCTTCCTGGAAACACCGCAAAACTTCAAAATTGAGCTGTGTTTTAGCTACATATGCCTAAAACATACAATATCAGCTGAGAAATTTCGGTGGCCCTCGACAGTGCAAAGAACCCTATAGATAAACATACATTTTTGTTGGGTTCGGGTGGCCGTTTGACACACCTGCCACACCTGGATAGTTCGACGATTCCTACTATATGCTCCACAGAAGGGTGGTGCAGGGATGGTGACTATCGCGTAGATTAGTTTTACGTAGTAGTAGCCTTGCGCTTCAGCTACCGCACTCTCCTCCCACACCTGAGCCCGGTGTCAAGACAGAGTCAAGAAGACCAGAGATGGGAGAGGGCGCAGGTGACTGGCGCGGCCGGAGCCGCCCCTGAGCGTGTCACGCCTCATTAGGCGTAGCATTCACGTTCTAAAACCTAATTGTAAGTTAAAGCGGAATGACCGTCCTCTTAGAATACTCTGAGGAAGGTAGTGATTAGTTCCCGTCACTCGGGCGAAAAATGGGCCTGTTAGTCCTGTTAAAGTATGCCAGAAAATGCTCTTCTTTTTGGAACACGGTGTGTGTAGTTTCATAAGCGTGCCGACAAAGTCGTACCGTCACTTTTCGCGCGCTTCAGATCACCACGCAAGGCACAGTAGGTTTTCTTTGAAGTCGAAGCCGTCACATTGAAGAGTCTAGTGTGGTTATTTTTTGCTCCTAGTTAATTTTTTTACTTCACTATCTTGTTTTTTCACGTATTTAAGTCTGATGATTATAACTTTCGTTGCCTTCGCTCTCAAAGGATTCGGGCCCGACCCTGATCCACTACCTAGTCATGATTTAACCGAACGCCCTCAAAGAGTAACGGGCTCATCGCCTCCCTGTTAACAGCAGCCCGGCAGACCTATTGAGGGTGGAGAGTTGAGAGTCTAGAAATGGTGGTGCTCGCTTTGTTAACGAGATACTGTCAGTTTCACAATCACGAATATCGAGTTGTGTGACGGTGTTCGCTGCAGTTGACACGTCCATACCCCTGCTTGTTAGCTCCAAAGAGGGCTGCACTCATGCGTCTTCGTGCTATTGACAACATCACAGTTGCTGTGGTGTGCCATTCGACGCTGGGTGAAAATGCTGCACATGAAGCGGCGTTGCATGACAAACTACTTTCTGTGGTTTCCTACCTTTTGGCCTTGGCCTTGATGCAACTCGTCCGGGTTGCATTCTGCGCATGTGTTTGAGATCTTGTTCACGTTGTAGCGCTAGTGAACTCCACTGCCGGAACACAATCTAAGATGTGCCGTGTATGTGCAAAAGTGCCGGAAGTTGAGAAACATGGGAGCCCCTGGACCAGCAGACAGCCTTTGCTACCGTGGGTCTTACTTTCTGACGAACGAGTCAACTAAAGTGCATGCCTGGGCCACGCGGCCTCGGTACACTACTCTCCAAATAACCCCGCAATCTCATATCCAACAAATGACAAGATGGTCCAGTGTGCCCTTTATACTTTTCGATCGGGTTGACGGCCATGTGCTGGTTTGCTGGAGCCCGGCACCGGTTAAAGACGGTCTCGAGGTGACAAACTGAAGTCGCGGTGCGTGCTGAGATCGCATGCATTTCTCCCGTCTCTGTGATCTGTTGGTCCGTGGTGTCATCTGGTTTACCTTCTCTTGGCAGCCTGCCACTGACCAGTTAGAATGGAGGTGATTATGTGGCAAGTGGAGCCTGCAGAAATGGCAATGGTGTTGTTCAGCAGGGCTGAAAAGACAGCAGATCTACGTTAGTAACGCTTCCCAAATTTTGTCGGGAATGTTGTTTGCATTTTTCTTGTTTTTTTTCTGGTACTAACCACCTACCTTCTCCAAGAAAACCTGCGTTTTTGGGTCATGCAACAGGTGTACTTTTATGTTGACCCAATTTGGGGTCATTGTCAGTGTTTTGGTAACCACCATGTAAAAACATAAGCCAGTTTTGACCCTGTCCTCGTAATAGTTCCAGAACGCTGTCGTAAACAGGATCTGGGTTTCTCTCTTTCGAAAGCTCCTCGCTGGAGAGAACAGCAAACTAACTCTGACAATTCTTACCTCCTCTGCATCATTATCTGGTCACTTGGCAGTATTCAAAATCTGACTGCTCATTACCATTAAGTCGAAGACAAATGAGTTCAGCCTCATCTCTTCCCCCTGTTCATTTCTTTTAGCCTCCCCTGGAAGCAGATCTGGTCCGGCTACACGTGGCAGCAACGGTCTCCGCGGCGTCTTTCCTGCCGCGAAAGCCTCACTGCATGACGGCTTTCTTCCAGACACTACAAGCACTGGTATTTTTGCCGGTCGTCTTTCCGGACCTGGTGTTTACGGCTGTGGTAGTGGTGGCGGTGGCGGCGGCGGCGGCGGCCAGTGGGTGATCGCGCGCCCCGGTGGTGGTGGTGGCGGTAGTGGTGCCCAGCAGGCACCCACCAGTTTAGAAGCGCTGCATCTGAACCTCATCCAACAACCCGGTCTCACGTACTTCCATCCGGACCACCAGCGTCGCAGTGCCCTCGCTCGCTACCAGTCTGTAGAGGAGGCCATGGAGGCTGCGCGGGCCCTCAGTAATCGCGTTGCCATCGCTCTCATCACTGACAGGGAGGCGCACGCCATCCTCCAAGACATCAGCATCACTGCTTGAGGTCAGTCCCTGTGTACCTGCACATCGTCCAATGAGCCCTTTTATCTCTTCTGATCATCGCTGTGCAAGCGATGAGAGAGAGTGAAGCGCGCAAACTGCGCCTTTAACAGGCATGGTCAAAATCCTTTTTGTCTGGCCAGGCAGCCAGCGCACACTTGGTATACGATGAGTTCAGGCTACAGTGACTCACGATTCTCAAAATCATGAGGTCCGAGTGAGATATTGGGGCGGGGAGGTATTCGAGAGGTGGCCTCATGTCCTTCTTGTTTGTACTTGCCACAGCATTCCCTCGGCTAATTTTACCCACTGCACTTCCTACGTCCAACCGCGTCCGTTCCATTCGGTCGGTAGCCGAGTCCCGAGCGTAGTTGACCTAATTGGCACACCGGACAGAATATCACAGAGCCGATAAGAATGCACGCGAACTCGGCTCTCACCGCGTTTGTCACCTCGAGGCTGTCATTTACCGGTGCTGTGCTCGGGCAGCCTAGCACATGGCGATCACTTCGATCGATAAATATGAAGAGTACAGTGGAAAGGTTGTGTTCCAATCCGAGTACTTAGTCTTTTGTTGTAGGTGAGGTCGCAGGGCTACTTGGAGACTGGTGTAAAAAGACCGTCTTTGGAATACTTCTAGGCGATAAGCGTCATTTATATGGGTAGAGGCCTTAGCATGTCTTCGCGTCCGTATGGAAGGATTGTTTTGACAAAAAACCTGCCAGCCCGCTCTCCCGGCTGGACGCAATTTCGTGAAGGCTACATGCGCCTGGGGGTTCAGGGATCGAGTTGGCCTTTATCTGGCACGTTTGGCAAAAGTACAAAAAGTTGTTCTCTCGTTCATGTTGACTGGGCCAAGGTGGTAGAGGAGAGAGTGTGGCAGATGCAGCTCAAGTCACTCACTCTGTGCCGCCATGTTGTGGTGTTGTTGTGCTTGTCGGAATCGACCGTCGAGCATCCATGTGGTGTAGTACAATTGCCGTCATTTGCTGTCGTGACTTCTCCTTATTGCCAGCAAATTGGTATACCTGCAAAAGTATTCTCTCGCTCATGAATAGGTAATGGCGGGCCATACCTAGACCTCTGCTGCTCATTTACTCACCTCTCGTTCACCTGTTGTTAATTTTCTCCAACTCCTCCGGTACATGTTGCGTTCTGTGTCTAGAGATTTCCGCGGGTGAATAAGAAGCAACTTGTTTTATCTCCTAGGAGCCAGAGTCGGCGCACGCTGTTCATATTCCCTAATATGTACAACAATGCAACGCGTCGCACGTACACACCGAAGCGCTTTCACTCTGTTCCGCTTTTCATCTATTTTATCTTTTAAGTGATCATTATGTGCTCTCCTCCCAGCTGGGGCTGTCAGTGCGTCAGCTCACCACGCCTCGGCATCACTTTCGTCACATGGCCTGCAATTACTTGATCTTTCCCGGTTTTGACGTGTGACGAGTAGCTAGCAACTGCGTTAGTTGGCAGACCTATCTTCTCCGCGTAAAAGTCAATTAGGAACCGAGACTTCGGTTCCGAACTACCTTCGGCGCCTGCCATTCTTGCTGTCGTTGTCGGCGGGAAATGTATTTTCTCTGCAGCGATCCCTTTAGCCCTGGGGTCGTTTAAAAACTTATTTGTGACTCGCTGTTTAATAGTGACTGGTTTGGACTGGCTTAGTGGAGATATAGTTACCTGTAGTGTGCATATGGAAAAGTGGACGTCTCCATCCGCCCTCTCCGACACACTATGCTGAACGGCGTTGGATGGGGCCTCATTGAACGGAGGACAACAGTGGTCATATGACTGTGGCTGACACCATTTTTATAGCTGACCAGGCCTTAAGGTATATTACTTCGTGATTGCTTGCGGGACATGCCCAAGTGCATCCGGCCTCCATTGTTTCATTATACGTAGGCCGTGGACGCGCGGGGTAGCCGGGAGCTAACAGACAACCCCATTTTCTCGGGGGGTGGGGGATCGCAACAGCTGACCAGTCATGAGCTTCAATCTCTAGTGCCTCTTGCTCCCTCTACTGCCTCTACCTTTAAAACTGGGAATGGGATGGCTTATTAAACAGATCCTTTCCAGTGTTCCTCGAGGCCATTTTGTTTTGCTGGACTGAAGCCTTCCCGGAATGTCGTTTAGCCGGGCAATGTCGGCTGAAACCTCACTAGAAGGAGGGCAGTATTTCCCATGTTCAACCAATCTTGAATGTATTATCTCCTTCCCCCGCAGTGCCTGCCTGCGCGATTCGGACCTCTACCGAATTCACAACTAGCCTCCGTCGCTTGTGGACTGGCCTGTAGCAGGTAGCTCCTTTCTTGGAACCAAACATTCGAGCCTCGGGAACCAAAAACGTGCTCGTTTAAATAAGAGTTTTATTCACTTGACGTTGTGTGTTCACGCTCTATTGAGAATCGCCAGAGCAAATCTGATAAGTATATTGTGAATTCAAAAAAACTTCGTTAATAGAAGCAAAGAGGCGAGGTCCAGGACGTAGTCGCGAAGGAGACACGATCGCTGGAACAAGAGCTTGATTAGCCTGACGTTTCGGATTTTCTCTTGAAACCATCATCAGAGCCGGTCGCACAAAAGGCTACTAGGTGGCACAAGGGGCGCAGTATTTACAGGGCGTGTTTCAGTGTTGTTGAACCCTAGGTTAAACAAAATCGGCTGCCGGTGTGCTGCAGCTAGTATGCTTGTGCGACGCGTGCATATTTCTGCCTCGGTTGGTCAACACGCCCGCTCATCCGGCGCCAGTCTTATTTTGTGTGGGCTTGCTCCTCAACGGCAACCGCACAATTTTGGGGTCAAGCCTGCCACGTCCTCCGCCCAGCCCCCCCCCTTCCTCTCTGTCTTTGCGAAAAGCTACACACGCACGCACACACAAAGCTTTTGCTGTGTTTGAGGTGATCGTGGGGCCTGTTCTCGTGCCTTCTCAGTCCGTGCGTTGGTGTTTTTGTGTTTGGTGCAAACGCCAGCATCGGTATCGTTATCTCATCCGCTTGTGCCTGCGTGTTTGTGTGCGGTGTGTCTGCGCGGGCTTACCGCGACAAATCGTCGCCTCTCGGCGAGCCTGCTGGTCGATACACCTGAATTAGCAGTGGTTGCACTATTAGAATGAATACACCAGCTTGGCTTGCCACAACAGCAATGTGTGCGTGCGTATACTACCTACAGCATTCTTGAGTCCTGTTGTGTGCTTTCGTTGCGGTTTGAACCGAATAAAATCGCTTGTGGGGCTTTGCTGTTGGTTCTGCATCAGACCTTTGAGGTGTTCGGAATCGCTATCATCTTCAAGCAATGACTGCTATCTGCTAGCGCAAAGAAACCAAGCATCACACTTCGTTTCTGTGATCACCGTCCCAATGATGTCAACACATCCTAATCTTTAGTGTATGTGTGTGTGAAAACCTGTCCTGGAAATTGAGTGGCATAATTTGTGCCGGAGTCGTACCGGGTAAATCCTTCCCTTGTAATTCATCACAGTTTGACTGTCACGAACGGCATCTACTGGGAACCCCACGCAGTAAACGCAGCATCGATGACTTGCTCCTGAGCGTAAACTTACGCAGCATCTTCCGTTTTCTTCGCCTTGGCGATTCGTGCTCCGATTGCAAGAAGCTTTCAAGACGGCCGGAGGCGGGTTCAGGCGCAGTTGTTAGGCCCGTTTACGCGTGCCACATACGATAAAGTCCCCACGTTATGTATCAGGGGATACTTTAAGCTCCACCCTGATCTCACATTGGGAAGAATTTCATAAAGCCCCCCCCCTACTAGTCTTCCAGCCACTCCGCTATGCTCACCGTTCGGTCCAAATTATTCTGTCGGTTGTTGGCAGCCTCGGAAGCAACAAATTTTAACACCCGTCATTAAACGGTTTATGGGAATGAGCGCAATGGCTGAGGAACATGTGCCGTGAGCCAGTCTGACTCCAGTTTTGGTCCAACGCATTTGTTTCCCTGTCCGTTGTGTAGGCTGTCTCTAGAGACACGCAGTACTCTTGACAAGTATTTATGCTCTAAGAGTCCGGGAGTTAGTTCGCTGACATAATAGTGTCGTAAGTAGCTTCAATGTGACACTCTGTAGACTGACACAAAAAGTAAAAAATATATTCTGATGCGGGGCGAAATCGCAAAGTTTCCCTTGACGGGCCTGTAGTACGAAGTGCAAACTCCCTTCGGTGGGCTGTCAATGGAGATTAATGCTCTTGATCACTGGTGCCCCTGACCATTCCAAGATGTGGTACCTAGATAGCCGAATTAGGTTATTGTGAAAGACTTCTTCATGTATCTTCCTGACTTGTTACACTTGCAAGACTCTTGATCGCTAATGCCTTCTTTTCTGTCTTTCTTCTAGGCACTGTACGCACCGCGAGCTCGGTCGTCCTGTGATTACCAATCATGCTTCTTGTAAACCGCCCTCCCCCCTCCGCTCATCGCAGAATGACAACTGACTGCTCATAGGTGTCTTCGTTTTTCTCCAGCTACCTCCTCTCGACACGCCTTCTCATTGCCAGCCAGCCAGTCTCTCACTCTCTGTGTTTGCGTGTGTGGAACGTAGGTTAGAAAACGCATGGTGTGTGCACGCGCCTGCCCCTCGGCACAGTAGATTTTATAGATCGATACCTTTGCATTCTCCCCCCCCCCCTTGTGTGTGTGCGTGCGCGCGTAAACACCCTGTCCCCTCGCCCCCCGCCCCTTATTTTCACCTACTCATGCTTTTGTTGAGGCTTTTGACAGAGGAGGACTTCTGCTCACTACTTTCCGGATAAAATTCAATCTCCTCGACGACGTTGAAGGAATTTTGAACTCCCTCCGCCTCGCCATTTATCATAGTCTTGCGCACATCTCGCTGTGTCCGTTATCCAAAGATGAAAACTTCGTTGCCACACGTACACACGCGCACACACCGCGCCCACAGTCGTCTTTCCAAATTGCATCAACCACAACTGCACTTGGCTTTTGGTAGTAGTATTTTGCTCTCCTTTTTCACAACCCCCGTCTCCCATCATGTTTTTTTGTTTCCTTACGTATTTATTATCAAAACTTATGACAGTCCAAATACCACTTTTTGTATGCCGTGCGCTTCAAAGAAACACCCTTCCTGTGGTGGCTTTCTGCTCCAAAAACAAAGTTTTGTCCGGCTGAGTAGGTTGTCGCAGTTGTTTCAGCCCCTTCTTCGCGCGTTTCGGAAAAGCTTCCTGCACACGCAGATACACACACCACCTGATCACCTCTCTCGTTCTTCAGCATTTCCTTCGGTGTGAAAGTCTGTTTGTTGAACTCTACACCGATGATAGGCTGTGCTTTAACTCGACACACACAAGCGCCTCGTCCGCTCATGAATTTCTGTCCCCTGCTACGCCTTTGCTTCCCAACCCTCCTCACCATCCACCTCAAATCTTCCGAAGTGTGCGTGCCCGCTCACGAGGTCTTTCATCTGTGTATGCATTTTACCCGCTCTTCCTCCTTCTGGGGTTTTGTTTCGCCTACAGTGAGATAGACACGCATTTGGGCGCCGACCCGCGTCCCTCCCCTTACACTGTGTGTGTGTGGGTGCCTGCGCAAGTTCGTGCGCTCTATCAGCAGCCACTGTACCCCGTCTTCGCTGGCGTAAAGACATCCGCCAAGCCCGTGTGCGTCCTCGTAACTCGGCAAGTACTCCATCCGCACGGACGGACGTGCACGTTTTATGCCTGATCTATCAACAGTTCTCTCCGCCGTTGTGCTGCCTTTCCAGCTGTGGGGAGGGGTTCCCTTCAGCCATCGACTTTTTTGTTTCTTTTCACACGTACTGTACGAATATGCCTAGGAGTTTGGCCGTTTGCCTTTTTGCCTTCTAGTGACTACGCACGCACCTTCCCCCCCCCTATTCCTCCTCCACCCCGACCGTCTGGTGTAACGGCATACACACACCCTCGCTCGGCCACCGTAGCATTATCTTCCCTCTCCCTCAACTACCTCTTTCTATGTTTGCCATGGAACGGGGAGGCCTTCAATCGCTGCGTCTTCCCTACCAAGCAGTGTTACTTCCCTGCTCCCCTCGTTCCATCAAAGACAAAAGAGGCGTCTGAATGCTTGTCTAATGCGATATTGTCAGTGCCCGGAAACCCTCCATTTCCATGTGGGAGGATTTTATCCTTTACGGCAGTCTCACCTGGTGGTTCTGGGCCAAACCCATGATCAAGTGTGCACTAGGTGTAACGCCTGTCATGGGTGCTCCCGGTCGGACGCCTCTACTGCGGAACCAGGACGCGCTGCAGCCACTCGGTCCGTAACTTGACCAATCAGTACAAACTACAAATCTCTGACCGTTTTCTTCCTCGCCTTCTGCACTGTCTCTTCCATACACTTTTTGATTTTACTATGCCGATCCTCGTCCACTCTCTCCTTTATCCACTGCGTCTTCTCTCTGTACTCTTTCTCTCTCATACTTGTCTTTTTACTATTGTTTATTAATCATAATCCAAAAATTCTGCCTATATATATATCATTAATATCTCAATGAAGCACTCAGAAATATCACATTGACACAGACCATTTGTCTTTTATTGGGTTCACTTCGCTTTTCGCATTATCGTCTAAGGTTCCATGTTTTTAACTAGTGTCACAAAAATGTTTTCCGATCGTGAGAGGTCGCGGTTTTAATTTGCGAGTGGTTTAGCTAACCAGTGGGATTTTCGTGGGAGACGTCTCTGCTTTTAAGCAGTTTTGCGTATCTATGTGGCATACTGGCAATTTCACCGAGTCTTCTGGTCGCATATATTTTGCTGCTTGTCAGGGAACATTTAAGTACCTTGTGGAAGTGGTTCATAGATGCCCGCTGAACGAAACAGGTACTCTCTAGCACGCCATCTAACGGCGTTGACAATGTATTTATGATTTGCTGTGATGGGTGGTGGGTCTACGTTGAGTACGTAACGGGTGCAAGCAATGTGCTGAGAACAGGCTATTTCGGGACGTTGACAACGGTTTCGTCTGGCTGCACCGGCCTGATAGAACCAACGACTGCTGCATTTCTACTCAAGTTTTTACTAAATCTTGTGGCAGACGGGGTCTGCGCGATGACTACTTATATTTATCGAACCTCACCTGGTCTCAGTAGGCTTTCCGGCATACTGGCAGAGGTATAGTTTTTTTCCCCGCTCAGGACCCCTCCCCCGGTAGGTGTTTGGATAAACCGAACGTTTTTAGTGCAATGCACATGCGCTATCGTTGCCAGTCATGTCCGTTTACGGACTCTTGTAGAGGGTTTTCGTGGTCAGGAGCGCATACTCACGCCCACCCCACCCCCCGGGACGGTGATCGTAAGCCCTTGTATGGTGACGGAGACTGGTTTAGCTGCCTAGACCGAAGGGGACGCATCACTGAGGCACCCACCATCCATCAAGTTTCCATGGGCGAGGAGTTATTTTCGTGTTCTCATTGTCAGAAGATCGGGCGGTTGCATCCAAGGAAACGTTTATCGAGGCAGGACTGTGTGACTTTCCACCGGAGCACCCCGTGAGGGTAGTGTTCACCGATCTACCGGTCAGTCGGAACTGAACAGTACGGTCCGCCTTGTCGCTAATTGTGCCCCAAGGGACCCGAAGCGATCTTTGCTAGGTTGCTCAACCGACCTGGTTTGCAGGTTTCTGGGGGCTAATTGCAGAAGATGCTCCCCTGCGCCGCAGCGTATCGAGAACAAACCACACGGGGTATGCGCTGAAGCCACTCCTCGGCTACAACACGTTGAACTGGCTCACACCCAAGACATGCCCCACATTGGTAGGTGCGCTGGTATGCCGCGTTAGGCACCTGAACCAAATCCCACCATCAGATGACGAGCTTGGACAGCGAGCTAGTGCGTGAGATAGGGAAGAAGGGGAGAATTAGGTCGGTTCTGGGGTTGTCCGCTCTCTCGGTCATCAGCGCCGCCGTTTTATCATGCTGTCCTTCCAGCCCGCCTCCCGCTCCTTGCCAATTCTCATCTGGGACCACGCGAGACTTGGCACGAGTCTTACAAGAGCTCGAACCTAAACGATGTTGGCTCGTGGCCTGGTTGTCTGCAGGCGATCAGGACGCATACACGCGCTGAGGACTATGAATCTCAAAAGCCAGACGTGACGCACGCTTGTCCGAAGTGACGGCTTGCGGCAACCGCTTGTAGAGCCTTCTGTGTGCTCTTTGTCGCAGGAGACGCTGGTATGCTGCAATCTGTGTGTTCCCTGAATTCTAATTTGAGAATATTCATCTTGTCGAACATCAGGAACTCAGGCGGGTGGGGGAGGAGAGAGCGTGGTAGATGCTGCGCAAGTCACCGTCCCTGCATTCACCTGGCTGTGGAACACACCGTGGACATTGCCGCTAACGACAGTCGAACGGTCGCTTAGATATCCTGTGACATGCGCTTGACAAGCGAGCGGTCAATCTCTCGGTCGCTTGACCAGAACATCTAGAGGCTGATTTACCACCCTCCGGCCTACGCTATAAGCCCCGCCCGGTCTCCCGAACTCGCCACTTGTGCTCTCCTCTGTATGCGTCCTGCCCACAAGCAGTCTTCGATTTCGTAATCACCTGTGCAATCGCTTTCTTCCGGCAAATGTTTTGCTTCAAAAATAAGGATTAACTTTAACGGAAAGAGACTTCGCGACTTCGTCCCTTCTATTGATAAATACTAACTTATGCGCAGGTAGGAGAAGTCCGTAGGGAATTGGACGGACGCTGCGAACCCGTCAGTATTAGACCGAATACAAGGCAAAACGTGACGTATGTGTGTTCTTTTCCAGTTGCTACAACTCCTCACTGCGAAGAATGGTTTTCTAGTTTGGAGGGTTCACTTACCTTAAGGTGGTTTTCGTTCACGCTCCATTGAGCCTTTCTTGCTAGCACACCAGCCTTTAAATGTAATGACTTATTATTTAACTAGTTGCGCCTAGAATGCAGCATGCTTGCATTACGTAAAGTTCGTTTTCGAGAAGAACTTTGTCTCTTTCTGCCGTCGGCAATTATGGCGGCCTTTCGAAGGGAAAAAATGGCCTCTTCGGACAGCCGTTAGGCAAGCATGGGCACACAGGTTTTTTGACGTAAGTGTGCGTTGAAAATATGTCAGCTGTTGCCTCGGGCAACCAGTCGACTTTTTTGACTACTGCTCGCGGTTCAGTCTCTGTGCAAGTGGTATTTTTTCGCATGCCATCCAGTTATAAATGGCATTCCAGACCTCCGCGCGTTGCCCTAGCGACCGATTTGTACTTCAGTTCGGTTTAGCTAGCCCTAAGCTATAAGGCAAGACGTGACGTCGGTGTGTTCTCTTCTAGCCGCTACACCTCCTCTATGTGAAGGATAGTCATAGGTTTTCCTGTTTGGAGAGTCCACTTACCTTCTGGTGCTTTCCGTTTGCGCTTCAGTGAGCCTTTCTTACTATCACAGACATATATATATATATGCAGAATAACATGACCGACAAAGACAAGGGAGACTGGAATGGCCATTTCTGGCTTATAAGCCGCCATCAGCCAGCCATTCCCAACTCCACGCGCTGCGGCGCCCGAGCTTCGAACTCGCGACCCAACTATCATCATATTCCCGATCGCAACCGACAAAGCAACGAGCTCGTGGCTCAATGATAGAACGTTCGACTCAATCACCAAAGGTTGCGGGTTCGAATCCCAGGTGCTCCACACTTGGGATTGGGTATGACTGGCTGATGACGGCTAATAAGCCAGAAATGGCCATTCCGGTCTCCCTTGTCTTTTTCGATTCCACATTATCAACATACATATATATATATCTCGGTTTCCGCTTGGGCTACCGTTTGGATGGCTGACTCCTCAATCAGCGGTGGATGCATTCCCAATCGCGGGTTTCCACAGCCACTATCCATGAACTTCTATTCGTTGACGACTGCGCACTCAATGCAACGACAGAAGATGAAATGCAAAGGAGCACTTACCTCTTTGCTGTCACATGTTACAACTTCGGACTTCGCGTCAACACTGAGAAAACGGTTGTGATGCATCAGGCGCCTCCCAAACCAATGTGAAAGGCACTCAACTGAAATCTGTGGATACCTTCACTTACCTGGGCAGCAATCTCTCCCACAGCACCAAGGTCGACGATGCGATTGCCCATCGGGTTGAAAAAAACTAGCCAAGCCTTTGGACGCATGTAGAACATGGGCTGTAATCGACACGGTCGCCACCTCAGCACCAAGCTGTCATCTTGCCGACGCTGCTGTATGGAGCGGAGGCTTTGAAAATCTATCAAAATCAGACACGGAAGCTCAACCACTCTATCTCAGCTGCTTCCGCAGAATAATGTTGCTAAGATGAGGGGAAAGCATCCGGGACACAGAAGTGCTGGAGCTAACAGGCCTTCTCAGCATTTACGATCAGCTGAAACAACTGCAACTGCGTTGGAGCGACTACCTTGTGGGATGTAGGACGAGCGACTACCAAACGACTCTTCCGTGGAGATTTTGTCGCGGGTTCTCGACAACAAGGGCTACATGGACACTCTGAAAACTTCTCTGAAGCAACTGCAGATCAACCCGGCAAAATAGGAGGACTTCACCCAGGAGCGAAGACAGGAGCAGCAATCTAGGAAGCCAACCGGATCGCCACCGCCAAGGCCAAAAGGGTAGCAAGTAATTCACAAGCCTTCCAGACCACCACCACGAATGCGCATGTCCTTCCAACATGTCCGCGCTGATAACGCACCTTCCGCGCGCGAATCGGATTGGTCGGACACCTTCAGGCGCCATGAAACAGCAATTCAATAGCCTAAACCTCTGCGTCACTGAATATCTCTGCTGTCAACCCTACGTCAGGCCACACGAAGAACTATGTCCCCCACTCATCACTTTATATCACCGCGAACGTCACCATCGCCACCAGCGATAGTGACTCAGTCCCAACCTGTCCTCATTGCAATCGCACATTCAGATCACGCATCGGCCTGGTCGGTCACTTGCGATTCCATCGCACAGAAACCGGTGAGCCAGTGACTGGAGAACCAACCCACAGTAGAGATCGCCGCCTCCACTGCCCT
Source organism: Schistocephalus solidus (assembly GCA_017591395.1). Lineage (NCBI taxonomy): Eukaryota > Metazoa > Platyhelminthes > Cestoda > Diphyllobothriidea > Diphyllobothriidae > Schistocephalus > Schistocephalus solidus. The sequence goes on from WEDG01001057.1 coordinate 116,425, forward strand.
CACTGCTCCCGCGCTTTTACAAACAGCATGGGCCTATTAGGACACATGCGCCTCCACGACAACCTCCGGTAAACCACCGGAGGCTTAACCAAATCAGCGCACACTAACTCACCAATCCATACACAACACCCTCACCATCATCATGTACCTGAACATATCACGGTCTCCTAGAAACTGTGGCTCGGAAGGCTGTCAATCTGACGCTTACACCAGACCACGCCGTCGTTTCAGTGTATGTGCTGTAAGTGTCGAGTGGCTGACCAGTGGACTGGGAGTCAGACGGCGATGGCTCCTCCATATCCCTGCTTTAGTGAATCCTGGTGTGTGCGTTATGGGGGCCAGGTCGTGCTGTTGCGCGCGAAGACGGGTACGCCAACCCGTCAGCCAATGCACCAACTCCCACATCAGATAACTGACCAGCTCGGGTGGTGGTTTGACTTTGGTGGTGGTGGAGGGAGTGTGTTCGACGGCTCAGCGCACTTTTCCTCACTATAAACAATCTGACGCACTTGAAACTATCACGGTGCGCTAAAAGCCATGGTTTGGAAGGTCACCAACTGACGGGATAACTCGGATCGCGTGATCAGCCCTGATTTGTGCGCCATGGACGACTGGCGATTGAGAGTCAGACTGCAATGGCTCCGGTTTACTGTGGCACTCCCACTTAGTTGGGATCCGAGCCACCCCTCTTAGTGTTATGGGCCTGCGCCCTATCCCATCTCCGGCCTTCTTGGCTCTGTTCTGGCACCGGGTCCAGGTGTGGGAGTTGAATACCGCAGTTCTATTCTCATAGCACAAGTCACCGTCCCTGCACCACCATATTGTTGACAACGTCGGAATACGACGGTCGAACTGACCATGAAAAAGAGAGAAAGGGAGAGAGAGCGAGAGAGAGAGAGAGTCAACCGTATTTTCCTATTACTTCAGTTAAATGAACCTCAAATGGCTTGGCTATCATGCAAAAAAAATTACGAGCGAAGATGGTACTATTGAACGGTATGATCACTGTGGTAATAAATCCATTCTCTGTTTCATTATGCTCAAACATAGTCTAACTGATCGTTGATACAACTACGTACGGTAGGAGGCACGAGGAAAGCCACGTCCGGTTTAGCCGAGTAGTGAGTAGTGTAAAATCCTCAAAAGTCCGATTCACAAATCGTTCGATGAAGACTCAAAGAGGTAATGCATGATAATGTATTCAAGTTGGCGAGATGCGCTATGTAGGCTAAGAGCATTGGTAAAGATACCATTCCCAGGTTCAGGTATAACTTCCAACTAATTAGCAATCGCGGAAAGGCATAACCCGAAGCAGACTCAGCAATAATACGTAACTGAACGAAGTACGAT
>WEDG01001059.1:0-173123 GCA_017591395.1 Schistocephalus solidus
GAAAAACGGAACAGTAGAAGAAGCTGTATGTGAATTAAAAATCTTAAACGGGATAAAAGCCTGGATTTTTTCTGTGAGGCTCTGCAATAGCTCACGGAAAAAGTTTAGATCGTTGATTGAGAATATGCTATGCCAATCTAGAGTGCTTACGAAATTATTTACTGTTTCATGGTTTATGTTAGCAAAGTTGAGGTTATTGCATTTAACCTCAGGCTTCGTAAGAAGGGGAACTGGAAGACAACAGTGAATTATTGCGTGATCACTTGTAAATAGATCATGATGAAAATTCATAAAGAGAGGGTGGACATCGTTTGTAAAAATTAAATTCTAAATGTTGTCATTTCTAGTAACTGATCTGACCAGTTGGGAAATGTTTGAAAAGTTAATAGTATCGACCAATTTCTGATGTTTAGGCGGAGAGGAATTGGCCTGCCAGTCAATGTCTGGCAGATTAAAAATCGCCTACGATTATTTTTGACATCAAACTGAGTGTCTGCAACTTTTTTAAATAGTTCACAGAGCTCGCTTTCATTGCCAGAATAACACGGAGGATTATAGACACAGCCAATTACCGCTTTTTATTGTGCGGGAGGATGACTGAAGCAAAGCATACATTTCCAGAAAAAGACGAAATGTTCAGATGAAAAGGGAAATGTACAAAGGATGACTTAATATAAAGGAGGCAACCACCGCCACGTTTTTCAGCGCGGTCTTGTCGGTACAAATTGAAATTATCTTTAGCAAGCGTCGAGTCAGAAATAAGAGAGTGAGCCCAGGATACAGTGATGCACAGCACATCTGGATCAAGCTCAAAGGCTACTGTTCTAAGCTCAGCCATCTTATTTACAACTGACCTCGCATTGAGTGAAACTAAGCTGAGCGTATTCCTGAGCGGCAGGTTACGCTCATCAGTATTTATAAAAAAGGAAAATTGGGTGGCGGAGAAGAAAACTGGAAAGAAGAAACGAAAGGTGGGAAACAAAATTGCTCTGGTCTACAATTTGTCGAAATGTTACTGTTAAGAGAACTGAGATTATTGTACAGCGGCATATTTGGATGAAAACCTTGGAAGGGAAGGCTATATTGTGGCGTTTGAAAGATAGGGGGTGGCATAGAAATGAGATTTTGAGGGACATTAGCAAAAATTGGCCGAAAACGTGCATTTGAAAAAGGAATAAATGATTTCGAAAAACTGGTAGCATAATTTGAAGCGTTAAATATTTGTGGATTTCGGATAAGCGAAGGTTTCTACGTGTTTGAGTTGAGCACCGTTGACATTGATTCGGGGAGCATTTTATTGCGCACTGGGCGGTGGCTGGCTGTAGGCGATGCGGATCCAAGGCTGCTCATTACGGTAGGCGTCCATCAGCATAGCCGAGAACATGAGACTGAAGAGGGTGGGGGCCAGTACGCAGCCCTGCTTCACTCCGTTTGTCACTGCGAATGCTTCGAATACCGTCCCGTTGTCAGTGACGCGCGCCATCATCCCGTCATGAAGCTGACGCACCATTTGCGTGAACTGCTCAGGACAGCCGAGTTTCTGCATGACTTTCCATAATCCCTCGCGATTCACCGTGTCAAAGGCTTTCGTTAGATCGACGAAGGTAGTGTATAGGTGAGTTCGCATCTCCTGACACTTCTCTTGTAGCTGGCGGGTGGCAAAGATCATATCGGTTGTTCCGCGGTGTCGGCGGAAGCCACATTGGCTTTTCAGGAGCAGGCCTTTCTCTAGGTGACCGCTAAGACGATTGAGAAAGAAACGGGCGAAGATCTTCCCGGCGATGTTGAGAAACGAGATGCCTCTGTGATTATCACAGATTTGTCGGTTCCCCTTCCGTTTGTAGAGATGGACGACGGTCGCGTCTTTGAAATACTGAGGAACTTGTCCTTGGCGCCAGATCTCCTGGAAGAGTGTTGTGAGTTCTGCCATCAGCCGGGGCCCACCGTGCTTGTAGACTTCCGGTGGGATTGCGTCGGATCCCGGTGCTTTAACGCGGGAAATCTGCTGCACGACCGAGATGGTTTCTGGTAGGGAAGGCGGTAGATCCAGGTCATTGTTCGTGTCCACTTGAGGAAGCCGGTCAATGGCAGCATCGGAGATGGCTGATGAGTAATTAAGGACATCTTTGAAGTGCTCGGCCCATTGCTTCAGAATTTGCGATTTCTCTGTCAGCAGTGTTGTGCCGTCAGAGCTGAGCAGCGGTGCGGACCCCTTGATACACGGGCCGTAGACTGCCTTGATGGCTTTGAAAAAGTTTTTCATTTCATTGCGGTCCGCATACCCCTGGATTTCCTCAGCCTTTCGGGTCGTCCAGGCATCCTGCATCTCCCGCAGCCGTTGTTGTAGAAGGCGCCGGCATCTTAATAAGGCTGCTTTGGTGGCGTCAGTCTTGCTACCGAGATCGTGGGGACCCAGCACTCCCTGCCAGGCAGCGTCGTTCGTCCCGACACGGCCATTAAATTCACCAAGGATAATTAACTTGTCCTCTTTCGGCACAGTCGCCAGCAAGGCGTGCAGGTCCTCGTAGAATTTGTCCTTCGCCGCATCAGAGCTCGTCATTGTGGAGCGTAGGCGCTGATGATGGTGGCGAACTGGTCTCCCGAAGAGGCAGGCGGAGGCTCATCAGGCGATCATTGATACCCTGCGGCAGACAGGGCAGGCTTCCCACAATGTCGTTCCGGATGTCAAAGGCAACACCATCGTCGCGTCGCTCTGCCTTTAGCCGGCCACTCCAGAAGAAGGTGTAGCCGGCACCCACCTCCTCCAGCTGACCCTGCTTAGAGAATCGGGTCTCGCTGAGAGCAGCAATGTCCACCTTGTAGCGCGCCAGTTTCCGAGTGACTAGCGCCGTCCTCCGTTCCGGCCGGTTGCTCCTGGGATTGTCTAAAAGAGAACGAACATTCCAGGCTGCTAGTGTGAGTGGACTCACCCCAGCAGCCTGGAGGGTATGGCAAGGGGGATGGGGACGGGGGTATTGTTGTTTGTTTGAGTTTTACGACCGCGTATTCTGCGATCTGCGAGCCGCGGCCGGCTGCAGAAGACGTGATACCCAGCATTTGTTTAGGGCACATTTTCTAGCCCCTTCCTCCGCGAGGAGGCAAGCGATGCTGTCCCTAAATTGGGCTGCTCGGACATCCCAGACGGCTGCCGAATGCCACTATGGGTTACGGTTGTGATTAAGTGGGAGAACGACCCAAGTTAGCCTGGGCCGCCTACGGGGTTGCTGTCGCCCCCCCCCACCGAAGGACTTTTTGAGAAGGGGGAGGTGGGACGTTCGGGAGTCAGACATACCGGGTGTGGAGGCACACACAACACCGGAGACCCTCACCTGGTTTAGCCCGCCGGTCATGACGGTTGCTTGGGGTGTGGCCGCTGGGAAGAACCCAACTTCGATGAGCCACGGGTGAGAGTTGGGTACCAGTTAGAGGCGGCCACAGGAGCATTCACCACCTGTACGAGACAAATGGAGCGACCAAATGCTATCTGTGTGTTGCTACCCCTAACTAGTACCCCTACACCCCCCATAATCTGTAATTAGCAGGACATAATAGAGAATCCATCAATAAAAGACTTAAGTCTTAGCTTGTAGTGACCCAACGCCGGGCCCATGCTGAACCGTGAACCTCTCGCGTCTGCATGCACATGCACACCAGTGGCTGTCTGAGCATCGACGATCCTGGCTGCCCCCACCAGCCAATCATCTTCAAGGTTGACTCCCACCTGACCTCACTGGATGCACCGTGACGACCGCACGGTCTCATGGACCTGAAGCATCGCAGACCCGGTGGCCGGATGTGCTCTCATCTGACAGCCAACTTCCTCCAACCGCTCCTCCCAACCAGCACCCCACTTCTTATCTCCTTCTACGGAACCGGGCCATAAGGTCGTAGCGACCAGGGCCTCCCCTATCAACGTAGCCTGCTACGATAAGCGACACCAATACTCTTGATTCATCCCGCCACGTTTAACAAATATCACCGAAAGCCACTCAACTATGCGGATTCATATTTGAAATTTCACCTCACACACAATTAGGACACAACTCTATAAAATGTACGTTTTACCTCTCCTAGCTTATTGCTAAATTTTCTTTGCCATAATGCCTTCAGCTGGTCGAATAAAACTAGAAGGCATGCAAAGATGCTTTAATAGATCCGTATCCAAATGTGATGGCATCCGAGGCTCATACATTAGACATGATCTTCGACACCTCTGGATCAGAAGACTCCAAAATGGTCTCAAATTCCTATTCAAAGTCAAACGCGATCATGATGTTCTCAAAATTAACATACTAACAAATCACCACGTCCCCCGAGACACTAGAAACAACGAAAATACTACTAAAATTCCCAAATTAAAAAAGGCCCAATGATCCAAATTCTATTTCATAAGAGACGGGAAAATATGGAATGCCCTGTCAAGTTCTATTTGAAAAAGTCGAACGCTACTGAAAATTAAAATAAAAACCAAAACCTATATGTTAAATAATACTGCACAACTATTTTTGAATAAGAATAGGTATTTATCCAGTCAGTTATTTAACATAGAATCGGACCGTTAGAGCTCTGATAACGCCAACTTCGGAAACCAAAACTCGCATATGCGTATTTTCAGTGCGTTTTATGCCGCAATGGAATAATGAGTGGATCCTTCCTCACGCTTGTCTGCGATAGCAACTTTACTGGATCTGGAACCGCCGGGAGATATGTCAAGCAATTTTATGAGCCTTGGACATGGTCCTCCCGAGGCGATGCCGTCCGTCTGCATTTAGACGAGGTTAATTTACTTAGAAGTCGATGTGGTTGACAATCAAGCTAAAAATCAAAATGTGCTTTGCGCCCCTCTTATGCGCTTCCAATAACGGTGATAGACATTCAACTAGAACTGGATACTCAGGCCAGAAGCTTCTACTAGTATTAATTCACGTCCATTTCTGAACCTCCTACAATGACGTGTAATGCATATAGAGAGGATAAATTTACTTAGAAGGCTAATCACCTGGTTTTGTGGTTTACTTTCTGGGTATGAGCAAGCCATAGCTGGTGTTTAATGACCTATAAGATTAATAACCGCCTCTTCTCTCACTAGACACACAGACTCCCAATTTAATGATATACATATCTTTTTATCTAAAAGCAGCTTTTGTACTGTTAAAACTAATAAAAAAATATGATAATTTCATATTTTCAAACGTTTTTCCGATAGCATCCTTATTTTTTTATACATAATTTTACGATTGTTAAGGCTGTTTTAAAACTAATTTGCAAAATTAATTTTTGTTTCTGCCTGTCAGTTTTATAAGTTTTTTGCGTTTTGGCATCACGTATGCTCTACGTACTTTGGCTGCGCGAAAAGTCTGATGCCTAGGCGTCTTCTGTCGGCTTCATAAATTATGCTAATCTGTCTTGATCCCCTCAGACAATTACAGCTTTCAGTTGCAATTCTCAATCACTCCGTTGGATATAAACTCATCTGAGCATCAGGCTCTCCTAATCATCCTCGGTGCAGAACCTTCATTACCTAGCCCAGAGCTTACTGCAATTGACACTTATTAATACCTACATGCTCTCTTTTATATTCTTATCATATCCATGACTTGAGTTAGCAAACACGGACAATTATCTCAGCAGTTAGTCACACTAGCAATTATTTCAGCAAAAATACCTACAAATAGAGGATACATACCCCCAATAATCTTGCAGGGAAATGTCGTTTCATAAAGCTAGATCAAACATAATCAACATTATATTATAAAATATAAACAGGACGACTGTCTGAAAGCAGTGCACTTTTCTTACCGTTGAACTTTTCTTTCCCCTTATACATTTCCACCTTTTTCCTCAACCAGTTCAACTAAGTCTTATTAAAAAGTGAAGTCAGCAAACTATGTTTTCGCTACTTCATCATCGGGCCGGTAAAATAACAAGGGAAATGAAACTGCGAGGTGTTAACAGGGCTTAACAACTTCTAATCGTTAATATTGGATGTTTGCTTGCCACCTTCATGGCGAGGTCGACGTGTAGAAGTTATTGGGATTGTGTGAAGGGCGGGAGGTAGAGCCTAGCATCACGGTCAAGTACGCGGAGTGAACAAATGCCACCAAGGTGTGGGGACGCCGTGTGAACACCACCTGAAGTGGTTGTTGGTCACGGAAGAGAGAACACCTGCACGAGCGTCTTCTGGCAGCACAGTGCTGGGATTGTTAGCCGTATGGTCACTGCCTCAGTTGTCACGAGCACTCGATGGCGTAGGCCTTTAGAGAAGTTAACTGGTGTCTGATAGACAACCTTAAAGGGTTATTTGGGGTCAATGTGGTGATAAGCATCAACTAGATGCACGAGAATGGAACTCGAGATTGATCTGGTTTCACTTTTGCCTAACCAGGCAGGTATGTGTTCACGTATCCTCTTTTCCAGGCGTTCAATGTATCCCGCTCCACAGGAGCCAGTGAATGAGTAAATACACATTGATGTGGCCATCAACGGCAGTCGGTCTTTACCTCCTACGCGTAGGAGAGGAGAGCTCGCAAAGAATACCCGTAGGATCGCTGCGGGTAATGCGCTCATCATGGTTGTCTTCAGGCATCATCTTAATAGTCTACTGGTTGCATACCCTAGGATGGGCAGTCTTATGCATACATCTTTCTTTTCTGCAGTTAAGATGATGGAATTTGTGGTGCGTTCCCCAATATTTCGGGGGATGAATTTTTCTGGGTATCCGTTTTCACGAAGCGTTTTCTGCGGCTGCTGGAGCTCTGCTTCAACCGTTTCAGGGGACCAGGTGCGTAACACCCTAGCTGCCAGTCCCTGGAGTATATTTTGCTTTATATTCATCGAGAAACTGTAAAAAGTGATGCATTGTCCTGTCCAGCTTTTCCTTCAGAAATACCCTAAGTTTGATATACCCATTCTCTTGCCTGGAAAGAGGGTACGTGAACACATACCTGTCTGGTTAGGCAAAGGTAAAACTAGATCAACGTGAAGTTCCATGTTCACGCATCTAGTTGATACTTATCACCGCATTGACCACAAACAAACCTTTCAGGTTGTCTGCAAGACACCAGCCAACTTCTTTAAAGGCCTGCGCCAACGAGTGTTCACGAAAACTGAGGCAGTGGCCATACGGCTAACAATCCCAGCACTGTGCTGCAAGAAGACGCTCATACATGTGCTCTCTCTTCCGTGGCCGACAATGGCACTTGATCTTATTAGGGCATTCGATAAAATGCCTCATAGACTACTTTGAGCTAAAGTAGAGGCTATAGGATTTCGTAGTCCCCTTACTGACTTTATAAGATCATACCTATCTGATCGAAAACAAAGTTTTAGTGGTGTCCTCCTACTCAAGTGCTACCCTGGTTGTGAGTGGTGTTTTTCGAGGTACAGTGTTAGGTCCTTTGTTGTCTTTTCTTTATATAAATGATATTTCATCGATAGTTAAACATTCTTAATCTAATATTTATGCTGATTACCTCAAATGCCTAGAACAAATTCATTTGGACTTATATGCTCTTCCGGTGTGGAGCTCCACATCGCTAATGGAGTTCTCACCTTTTAAGTGTCGTTACATGTGTTTTTGGCCTGTAAGGTTGCAGCAGCCTGTTATTTTTAAATGTTGCCCTATGAATGAATGTTCTTCTATAAAGCACTACAACAATAAACTAGATCTTTCGACTCACGCCGATTGAATTACGGCCAAAGCTGCTCAGATTTGCGGCTTTACTTCTTACAATTTCTACCTTCCTGAAATTAAATTAAGACTTTATCTTATTTTGTGCTTCCCGTTCTTGAATTTTGCTGTCTTTTCTTTGGTTTAATTAATGAATCTATCCGTTCATTTAGCCGTTCCTGAATATCCTTCATACCGTTTAAAGTATTTTTCAAAAGCGTTTTTGAACAAGTAGGCACATGTTTTGCTCATTTTACGTTAAATACTCGCCATAGTCCAAATCCAGTTGGAAATTTTCATTATACGCTCAAATGAGAACATACTTTTACGCAGTGTTTTAACATTCATGGACCCAAAACAATTGGTTTGCTAGCAACAGAACCAGTCATGGAACTTCATTTAAAGGAAAGCCTGTTGGGCTGGCTGCGGCATCAAAAACTAGCACTCAATCAGTTTATACTTACAGCCAAAGACCAGCAAAAAAGCATAATTGCAGCCACGTCCGTCGGCTACGCGGACGAATCTTGCATTGGGTGTTATTATATTTTACTAAGAGTTCAAACACTGGAAAATGAGCTTGCAGACTTAAGGAAGCTCTTGCAAGATAACAGTACTCGACGAAATACGCTTAGCAATATTACAGTTAAAAAGGCAGTGACCAAAGAACCAAAAGTATTAAAAACTACAATTTGTAACAGCTCACAATGTTCGGACACGAATAACCACAACGACCGGATAACAGGAACCCAGTCTCGGAATCCGACGGATGACGACCAGAGCGAACCACAAATCTCCTCCTGCTATCTTGGGTGTTCTAAAGAGCCCATAGATGAATCCCAAGAAACAAACGTGTGGCAATCTGCAATGGGGAAACTCCACAACAGGAGTACGAAGTCACAATCAACTCTGATGGATGCAGTAAAGCCTTCAGATGAGAGTATGGTCAGAGGTAGACTAAATCCCAACGAGAGCTCTGTAAACCGTTCTTGAGCCCCTAAGGAGAACTTCGGAGAAAGCAAAAATGCCAAGCACCAGGATCGGCAACAGTGTTTAGTTATTAAGGGTTTGCACGATTCAACTGCAGTCCGACCTGAAGACCGTGTCGCCGAAGACCTTGCTTCATTTAATGGCCTCCTAAACCAGTTGCTTCCACCAGGCGTGGAAGTAAAAGTTATTAAAGCATTCCGGATCGGTAAAAAGTCTGAAGACAGCCTAAGAACGCCGCGACCGCGACCTCTCAAAATAATGCTAGAGAGAAAAGACCAAATCAAGGTGATCCTATCCAAAAAACCAACCTCCGCCACTCGCATAAAGAGGTTTTTTTCAACCGGACTACTGCCCTGCGGAAAGGCTGAAACGCCGGGAACTTGTGTTTGACTACAATCAAGACTGAAGGCTGGCGAGCACAATCTGGCTATTTTCAAGAAGAAGGTAGTTCAAAAGTATACGAATTTTCCATTGAACCAACTGATTGTACTAAGGACAACGGCAGCCATCTCACTAACGCCAAAACCATCAGGGAACCACTTGCCCAAAGAGATGTCAGCACTGATTCCGTAACGCTCAGTGTTCTCACTAAAGAAAACAGAGTTACCGATACTCATCAAGAAATGGAAAAGACATGCGACATTGACGTTAGAGGAGACGCAGTAAGGCCCATAAGATTGACAAACGCAACAGGAAATTTGGTTGGCGCAAACTTGAAGTGCTTGTATACAAATGTCTAAAGCCTCTTATCAAAACTTGATGAGTTAAAAATTTGCCTTGCCAAAGTATCTCCGGATGTGATAGCAGCAACCGAAACCTGACTGTCGGGCAGTATTCGAGATAGCGAAATAACATTATCTGGATACCAAATATATCGGAGGGACAGAGAAAACCGACAGGGTGGTGGAATAATTGTGTATGTGAATGACGTGCTAATAGTTTCCGACAAGACGATCAAGTTTGCGTGCAGCACGGAAGCCATATGTTTGAACATCAAGGATCTGGGCTCTCCATGTCTGGATGTCCTCATTGTCTATCGGCCACCTAGGATAGACCGAGCCGCAGACACCCACTTGTTGGAACAATTAGAAAATATATCCAGTCAACCTAACGTCATGATTTTGGGTGACTTCAACGCACCAGAAATTAACTGGAGCACTGTTTAATCATCATGCCCGAAATCGAATTTTGATTATTTTTTTCTGCAAAAGACCTTGAAGGCACTCCTCACACAACATATCCCTTTCCCCACCAGAACACGTGAAGGACAAGGGCTAACTGTCTCAAACTGGTTTTAACGAAAACATCAGGCAGTATTGACGAGATTATTTTAATGCCTGCGCTCGGTCGTAGTGATCATGTGGTGCTTATGTGGGAGTACTCCTTATTCTCCGTTTCGCCTGCTATAGAGAAAAATGGCGTACAGTTTGGTGAGGAAACTTTCATCAGATGCAAGCAGATTAAACAGACATCAACTTGACCTCAATGTTTTCGAGCACCGTGAACGAAGGTTGGGAGTCCTTCAGAAATATTTTTCTGCAACTAATGGACAACCACTGCCCACTAACGGGAGTCCATCAAAGCAAGCGTCTTGGGTGGCTAGACAGCAACTTAAAAAGGGAAATAAACAGGAAGCACAAGTTGTGGAGAAAATATTGTGAGTCTAATCAAGTCGCCTATTTTAATAAGTATAAAACACAGAGAAACAAACTGAAAAACCTCATCCTTAAAACGCGAAGAGAATTCGAGAAGACTTTGCTGCAAAAGGCAACGCAGAATCCAAAGTTAGTTTTCAGTTACCTCCGCAGATGAACAAGGAAATTGCATCAAATACCGCTGATTAAGATTGCCATGGGCATAGAAATTTCTGAAAACAGGGGAGAAGCCGAGTACTTTTCACAGTTCTACCGCTCAGTCTTCACAAATCAGGCAAGGTTCTTTCGTCCCTCAGTGGAAAACCCGCCGACTGCAAGCATTAGCCACATACTATTCTCAGAATTACTTATCCAAAAGGAATTCAAAGAACTAAAAGAGTCGAAATCCACAGGACCAGATGAGCTTCCACTCAAGCTTCTGAAAGAACTCGCCAATGAACTTTCCGCACCTCTGTCAGTGCTCTTTCAAAAGTCCTTTGACTCCGGAACACTTCCTTTCGATTAGAAGCTGGCACATATAACTCCCTTGTACATAAGCGGTAGCCGGGCGTCAGTGACAAACTACAGGCTCATAAGCTTGACATGCATCCTTGGCAAGATTATGGAAAGGATCATGCAGAGCGAATTGGTGAAATTCCTAGAGACTCATAATTTGTTATCAAGCTGTCAACATGGGCTAAGAAAAGGAAGATCCTGCACAACAAATTTGCTGTATTCGCTCCAGAAGTGGATCCAAGCACTTGAAGATAGACACGCGGTTCACATCGCCTTTATTGAATTTCAAAAGGCCTTCGATACTGTACCGCACGAGAGACTGCTGTACAAGCTAGAAAGAATTGGAATCAGAGGTAACCTCTTCGAGTGGATTGAAAACTTCCTCGTGGGTCGGCGCCAGGTTGTGTGCATCGGCCAAGAGAGGTCAAGTTCTGCTGCGGTCGAGAGTGGGGTTCCTCATGGTTCAGTACTAGTGCCAATACTGTTTTTAATATACGTGGACGATTGTGTCAGGAATCCTGACTAAGAAGCAGCAATGTTTGCCAACGACATTAAAAACTGGAATGTAATCCAGAGCCCTGCTGTCGAAGATAAACTACAGATCAACATAACTCGGTTGGAGGAGTGGTCGAATCATTGGTTTCTGCGGTTCAACATCGATAATTGCACAATACTTCGCTTAGGTAACCTATATAGATCTGCCGAAAGTAGAAGTTATTTTCTCAACGGTGAAGCCTTTAAAGACGTGGAAACCCAAAAGGACCTTGGTGTGCTGACGACCACCACCTTAAAATCATCCTCTCACTGCTCAAAATTGGCGAAGAGCGCAATCGCGGTGCTGCATGCCGTCAGACAAGCCTTTTTGGATTTCGATGAAGATCTCTTCGCTAAGCCTTTTGGAACATTCATTAGGCCACCTTTTAAATATGCTGTTCAAACCTGGAAACCCTGGACGGTTCAAGATCAGAACTGCCTTGAAAGCTTACAGAGAAAAGCCACCAAAATGGTCATAAGTCAAGCTCCTTGCCATATCCAACCTGGCTAAGGAATCTTAATCTGTTCCCTCTGAGTTATAGGCAAATGCGTGGTGATCTCCTGCATACATTCCGCATTGTAAAGGGATTGGATTGTTGCCTGGAATTCTCGGACTTCTTTGCATTTGCGACCACGACCCATCTCCGAGGTCACCCATTGAAACTGCGCGTCCAGCAGGCGAGACTGGATGTGCGCAAGTTCTCCTTCTCTGTCAGAGTGGTTAAACTATAGAATGCACTCAGTGAAAAAGTTGTGATGCCATCATCGCTGGAAAGCTTTAAAATAAACCTTGACAGTTTTATGTTCCAAAACGAGCATGAGCGATGAGGAATTTACCTTAACCCTCGAGAGTCACGCACCACTTGTCATATTTTATGACCGCCTTTTGTACCTTTGCAACCCACACGGTTTTTCTGTACACCACACTTAATTTTACGATAAAAATAGAGTAATCAATGGCCCATGCCTATTTCCCTCAATAAATTAAATTGAATTGAATTGAGCAGCTTCCAGCATAACTCAGTGAATAGACCATCGGGAATTTAAGGGACCTTCTTGTAACTCTTTTTCTCTACCTCGAGTCTCCCAGGAATCACGATGTCTCATTATACCACCAGTCATTCAAACAAAGGAAGTAATTTGGACGTACACAGTCAATAATGGTCCCGTTTCGTTGGATACTTACCATTATCAGTATTCAAATATGGATCCTGAGATTCTGAGGCCTCAGTTTCACTGACGACTTTTCGCAAGATTTTGTTTCATGTGCTTAGTGATTAAGAACGAACCACATCGACGTTTCATTATCTTATTCTGAAATGCTACTGCAGTATTCTACGCTACCACCTTACCTTATTTTCCTTAGCAGTTTTTTCCTCTTACCCTCTATTCGAAAATGGAGGCCTATTGAACTCTTCCTTCAATTTCAAGGTAGGAGTTTTTTGTTCACTGCTTATTTTCTAGCTCAAAATTAAGTTCAAAATATCGCTAACTGTTGCCCTAACAGAACAAGTTCTGCCTACATTTTAACATGTTTGTACATTTTATCTGCACACATTGTCTTAATTTTATTTCAATACTTATGTTTGTTTCGCAGTGCCTTCTCCGCGCTTACCAAATATAAATTCAAATACATAAATAAACCACTTCAAGTGGTGTTCAAACGACGTCCCCACCCCCCTGACCGCAGATGTTCACTTCACGTACTTGACCTTGATGCTCGAATATACCTTTTGCCCTTCACACAGTCCCAATGACCTCTACACGTCGACCTCGCCATGTAGGTAGCGTGCGAACAATCAATATTAATGTGTAATGTGTTTTCCATGACCCCAGGAGGGAAGAAAGACCTTCATATGTACAGATTACTAATAATCTAAGTACCTTAAGAAACTAGGGATAAGGGGATAAACCTAGGTACACAAATAATATAAATCCAGAGGATGGCTGTCCAGCTGAGATCCGGGAGGAGCGAGGGACGAGCTGCAACGAGGATTCCTGGTCATCAGGCTCGGCCGAAAACGGGGGTCCTGGATTTCATTCCTCGCCCGTATTTATAACATCTCCATTGACAAGGTCAGATCCCATCTGTGATGATTGGATGAAATGCATTGGGGTAGTTAAATTAAACAAACTTAAGCTATGCATATTTTCCTTCTATTAACAGTTAAACTTTATTGTTATGTTATAAACTTTATAAGAAACCTTAATCATTATTAAGTGCTAGACGTATACATAGAATGAGGAATCGCGCGCGCGGCCCCTTAAGGTGCACGTTTTCTAGAAGTTTCTACGGACGCGCGTGGAACACGTGGTTAGAACTTTCTAAATTGCTTCCTCATATAAAAGGGCTCTGCTGTTCTCAGCAGCATCAACTAGTTCGGTAGCCGATCCGCCTTCAGGAGGCACCTCTACAAGTTTTTCAACTTGTTGTTCATTGTTGAAGACCTCAGGCAGTGCATAGCCCCCTTCCGGAGGAACCTCTAGGTAGTGCTCAACTATTTGAGTATAGTCCTGGTGAGACAGGATAACATGCATATCCGAATGATTGGCATTCTCACCTACATGATATCCTGGCTTAAGGCGGTTGAAATGAACGTAGAACTCCTCAGAATACGGCCTATCTTGGTGGCGGATGAGGCAAGTGGGGTCTGACAGGACACGAGCAACAATATAAGGACCAACCCATGCTGGATTAAATTTCAGTGGTACCCCAGCAGGCGCTGCCAAACTTCGCATCCATACAATATCTCCCGCCTGGTATGGGGTCCCATGCGCTAGGCGGTCGTTGTAAGCTTTCTGTTGTCGCTGTCCTTCTTGGAGATGTAGACGAGCTACCTCAAATGCTACTAGTAGATTCCTCCTTAAGCGTGAAGCGTAAGTGTCTACGTTTTCCATTCGATGCGCAGGCGGAAGATGAAGGTTTTCAGGGAGTTGCATATCCCGACCACACGTGAGATAGTATGGGGTATGGCGTTTGGTAGCATTTACCGTGGATCTGTTTGCCAACATGCAGGCTAGTATAGGGTCGTCCCAGGTTGGTGTGGCATTTCTATCAATAAAGGCCCGCAAGAGATTTATGAGGGTCTGATTGGGCCTTTCAACTTGACCATTACCCTGAGGGTGATATGCCGTCGTACGTGTTTTCTTTCTTTTTAGGAGTTTGCAAAGCTCCAGTACGACAGCATTTTCAAATGACGACCCTCGGTCTGAGTGAATTTGGTCCGGAGCTCCCCAATGGCAGCCCCAACAATTGAATATAGCTTAAGCCACAGTGACCGCAGACGCATCAGGCAGGGGCACCGCTTCTGCCATTTTGGTAAAGAAATCCACCATGACTAGGATGAACTTCTTTCCTTTAGCAGATGGTGCGATTGGCCCGACAAGGTCAACCCCTACCCTCTCATTAGGATAGCCTGTTTTAATAGGCTCGAGGGAAGCTATTGATGATTGGTTGGGTGACTTAGAAGCCAAAAAAGAATTTGCACGACCCAATGACGTCCTGAATATCGCATTTTTGGTTTGGCCAAAAAGAGCGTCATCGAAGGACCCACTCGGTTTTGTGAATTCCGGAGTGGCCAGTTCTGCATGCATCCTTTCAGCTAAGTCGTCCACTATTGCAAGGGGTAGCACAACACGCTTCGGATACTGCTCGCTGTCACGGTAGAAAAGGACACCGTTCTCAATGAACTGTTTGTCCCAAAGGCTGTGAAGATACCGCGTTTCGTAGCTATAGCCCGCTAGCTCTGACTTGCTGAGGGGCCTGACGTTGCTTACCTTCCTGTTATAAATGGGGGGTGTATGTGGATCGTCTCTCTGAGCTGCAGCCTATAGTAGGCACTGGTCGCTTTGTAAGGCAACGGCGGATATAGTGACATCAGTGAACGACGGGCATTCATCGTGAGGGCGGTGCGGTTTTCTTGAGAGCGCATCGGCATTTCCGTGCTGGCGACCCGGTCGAAACACGCATTTGAACTCGTATTCCTCCAGTTTTTCTTGCCACCGAGCAACTTGTCCCTCAGGATTCTTAAAGTTCCGCAACCACGTCAAATAAATATGACCCATGCGCACGATGAATGGCCGATACTGAAGGTACGGCTGACATTCTTCAACAAATTATGTTAATGCTAGCATCTCTTTGTGAGTCACACAGTAACGACGTTCTGCCTTAGTCAACGAACGACTGAGGTACTGGATGACACGTTCGGTACCGTCGGGTTGTTGCTGGGAGAGGAAAGCACCTATTGCATTATCGCTAGCGTCAGTGTCGTACACAAATTTTCCAGCATCAGAGCTGATGTTAGGGAAAACTAGAATCGGAGATGAGCAAAGATTATCCTTCAGCGTCTGAAAGCTGGTAGCACAGTCAGCAGCCCGCTTAAATTTGGCATCTTTCTGCGTCAGCTTATGAAGGGGGCTTGCAATATGAGCATAGTCCTTGATAAAACGCCGATAGTACGAGGCAAGTCCTAAAGAACTTCAAACCTAGGATACGTTTGTGGGAGTAGGCCAGTCGAGAATTTGCCTTACCTTCTCATCATCGGTCTCTATGTTGGTGGCAGAGACGACATGACCTAGAAATTTAAAGCGTGACTTGATAAAGGCACACTTGCTCGGCTTTTAAGTAAGAAGAGCCTTTCTGAGACTGTCGAACACATACCGAAGATTTTCCAGTTGGTTATTAAAATCCTTACCGAGGACGATAATATCGTCCATGTATGCAAGACACGAGTTTGGAATCAACTGCGAAAGGACCTGATTCATTGACCGCTGGAAAGTGCAAGGGGCGTTCGCTAACCCGAAAGGCATTGTCTTAAATTCATAGAGACCTGAGGGGACAGCAACAGCCGTCTTTTCTCTGGCAATGGGTCTAACTTCCACCTACCAGTAGCCAGAAGCTAAATCGAGTGTCAAAAACCTGGTATTACCGGTGAGGGTGTCCAACTTAGCTTCACTTCGTGGAAGTGGAAAGGAAGCTTCTTAGTCACGCTATTGAGTTTTCTATAGTCAATGCATAATCGCATTGAGCCGTCTTTTTTCCTTACAAGCACTATCGGTGTTGAGCAGGGAGAATGAGATGGCCTGATATTATTACGGCTGAGGATATCGCTTATAAGCGCATCCAATTCATTCTGGTAAAAGATTGGTAGCCGCCTAGGTGGGACCCGGATGGGTCGTGCGTCCCCCGTGTCAATGCAATGCTCCGTCACATTCATCCTACCCATAGACTTTCCATCCCAGTCAAAGATGTCTTTAAATTCTTCAACTAAATTACCTAACCTCTTGGCACTGGTCTGATCAAGATGTGTTGGAATAAGTTTCTTAGCATTAAAGGCAACTGTACACACAGGTAACCTGACAGGCCTAGGAATATGGGAAAGGAAGGGTACCTTAACAGAGGCTGTGTGCAGGAGACGCCTACTGAAGTCTAAGGAACATTTAAACTTATTCAAAAAATCAACACCTATTATACAATCCCAAGTTATATCTGGGGACACAAGAAATTGGTGGGTAAAACTAACTCCAGCTAAATCCAGTGAAAATTCTACCATACCAGTATGCTTGAGGTTAACATCGTTAGCCGTGTGAGGGGTAAAGTTGGGCCTATCACAGTATCGGATCTTAGTTTGAAATTCAAAGAAATGCTGCTGACATACAAATGAACATCCAGCGCCGGAATCTACTAAACAGGAAAGATTAGTAGTACCTACGGAACCTTTGCCTAAGGGGCAATTAGTGGAGCCTTAAGATGATATAACTGTATCAGAAACGAAATAATACTCACCGTCACTGGGTCCTGGGGCTGCGTTAATGGCCTCAATGGTGCGGCGGGCTTGGAGCTTGTTAGGTCGTCGGGTCTGGGGCCGACGCCAGTTGTTTCGCCGGGGAGAGGAACCGCATGAGCAGGACTGCAAAAGCGTTGAGTGGAGGCGTCGTGGGCAGAGTGGGGCTGGACGGCTGTTACACCGAACAGTGACCGCGGTGGTTTTTCACAGGCGGCCTGGAGGACTTCCTCTTCCCGATCCCGGGCAAGGGCTTTCTCGAGGTTTGATGGCCGATCTCGCTACAGGGCTTTTCTGATTTGAGGGTCGCGGACTCCAGCGACAAGCTGCTCAAGCACACGAGTGTTCAGGGCCTTCGCATCGAGTGTGGGGAAAGCCCCTCCACACGAGGAGTCGAAAGGCCTGTTGGAAGTCGTTAATGGACTCCCCCGGTTGTTGATAACGTCGATGGAAATCTGCCTGCAAGACCCAAGGGTGTTCGGAACTCCCAAGGATTTCGCGGAGGCAGTCGAGGACAACCGAGGGAGATGCAGCCGCCGAGATGTCCACAGAACGTGCAAGATCGTAGACCTCGTCATCGAGAAGGACCAGGACGGCCCCAGTCTGCGACTTTGCATCAAAGCCTTGGAGGTAGTATTTGCACCGTGCCTCCCAGCGAGCGAAGTCTGTCATGGGTTAGTTTTTCTGGTGGGGGTGCAGAGTGCACAGCGAACTTCTGTTGCTCCTTGATCAATTTCCCCAGTGAATCGTCGCATATAAAGGAAGGAACACCGCTGCCACCAATTTTTAATGTGTTTGGCACGACCCATGAGAGAAGAAAGACCTTGATATGTACAGTTTACTAATAATCTAAGTACAGTAAACAACTAGAGATAAGGGAAAAACCGAGGTAAACAAATAATCTAAATCCAGAGGATGGCTGTCCAGTTGAGATCCGGGAGGATTGAGGAACGGGCTGCAACGAGGATTCCTGGTCGTCAGTCTCGGCCGAAAACGGGGGTCCTGGATTTCATTCCTCGCCCGTATTTATAACATCTCCATTGACAAGGTCAGATCCCATCGTTGATGATTGGTTGAAATGCATTTCGGGTAGTGAAATTAAACAAACTTAAGCTATGCATATTTTTTTTCTATTAACATTTAAACTATATTGTTATGTTATAAAACTTTAAAAGAAACCTAAATCATATTTAAGTGCTAGACGTATAAATGGGATGAAGAATCGCGCGCGCCCCTTTAGGGGCGCGTTTTCTAGAAAATTCTACGGACGCGCGTGGAACACGTGATTAGAACTTTCTACAAATAATTATAAGTTTTTAAATCCTGTTAACACCTCGCAGTTTCACTTCCCTTGTAATTTTACCGGCCTGATGATGAATAATCGAAGACATAGGTTTGCCAAACTCACTTTTCAAGTTTAACACGGAAATTTTCGCATAATGAAAGTCTAATTAGCCGGCTGAACGCACACCGGAAGCAACTGCACTCGCACCTGATTGGAAGTAATTATCATTTCGAATCAACCACAGATGGTTCTAGCTCAATCGAATGAAAACTTGATTGTCCATAACCCACATTCATATCCATTTTGTAGAGCTTTTTTATTTCTAATTTTGCTATTTTTACACCTTGGAAGGCAGTTTTTTACTTAAAAAACTCCTCATTTCGAACACTGCTATAGAAGCATTCAACCGAAATAAAACTGGAGTGGTTACGGAAAAGAAGACTTCATTCCTGTGTTCCAAGCAGATTGAAATCCACCAAGAAGAGCCCTATCAACAAATCTATTTTTAACCTGAAGAAGCGTCGGATCTCGCAGGGTGAAAAATTATGGCACAGTAGCATCCTTACCGGTTGAGAAACCGAAAATCACAACCGTCAGTGCAGCCGATTTAGGGTGAATAGTAACATTTTTCCACAGTTTCTGTTGCATATTACGTTATTGAGAGAGAGAGAGTTACGCTTTATTTTGAATGTAATATTCCAAAACTTTCAGCAAAAGGTCCTCCATTTATCGTGAAGAATCGTCCTTGAATGCTTCTCAAAATATCGATCAATTTGAACTTCCTTCAAAATGGTGCCAGCTTCGTGCGCTGATGACCTGATTTTTGTTGTTCGAATATACAAATAGGGTTAAAATACAGTATATAATGGGTGAACTAGGCCAATCGACGTACACATAAGAGGATTCACATAAGACTGGAGCCCAGAAAAGATGGTGGCTTAATTTCAAAAGCCCGCCAAACTGAGACGATATATTGACACAAAAATTCTACTTATTTTAAAAAACAGGCGTCATTCATGTCTGTTGACTTTATTAAACGAAAAAGTTATCATAAACTATGAAGCAACAACTCCAAAATCGTGTCATTTGTAATCGGTTGGTTGACATAGCAAAATAAAATTCGCTCTGCCGTTACCATAATACCGCTACAGAGAATGTAGTTATTAATTATGAACTGGAAGTTATAAAAATAGCCGACTTCACTTCGAAGTCGGTATCAACCTGTGCAATGGCGTTTTAAAAGGTGGGGTTAGGAGGACTAGGAGATTTAATGTTTTAAAACGAGGCAGGTAATCGCAGAAGGCAATTTGGCGGTGAAGAAAGATGGTCTTTGGAGGGTGGCAAAGACCTGTCGGTACGAGCCACATTCAAGCGGTCGATTGAAGTCACCTAAGAAAGAGTATCACTGGAAACTGTAAAATGCTGAGTGGTATGCCATAGGACGTGAAAGGGTGCCTAATAGGTGAGTGTGATGACATTTGAATGCTAATGATATGGTCAACGAGTTAGGGTCCACTTTTAGTTCACTTTCTGGAGCGCCTGGAAGGATGACCTGTACATAAGCCATTGCCTGACGCAACCTGGCACACAGACAATATAATTCAGGTCGGAAAATATTTGACATGGTGCGGAAAAACCTCCGATGATCCAAAGGGTTGTGTCGGAAATTATTTCATCTGGAGAGCAGTCTAAATTACGTTTAAGAAAAATACGTATATGGAATTTGAATACGGACGGAATCTTGCTACAATGACTAGGGTTTTCGTAGACCCGGAGCTAGACATTGGATCAGCGGCGGAAAGGTTCGACTGACCGCTGGATGAGTGCTGTGCTGCCAATGCGCTTGACCAAAACGGAGATTTACTGGCTCGTGGTATGCGTTTAACAGACTCCACAGAGTTTAGGCATATCCATAGGTACTGCCGAACATGTTTACAGTAGAAAACATTAGAATAAGAGCTGTCAGCTCCGTCTGTCACTGCATCCAATATAATCAACGTTTGGCAGACAGCCGTGGTCAGCTGACCTGTGTAAGATTCGTGAAAGAAAGAGTGAGAGGGATTGATAATAGGAAATCCAAAATGAAAGCAATTCAGCTCGCCCAATTGTCTCCAAACATGTTAAAACTAGTGATTAAAACCCAATGTTTGGTCTGACCTGGAATATTGTTCGCTTCTATTAAGCCTCCAAAAGGCTAGTCAGCAAACACTAAATTTCTCTGTGTTAGAAGACTCGAAGCCGGTCTCTGCTTCCTGTTTCGCGTTAACTCTAGCACAAATCTCCCACGAATTAACGCTCTCACTCCGGTACATCGACCATATACTACTCGTAATTCCTTCATGATCATTTCACCACCTCTTAGCTCCACAACTAACCGTTGTCAGTTTTTGGCCTCCAAATATGCTTTCATCTGAAATAATCTTCCAATGCAAATAAGGTTGTCGTCTACATTAGCTATTTTCAAAACAAAATTACGCAAACATTTAACTTCAGAAAATATAAAGTCCTTATTGTCTGTTTCCTTCCCAAACTCGCAACTTTTGGATTTTGAAAATGGTCCTCCTGGTATTTAATGCAGCTCCCTTAATATAACATTGGTCTCTAATTATATTTCCATCATCCTCTGCAAAGTCAATCTTTGCATTCACTTTTTTGTCCCTCTTTTAAACTAGCATCGCCAACTCTTGACAACCTTGATTTTTCCTCCGATTTTGCAACCCCGACGATGGTCTCCAGGTTCAGTTGACGATCGAGGTGGGTTCTGATGGTTTTGCCTCTTTGATTGGTGGACTATGCAGTCAACAAGGTCGCATCTCGATGATGAGCTCATAACCTATACTGTCCCCTCTTCTTTTTGACCCTTGTGTCCACGATAAGTTCCTCTTCTCTCACCTCCACTGGTGGTTATAAATAGTAGCTCTGACTGCTATATTATCTCTCACCTGACAAGGAGTGTTCCAAACCCCTCATACGTCGTCAGCAACATCACAATACTATCCCATTCGATCTAGCTATTAATTTTTTAGTGAAACAGTTTTTTTCTCCTAGTGTTTTGCTTTTAAATTGTTGGCTCGCCGAACACCGCCTCCGATTTAACCGTAGGAGTTTTTTTACTGCTTCTTTTCTAGTTCACCGTATATTTGAAAGATTGTTGACTAGTTTTAAAAATGGCAAATCGTCCTGAATCGGATATGCATACCATATTACTCATTTCTGCTGTTACAATGGCTGCTCAAATAGTGCAGCAATTATCCACTTTGTATTTATTTATACCGCGATACTAAGTTTGTAATGATGGGGCTCTCTGGGCTTTAAATATACAATTTATTTATTTATTTATCTTATAAGCAGAAGTTTATGATTCATCAATAACCTTGTACCAAAAAGTTTTTATTCTCGGAATACGCAAGTTGCAGTACAGAGAAGGCCATGGAGTTACCAGTCAGGATATAGTGTGGTTTCACCGTTCTCATAGGAGCTTTTTTATTGCGTATGCTTTAAGCAGTTGCACTTTTAATCACCACAATAACTGCAAGCATCTTGATCACTCTCGGCGCAACAGTCACCGCAACGTGGTTTATTTCTTCCTCTGGCATGCGCAGTTGGATATCGTCAGTTCTTTTCTGTGAACGCAATTGCAACCTGGAATAAGTTACCCAGGAATATAAAAATTCTGCAAAGATTTCATCAACGTTTGTTGGTGGGAACGTTGCTGACGCAATCACAGCTTCATATCTCTGATCGGGGTTCGTCTCTGTCGATACTATTTTACAGGTCTGTGTAGTTCTTAGGTGTAACTATCGGTCTTGGCGTGTATAATATAGTCTGCTTTGGAGATGAAATCGCGCCCTAGTTTGAAGTCCGAATCAAGATTGGGAGTGACTAAGAAATCGTGTTGGATCATTGTAGAGCCGAGCCGCACCGAAAACTGTATCTTACCCGTGATTGTCATCGAAGTATTATTGGCAGTCTTAGGGTTCAGTCTAGTGTAAGATCTGATTGCAGTCGTGAATATGGGTGAGGGGATCGTGGAGGCCTTTACAACTGAAACATTAGTTCCCCTATCGACAAGGGCTCATTATTTATATCCCACATGGTCAATATCTACTGTAAGTGATGGAAATATTGAGTGTATCTGGGCACAAGCAGGGACAACAGATCTAGACTTACAGTTAAGTTTGTGTCCACAGCGACGGGCTCGGGATCCAAAGGCGGCTTAATATTGGCAACCTGGGTGGTAGTTCGGGAACCGGACTGGCAGTTGACGATTCTAGATTCTAGATTCTAAGTAGATAGTGCTATTTATGTTCTGTACATCCACATGCGACTGAAAGTCTTCATATCTCTTGCATTGATGAATTGCCACCACCAGGCTTGGTGGGGGGTGGAGAATGAAAATGTTTGTGACAGAACGATCAAGAAGGCCTGTCACAAAATGGTGGAGTAAAAGTTCATCTCGATCAGTCTGTGTTAGGTTGGGGAAAGCAAGGGAAGCTAGGTGACCGAGTTCTAGGGCGAATTCATCTACAGATTGGTTGCGAGATTGTCGAAAGTTTTGAAAACGTCCCTGGAGTTAACTGGTTGTTGAAGAGACTGGACAGCAACGCGGTTGCGGTGGGAAACGGTGTGTTAATAGTAACTCCTGCAGTAAGGGTAAGTTTTTGGGTTGAAGGAGAGAAGAACATTAAAATCTATTGGGTTTGGTTGGCTGGGGGAACGTCGGCAAGGAAGAAGGAAAGTTCGATCAGCCAGTCACTAATGTTTTAGCCCGATTGGTAAGCGTCGGGGTTAGAAGGGGGTCGGGGCGGCTGTCTGACATATGAGTAGGATGGTTCTGTGTGTGCAATGTCTGGGGCTGCAAAAGGGGAGGGGAGAATGGACAGACAACAGCTGCCACCAATATAACGTCCTTCGTGGGTCCTTCATTATGGTGTCGAATCTCGTTTTCCGTATTAGACCCAGATCCCGGGAAAGATTTTTCGCAGTCCAATAGAGCAGGCTCTGTAATGAATTCATCCATCTCAGACTTGTTTTGTTGCTGAGACTCATTTATTTTAAGGTTCATAAAAGTAGACAACGTAGAGATGAAATGGAGATTTATTCACAGATATATATATATATATATATATATATATATATATATATATATATATATATATATATATATATATATATATATATATATATATATATATATATATATAGTAGCGCAGGTTAATATCTAGGATTGACTTCAATAATGAAAGATAATAAATATGATCAACTTTACCGGATAAGAAGTGTTTATAGAGCGAAGGATATATTGTCAAATGGTAGATCCCTTGAAGGTTTAGCGTCGTTGATCAGCGGGGATTCGACTACCGTTACGGTTGCTGGAATCAAAGAGGGAAAGCAAAGTGAAAGTGAAAGTGTTTTAAAAACCCCGCTGGTTTCTGCCCATCCTGTACGATTTACGACACTGGGGAATCCAGCCCCTTGACAAATCAGCGTATTCTTCGCTATAATAAATCTGACACGCCTGAATCTATCCTGACGCGCGAAGAGTTGTGGCTTGGAAGGCCACCAAATAGGTCTCTATGAAAGTATTTTCGGGGTTGCTGGACGGCTGAGTCAGGCTGTAGTAAGTCTTTCTGAATGTAACCTCTAAGGCACTCTCAATAATGTGAGCTCAGAACTGTCCCTCCGGAATTTCGGTACGTGTTGTGATGACCAGTTCGCGTGTGGCACGCGTAGACGGACCGTTTGGCTTTGTCACCCATCGCCACCGCCTCCATCTCCAGCCGAACAAACGCGGATGGATAAATGCGCCACTTTGTTAGCCAAATGGTGGACAGCATCCTTGTGCAGGGTCCAACTATCACAAGACTACTAATTGCGGCCCGATCGAACTTCCGCCACGACTTGAGGTACGCTATGATTTGCTCAAGATACCCTTTCTTCAGTAACGGAGCCATAACTTTGAGCTCATTGTAGGTGATTTACTGACTTTCAAAATGGGCGAAAATGCGATTTTGAACAAGAGAGTGAGCTTTCGGCATCTCTCGGTCTGACCGAGTGGAGCCGAGCTCGAACTCGGCGGGATGTCCAACCACATTAAGTTTCGCCACTGCATCCTACCCTATCTCCAGTCGAACTGACTGGTTCTTGCCACTCAAGCAGCATGAGAGCTGAAAAAGTCCATGAAGCCAATTTTGCATTATATTTCGGCATTTCGACTGTGAATGCAGTATAGAAGTCACAGTTGGCGGGACGTATTGACCACTGGGACTGACAGCTGAGATGTGAAGACTACTTCATAAAGTGTTTAAGTAGTCTTTGAGGTGGAAGTACCTGAGGCTGTTACGTCTGCCCCGTGTGGGAAAATAAATGTCTGTGTCGCGGCTGACATGAGTCTAGAGATTTCTGGGTTGATCGTTTAGCCCGGCCTCTTTTTCCTGCCTCCTATGCCGCGGGAGAATACTGAAAGTAAAGAGGCAGGAAGGAGCACAAATACTGGAATTTGGCATCTATACTGAGGCAGACACAACTGTGATAAAGTGGCCGGGTCAATAGGATAGATGAAATTCTACTAAAGTGGATATTTTACGGCAACTTCAATACGAAGACAAATGGAATACTCCCATCAAGCACCTGCAAATTAACTCAGAGTCTTTGGACAACCCCTCTCGAATTCGGTAGGCATGGCGCACTGCCGTAACTATGGAAGCAATCATCTTCGAAGAAAAATGGAATAGACGCTGCCAGGGCAAAGAAGGCAACCCGCAGGGCTGCTCGATCGCCGGAACCACTTCTTCATGCATCTGCAATTTCAAACTTATAGAGGAGTTCATCGTCAGAGATAAAAGCGAAAACATAACCAGCAACAGTTATAGGGTACAGGAACCAATTCAGCATCGGTAACGCCAGGCTGGAGGTAATTGCACATGCCGGCGGCCAACACCTACATCAATTCACTGAGTTCTCATGGATGCCCAGACTTCAATCAATTCGCGACTTTTCTTGTTTCTGACGTGGTTGATTATCTTTGAGACTACGAAGTTAAACTCGTGACCCCTTTTGCAGGTGTGGGTAGCCAATAGTAATAATATTTCACCCCGTCGTACAGCCAGCTTAGGTTCGTGTATGCACGATCCGAGCATGCGTCCGTCTGACCTGTGTAGTTATAAGGACGAGTTAGGCGGGGGATGCGATACACTTCATCCGATTAGGATTTAATCGGTCCTTGCTAGGCATGGTAGCTAGAGCAACTCGGATACCTAGTCCCACAGCAATGCGCTCGGTCGCCTATGACATGTCCTTGATGTATGGCAGCACATGCCATTAAATAGGTGCTTTTTCTGATTGGCTCATGCAGGTGGGGCGGGGGGAGCGAAAACACAGGCATTGGCTTGTGAACGCCATCGGATCGTCTTTCCGCATAAATTGACCATAAGAGATATCGGGCCTCATGTGCTTTATCTTTTGGGTTGCTGCAATGATTCTAGATCAGTTTGACGAGTGTTCTCACACAGACTCGTTTATGAACCACCGGATGGTTGCTGTGAAAATGGAGAAACTGCGTGGTGATCATCGCCTTTCTGTCGACCGTCGTTTGTATTTTGCCGTTGGGACATCGCCTGACGAGTACATCAAGTAAAGCCAGATGCTGTTTATGTTCTTCTTCCCTCATGAATAGCATATCCTGCAAGTTTGAGTTGAGGGAATCGCGGAAATTCTGCAGCATGTTCCTACTGATGATAACAAGCCTGTCATCAATTTAATGACGCCAAAAATAGGCACCTACTGGGTGAAGGCAATCCTTTCCAACTATGGTAAGAACAGTTCTGCCAATAAACCGGAGACTGGAGAGTCCACTGAAGTTCCCTTGATCTGTTCATAGGGTTCTCCCGCAAAGTTGAAGTGGGTCTTCTGGCAAAATTCAAACAGCCTCATGCAGTGCTAAATTTGTTTAGCCATAAAGTTTCCCGAGCAGGATTTCTTGCAAAAAACTCAGCAGAATGAATGTGTGTACGGACGTCACGTCTAAAGAGACCATTATTTCGTCTAATGGAATCCTCCAAACTTGGAAGTCTACAGGAGATTGGGAACCTGAACGAGGAGAGGTAGTCGAATTACCTTTGAGAAACTTCAGTTGAGGTTGTCTTGGCATGGTTTTACCACCAGGATCCAGTGGTTGTTGCAGATGCGGCGCAAGTTCATTGCACTATAAGCGCAAGTCATAGGTGCTCTGCCTGCGGCAGACGGTAGACGTTCTCGATGTTAACGGTCAAACCATCATTGTAAGAACAGGATGTGTGATGAAATGGCTGAAGCTGTGCAAGTTGCCCGCATAAATGCAAAGCCGTGTAAGCTCTTTTCCTCCGACAGATGGTCAACGTCAAAAGCAGCAGATTCATTAACAAGCGTTAGTTCAGCCCAACGTTACCGACCGGAGTTTGTGATTCAGATATTCTCATTCGGGAGGTTACAGTTAGACTACGATGACAAAAGTGGATTCTATTGTCTTCGCGTATTTGTCAGTAAATTTCTGACGAATAAAAATATCCAGTGACTAAGCTGATTTCAACTGGGGACATTAAAGACGATATTGGCCTCCAAGTCGGTGCTGTTGATATTTTTTCTATATTAAAAAAAGACGTGATGGTTATCGTCACAGTCAGTACGAAGCACCGTCTGCCCAATTAATTCGCTTTTTAGTCTGGAATTCCACGGGATGCATGCAAAAGATGAATAAAAAATAGATTTTCAGTACCGTTGTTTAAACGAAGTATACAGAGAACCTTCAGAGCGTTTACGAACAAGTCACAGACCGCTCTTGATGCATTGTTAGTCACCCTAGCTTCGACGCTACTCCTGTCAGAGCAAAACCACACTTAAAAGGCCCGCCGAGTTATCAGGGCCGGTAGTCGACCTCTGAAAACGGGATTTGATAGAACTCCCTAGATCGGCTGCCACACATTGCCAGGAACTACAAGAGGCCGTGAGGGACTTTACCAATTCTGACTAAGCCATTCATTATAACAGTGGTATCGAATGCTGAAATGAGCATAGATCGTATTTCATAAACGGGAAATTCAGGAACTTAGCCATACAATCAGAGAGAATAGGGTAATAGTACGAAAAATCTTGAACTCTGTACGCATTTGCCTTAAAATAGATTACGTAGGTATAAAATGTGAAACTTAAGCTGAGATAGTGGAAACCTTTTACTCTATTCTGCAAGTTGGGGTGCGAGGGCACTAATAAGGGAAGTTGGGCACCACACAGGTAGCATAAGGTCGCTCCATATGTCTCGTACAGCTGGTGAATGCTCCTATGGCCGCCTCTAACTGGTACCCGACTCTCACCTGTGGTTCCTCGAAACTTGGCTCCGCTCAGTGGCCACACCCCGGGCGACCGTCACGACCGGCGGGCTAGAGCAGGTGAGGGTCCCGGGTATTGTGTGTGTCTCCACACCCGGTATGTCTGCTCCTTTCCCCCTGAGCTCCTCCCTGCCCTTCCCACCTCTTCCCTCCTCCCTGCCCACCCACTCTCCCATGCTCCCTGTCCTTCCCCTCTATCCCCTTTCCTCTCCCCCTGCACACCCCTCTCCCCTCCCTCCCTCCCTCCATCCGTCTCCCCTCACCCTTTCCTCTTCCACCACGGTCAAAAAGTCATACGGCGTGCGCAACAGAAATCACGTAGGCGGCCCTGGCGAATCGGTCATTCTCTCACTTACATAAATTGAGACCCATAGTGGAGTTCAGTAGGCACCTGAGATGACTCAGCAGCCCTAGTTAGAGACAGCACTGCTTAACCCCTCACGTAGGAGGGGCTATAAAAGGTGCCCTCAACAAATGCTGGGTCTCGCGACAGCTGCAGCAGACCGTGGCTCACAGACTGCAATTCCATGCAGCCAAAAAACTTCGAACAATATCAAAAACTCTTCCAATCCTCCCCACCGTACCCTTCGGGATACTCCTGGGGCTGTTCGAGTGAGCTCGTTCACTTTAGCAGCCTGGAATGTTCGAGCCCTTTTAGGGCCATCCGAGGAGAAACCGACCGGAACGGAGGACGACACTAGTCGCTCGAGAACTGGCGCAGTGCAAGGTGGACATTGCTGCTCGTAACGAGATCCGATTCTTTGAACAGGGTCAGCTGGAGGAGGTGGGTGCCGGTTACACCTTCTGGAGTGGCCATCCAAAGGCAGAGTGACGCGACGCCATTTAGAACGACATTGTGGGACGTCTTCCGCAGGGCATCAATGATCGCCTGATCAGCCTCCGACTACCTCTCCGAGGAGACAAAATCGCCACCATCCTCAGCGCCTACGACCCACCCCCCAATGACGAGATCTGACGAGGCAAAGAACAAATTCTACGAGGATCTTCATGCTCTCTTGGTGACTTATCCGCAGACGGATAACTTAATTGTCCTTGGTGACTTTAACGCCCGTGTCGGGACAAACCATGCCACGTGGAAAGGAGTGCTGACCCCAGCGTCTCATACCTGATCCTTATCAACACCCTCTTCTGCCTCACGATGCGACAGAAGGCGATCTGGATGCACGCCTGGTCAAGAAACTGGCGCCTGCTGAATTTTATCTTCGTCTGGAGGTGAGAAAAACAGGACGTGCATCCGACAAAGGCGATCCCCGGTGCCGACGGATGGATCATCGCCTCGTCATGTCCAAGATGAGGCTTCATCTGCGCCACGCAGGCGACCTCAAGGTAAGTTACCACCAGGTAAGTTGAATGCTGTTTTGTTGAATGGGCCTGCTCACCATCTCCATTTCAGCAACGAGCTGGTCAACCGGCTAGCCAACCTCTCAGTCGCCGAGAAGGATGCCACCGTGAAGAATCACTGGTGCCAACTGAGGGACATCGTCCAATCCACGCCCTGGATGTCCTCGGTCGTACACATAGTCAACGCCAGGACTGGTAAAATAAAAACGACGCAGCCATCAACATTGCTTGCCGAGACGAACCGGTTGCACAAAGCCTATGTCAACTGCCCTACCACTGCAAACAAGACAGCCTTCTACCGAAGTCGCAGCCTTGTATAGCAACGGCTGCGGGAGATGCAGGACGCGTGGATGGCTCGTAAGGCTGAGGAAATCCAAGGGTACACAAACCGCAACGAATGGAAGAACTTCTTCGCCGTTAACAAGGCTGTCTACAGGCCTCCCGTCAAAGGAGCCGCCCTCCTTCTCAGTGCTGACGGAACTACCCTGCTCACTGAGACGACGCAAGTCCTGAAGCGCCGGGCCGAGCACTTCAGAAGCGTTCTTAGCGGCCCTCCACTATCTCCGACGTTGCCATCGACCGACTGCCTCAAGTGCAGGCCAACGCCGATCTCAATCCTCTATCTTCTCTCCAAGAAACCATTAGGGTCATGCAGCAATACTTCAGCGGGAAAGCACCTTGATCAGACGCGATCCCTGCTGAGATTTACAAGCATGGTGATCCCCAACTGACGAAACATCTCACAGCACTCTTCCAGGCGATGATGCACCAAGGACACGTCCTTCAGGTGTTCAAGGACACCACCATCGTTAATCTTTACAAAAATCAGGGGAACCGCCAACTCTTCGACAACCATAAAGGAAGCTCGCTGCTGAACATCAGAAAAATTTTCGCCCACATTATCCTCAATCGAGTCTAAAGCCACTTGGAACAAGGACTCCTTCCGAAAAACAAATGTGGCTTCTGACAACAACGAGGAAAAATCGACATGATCTTCCCTACTCGCCAGCTACAAGAGAAGTGCCAGGAGATGCGGACTCACCTCTACACTACGTTCGTGGATCTGACGAAAGCCTTTGAAACGGTAAATCACGACGGGCTGTGGAAAATCATGCAGAAATTCGGCGGTCCTGAACGTTTCACGCATATGGTGTGTCAACTTCACGTCGGGATGATGGCGTGCGTTATGTCGACGGCCCAGTATCCGAAGCATTCGTAGTGACCAACGGAGTGAAACAGGACTGCGTTCTCGTGCCTACCCTCTTCAGTCTCATGTTCTACCATGCTAAGGGACGCGTTTCATGAAAAAAACCCCCGGGTTCCGCATCGCCTAGCGGATGGATGGCCAACTCCTCAATCAACTGCAGATGCATTTCCACACGCGTGTATCCACAGCCATCATCAACGAACTTCTCTTCGCTGCCAACTGCGCGCTGAATTCAACGACAGAAGGGGACATGAAAAGGACCATGGATCTCTTCGCTGGCACTTATGACAATTTCGGACTGCGCATCAACATGTAGAAAACGGTCGTCATGCATCAGCCGCCGCCCAATACCACCCACACCGCAGCTCCCCTCGCTGTCAATGCCGCTCAAACAAACGCCGCAGATACCTTCATCTATCTGGGCAGCAACCTCCCCCTCATCACCAAATACGACGATAAGGTTGCCCACCGGATCGCCAAAACCAGCCAAACCTTCGGACGAATGCAGAATGTCGTCTGAAATCGGTACTGTCTGCACCTCATCACCACACTCAAGATGTACAAAGCTGTTATCTTGCCGACGCTGTTGTACGGAGCGAAGATCTGGACGGTCTCCAAAAAGCAGGCTTGGAAGCTCAACCACTTCCACCTCAGCTGCCTCCGCAGAATACTAACGTTGAGATAGCAAGACAGGATCCCGGACACCGAAGTGCTGGAGTGAACAGGCATCCTCAGCATCTACGCCCAGCTGAGACAACTTCACCTGCACTGGAGTGGCCACCTCGTTAGGTTGGTCAACGGGCGACTACCAAAACGACTCTTCTATGGAGATGTCCCCACGGGTTCTCGTCAACAAGGCGGTCAAATGTAATGCTGCAAGGACACGCTGAAAACTTCCCTGAAGCAACTGTAGATCAAACCGGTGAACTGGGAGGCCCTCACCCGGAACCGACCCGCCTGGAGGAAGAGGAAAGTGAAGACAGGAGCAACAATCTCTAAGGCCAACCGGATCGCGACCAACAAGGCCAAAAGGGCGGCACAAACGTCACCAGCGTCCCGGATTAACATCGCCAATGTCTAAGCCCTCCCAACATGCCTGCGCTACCAATGCACCTTCCGTGCGTGAATCGGCCTGGTCGGAAACCTTCGGACGCAATGCAACAACAATCCGACAACTTCAACTTCTGCGTAAACTTCTACCAACCCTTCTTTGGGCCACCCGATGGTCACCTCTGGCACCAATTCCCCACATCCCGCCATCGCAGGGACCCCATACCAATACCCATCACCGGATACCGCCATCAATACCACTGCTACCGTCCCCAGCACTACCAATAACAGCGATGGGGACTCGGTTCCAACCTATCCTCATTGCGACCGCACATTCACCCCACTTATCAGCCTGGTCGGTAACTTGCAAATCCATCGCACAGAACCTGGAGCACCAACATACAGCAGAGATCACCGCATCCACTGCCCTCACACATGCCTTCACTGCATTGGCCTATTCGGTCACTTGCGCAGCCATGACAGCGGAACTCACTGCAATTTCGACAGCATCGATGCCATACGCACACCCTCCGATCCTGCCATTCTCAACGCCATCACCACGAACGACAGCCCCCCCCCAGCCCCTTCCGATTTCTCCTGCACACACTGCGCAACTTCACCTCACGCATCAGCTTGGCCGGTCGATTACGAATACATCGCATGGAGACTGGCGAACCAGTGCCCGGGGCTCCAACATACAGCCGCCACGCTCGCTTCTACTGCCCTCAAATGCTCCCGCAAATTCACACACCATATGGGCCTATAAGGTCACATGAATCTCCACGGTACCCTGTGGTAAACCACCGTAGTCTAAACCAGATCAACGCACAATACCTTAATTAATACATGAACAACACCCGCACCATCATCACGTACCTGAGACTATCACGGTTTCCTAGAAACCGTGGCTTAGAAGGCTGCCAATCTGACGCTTACACCAGACCACACAGTCGGCCCAGTGTGTGCTGTGCGTGAGTGGCTGACCAGTGGAGTGAGGGTCAGACGGCGATGGCTCCTTCTTAACCCCTGGTTTTGCGAATCCTGGTGTGTGCGTTAAAGGGGCCAAGTTGTGCTGTGGCGCGCGTAGACGGGTAAGCCGGCCCGTCAGCCAATGTGCCCACTCCCGCATCACACAAATGACCGGCTCGGACAGTGGTCTGACTGTCGGGGTGGGAGAGAGTGAGGGACGACGGCTCAGCGCATTTTTCCTCACTATAAACAATCTGACGCACTAAAAGCTGTGGCTGGGAAGGTTACCAACTGACGGGTTAACTTTGACCGCGTGTTCAGGCCACTGTGCAAGCTTGTGGACGATTGGCGGACCCAGGGTCAGGCTGTACTGGCTTCCTTCTTAATGTGGTCTTTATATCACTCCCACTCAGTTGGGATCCAAGCCACCCCTCCCTCTGTTCTTGTTTTGTGTTGGACCACAGTGCGTGGGTCTGCACCCTCTCCTATCTTCGGTTTCCTTGATTCTGTCTTGACATCAGGCCCAGGTGGGGAAGTGGAACAGAGTGAGGTAGATGTATTGAAAGTCTATGCTCATTATAATTTTAAGGTAAGGCACCGTCCCTGCACCACACTTCAGTGGAGCATACGATGGAGATCGTCGGACTACGACGGTCAAAATGTTAGATAACGAAATTACCGAGTCTCAACGCGAGCTAAGCATCCACTGCAAGGTCATAAATTATCAACTATGGAAAATAGGGTTGACTTGAGCACTATTAAGGACTGGGTATGCTGTTCGAAATTAGTTCACTCCAGGGATGAGGGCAGACATTTCCTCCTCTTCCAGGTTAAACAAAAATTAAGCTAACAGGTCAAGCCTAGATCCAAACACGTGGAAGAAAATAAAATCTGTCACGATTAAAATAGGTCATAGAGACCTCCCCAAAGAGAAAACACACAAGTTTGGTGCATAATTTTTAATGCATGCAACGGGGTTGCACAGTGCGTGACACAGCCGAGCTGGCATTTTTCGCTGAAATTACATTATTCAGAAAATACACGTGTCTATGCATTTTTGTTCGGAAGTAGACATAAACGCAACGTAGCATTGGATTTCTCTTTACCCTCTTAATCTTGGGGTTTTCTGTCCATTTGACGGCCACAGCGAGTGCTTCTTTGCATGATCTTCTACGATCCATTGGACTGATCAGCCTCCACAAGGTCACGATTCTTCGTGAACAGGCCGTATGACGGGAAGTTGTGCGAACAAACTTCCAATTTTCTTGAAGCATCGCCAATGGTGCGGCCAGAAGAGAATCGCATTTCTAAAGGGATTATTGTCAAAAAAAGCAGTAAAATGCCGCACACATCAATGCTTATTATTCGCACAAAGTAGGGGGTCATGACGAAAATTGCGGTTTCTCAAACAGCTGTGTAGCCTACTCTCTAAAAGGTTCAAAGTCATCTGAAAATATATGGTACACGTTCTTTGAAATAAAGAAAATATAAGAAAAGGAAGGCTAGGACTGTCACTTCATGAAAAATTGAAATGAACCCGATATCTAGTCAAATTGATTCAGTCACGATTATAAAATCTGCACCTAACTTCTGGACACGTCACTCGACACGCAAGTAATTTTAGTAAAAAACACAACCTGGAATTGATGCATATTAAGACACTGGTGTCTCCTGGTCAACTGACTTCCTCGAGAATGGTAGCGACCACGAAGATGTTACCACAAGTCAGATCAAATGACAAATAAGTAAAATATATCAGAGGATATCAAAGATCGGGAAGACCATGACCTAGCTGTTTTACAGTAGTTCATGCTCTTCAGCCATGCCTCCGACTAACACGTTAAACGGAACGCTGATAGTTCACGGGTGGGAGCAGACCAGTGAGTTATCGGCAAGTCAAAGTGGTGTCCTGCCAGTAGGTCTCCAGTAGCCAACCTTTCTTAGGTTAAGGTTGGTATATTTTCGCCCTAGGATAACTCTAGTATGACTAAACTTCGGATAGATGCTATCGCAGTCGGCCAGTCACGATTATAAAATCTGCACCTAACTTCTGGACACGTCACTCGACACGCAATTAATTTTAGTAAAAAACACAATTCGCTCTGACAAATTTTAGAAAACTTAAGTGCACAAGCAAACATTAAAAATTAATTAACAGAAAGCAGCATTCCATAGAAAGCATGAAACAAGGCAATTTTACAATAACCGGAACATCTAAGGTAGCTTATCCTTGCTGTGACGCCCATTTCTTTATACACTTCAGCAATGGTGTTTTTTTCAACCTGGAATTGATGCATATCAAGATACTGGTGTCTCCTGGTCAACTGACTTCCTCCAGAATGGTAGCGACCACGAAGATGTTACCACAAGTCAGATCAAATGACAAATAAGTAAAATATATCAGAGGATATCAAAGATCGGGAAGACCATGACCGAGCTGTTTTACAGTAGTTCATGCACTTCAGCCAGCCATGCCTCCGACTAACACGTTAAACGGAACGCTGATAGTTCACGGGTGGGAGCAGACCAGTGAGTTATCGGCAAGTCAAAGTGGTGTCCTGCCAGTAGGTCTCCAGTAGCCAACCTTTCTTAGGTTAAGGTTGGTATATTTTCGCCCTAGGATAACTCTAGTATGACTTAACTTCGGATAGATGCTATCGCAGTCGGCCAGTCGACCAACGGCTTGCAGCTGCTGACAGAGGTTGCCTCTAGACGAAAATATATTCAGGGCAAAACAACTGGCCCACAATGTTTCCTATAAATAACTTACAATTAACACTCTTTTCATTCATTTATTTCGGATATTCTACGTTCCGAGTGTAGTAGTTTGTATTTGATGTAAACCACAGTGCTCTGTTGCGTTTGCATGCAATGTTTTTCATCTCAGTGCAGAAACTTGACTTTGACAAGCCCATATTTAATAACATAGTCCATCGTGGCCCTGGCACAGCCAAAAGCAATGGCTCATTCTCAACACGACCCACATGACATTGTTACTTGGGTGAGATATGAGACCCTCCTCTTCCTCCGATTCCAGTTTATGTAAATACCCGTACCTGATTGTGTGCAACACGCATACGTTTTTTAGCTCTCTTTAACTATTTTTTAGCTATCGTACACATACCCATTTGCTGTGATTTTGACTCTTGAACATTAGTAGTGCAGGAGGAGTGAGTGAGGTGATTAAAACGCTCAACTGAAGGCCATTTCACATGGCAGTCATAACTCCGTTTTTGGAACAGCAATGAGCATCCTGGCCTGTGATAGCCAACCTAGCAGTACTATCCTCTTCCTTATAAATTAAATCATACCAATCTCTCCTTTGTCAGCGGGATATATTATGCAACTGTTAAATTTGACCAATCTGCAGATGAATATTACAGGCGAAGACAAGGGAGACTGAATTGACAATTTCTGGCTTATTAGCATTCGTCAGCCAGTCACATCCAACCCCTGGTGGTGCACCACACGAGGATTTAAACTGCAACCCGTTAATCAGAAGTCCAATGCTCTAACAATTGAGCCACGGGCTCATTCTTTTGTCTTCTACTACGTGCAGCTGTGCAGCTGCTGGCGGGGCTCGAGAATGAGCCTCAAGGCAGAACGTAACGAGTGAGTTCCGTTAGCGATTGAAGAGCGTTGAAAAATCTGTTATTCGCAGTCTGAAACTACCAAAAGGTAACGTTTCGACATCTGGGCTCGTAGTATTTTGCGCAAAATTGCTGTCTCCTGAGTATGCTTACGGAGTGCACCTCTTTCAGCGACTTTCATACAAACGCGGAAAATCATATCCAACTAGACTGTGAAGCACAAACCACGGGCCCATTGATGCTTCAAACATTGTTTCCGGTCAATAAAATAGATGAAAACACAAGTTCGCCCTTGAGATTAGTTGGAATAAGTCGACTATAGATATAAGACTCTCGTTATAAGGAATCTACGATCAAATAAGCCTTCGCCAATAGGCCGGGAGATCATACTTACCGAATAAAATACTACAAAGTGCTGCCAGACAGTTTATAATATAAAGCTGCATATAAAATGAAAGTGAAAACGGAAGAAGAGCGAACACACAGGCAGCTGTCGAGTGCCAGTAGACGATGATCGTATTTTTTGGTTAACAATCTGGGATAGTCATGAGACTGGAATTCTCTCCTGTCGAATTGTTACACTATATCGCATAATACGAAAACAACGTAAGTATAGGAAATTATTCAGGCTTTATACGAGAGAACAGAAATGGATTGAAACAATAAAACTCATTTGCACCCTTTGAGCCACGTATTATCATTCAAGGAAAGATTTCTCAGTTCAATTATAATCGCCCCATGAGCTTCAATTAGTTATGGAGAGTAAGTCTATCACTCATTCTGAGCGTTCTTACTATAATGGGGTGCATAAGGTGTCCACTCGAACAAGAAACATCTGACCACTAGGACATCTACTCATTTGAAAAATTAATTTTAGTAACATAAATGGCAGTGGCAATCTTAAGAAGTTGAAATTTTGATTTAACATGTTAAAACTTTTTTCTAGAAAAAACCATCGAATGCAACATTTTAAGGACCTTAGATTTAACTAAGTGAACTGTTAAATGCGCAGATAGTCGAGGTTCGTTACTGATAAAAACGTATTATCTGGACACGACCAACAACAAACAGAATTCCTGTGATGGGGACGTTTGTCTGGTGGGCCGTCGTCCAGCGAGTCGGATTTGTTCGTTACGATAAAGATTCCAAAAAAATATTAAGGCCGCACTTACAGAGATCACATTAAATAGGATGACTCAAACTTAAATAAGTATTTTAGACAAAAAAGCGCTGAGCTCGGCTATATTGCACTTGTTAGCAATTCTTTTTACTTTGATTCTCATGAAATACGTAAAATTAAATGGTTATAGAAGTCAGGGCGGATAACATTTAGAAAAACAAGAAAGTGAAAAGACTTTGAAATGGCTATTGTATTCTAAAACGTTCAGTCAGGTTTCGATTACGTAAAAATATGGAAATAGATAAGCTGTTCTTTGTTTATTTATGATTTCCCCAGAAATTAATCACTACGTTGGAGTAAACCAGTCTGCATGAATCTTTGTCGACAAAGACTGAAAGTCAATATGTATATTTGAGTCGAATTCCATCAGGCACCGTGGGATAACCGCATAATATTCATTATAATTCCAACATACAGCCCGTAAGATATATATGTATACATATATATCGATAGGGGTTACGTGCTACACCATTTTGACAGCACAGGTACTAGATTTTCGTTGTAAAAAATGAAAATCATCTCTAGTAGAGACTTGAACTGACTAACACAATGCTTTTTGACCATTCAACTCATATAATCATCACTCATGCTCTACTGAAAGGTCATAAGTTGTTTAGTTCAGGACAGACGGTGAAAATGCTGGAAAACAATTAATAAAAATGGCGATCACTTTCGCGGAAGGATGGACTAAAATGCTCATATGATATTATACGTGAGTCCGACGAAGTCAACTACCTTCTGGCGACAATTCCTACCCCATAAACGCCACTCATAATGAATGGAATTTTAGATTAGACTAAATTGACAAGCACTTATGAACAAGCAAAACGCAAGAGACTGAATATTGTTAAAACAGTGAAGACTACCAAAAGGTATGTCTATAAAAATAAACTTTTTCATTAAAAAAGGAAACCAGAGTCTCTATGAGTCAAAATAGAAATTTCTTTTGATAATGTTTATCACATCCTCTATCCCTCAACCATTGAGTAAACGTTCCCTCTGGGTATGAACGTTAAATCATCCCGTCACAATGGAAATCTGTCTCTCATCGGATACATAAAATAATAAATAATGCACATGTCTCCACATCAATCTGACTACCTGCTCAGTGGACGGAAAAAATCATTCGATAACATAAAAGTAAGCGTTAGGTTTAGTGGCTTAATAAGGACTTTTTCCTGCATTTCAGCTCAAAATAAGGGGTGAAAGTTCACCGATTACAATATGTGAACTTTAGGCGCACCTAGCTGCAATAAAATCTTGGCAGTTACGTCGCACATAGTACACAAAAGCCTTGGATAAGAATCACAATTTGAGCACCGCAAAACGGCTGAAAGTGCAACTTACGGTGAACGTGTCCTTTGTAGGTCGGAATAACACCTTCATTCCGGAATGTACGCAACGAGTGCGGCTCTTCGTTGAAACTGCTTGGTGGTGGCCCAATTCTTTCCGGTTTTCTAAAATGACAAATCACAAATGGCAAATTAACCAAAATGAAGTAAAGTGTAAAGTACATCAGCACCTGTAAGGGACGTTAAAGTCTAAGATTGCAAAAAGTAAAATAAAAGCCCATGGTCAACAAGTTATAAAAGGAAAGGATTTACAATTCCACGTAGTTTTTTAAAAGTGAGAATACATTTTTACCAAAAAACCTTGAAGTAAAGAAGAAAGAAGCATACTAATAAAGGGAAACTTTTAAATGTCTTACAGGCTTTTCCAAATTTTCACTGTTTTCAACTATATTGAATCAGAAATGCTAATAGCGGCCTTTGCACAGATCTTTATGTCAGCGTTTAACACAAAAGAAT
The DNA here is from genome assembly GCA_017591395.1 of Schistocephalus solidus. NCBI lineage: Eukaryota > Metazoa > Platyhelminthes > Cestoda > Diphyllobothriidea > Diphyllobothriidae > Schistocephalus > Schistocephalus solidus. The sequence continues at coordinate 38,937 of WEDG01001059.1, forward strand.
TATAATTAGCACTTCGCTATCACGATAGATAAAATAAATTAACCCAAACTTGCAACTTTTGAGTAGGCTATAACGTTTAGAAAGTGCACAAAAGTCCGTCAGGCAGCCAAAATTAGAAGGCCTGCGTACATCCTAGTTTTATTTAAAAGCCCGTCAAATTGTGGAATAACTCATTGTGGACTTAGGGATTTCACTAATTCCACTTTTGACAATATTCACAACCCAAAATATTAACAATTTCCAAACTAAGTTCATTCACCAAGGCATGTTCCACTTTACATCCGTGACATTTAGTCTGCTCGGAATAAAGTGTTTATACGCCAGAGTAGCAGGGAGCCGATGGACTGTCAAACCTTTGTTCTTCACCTGCTAAACTTTGGTAGTGCGTTGGACAAAAATTTTAAGATGAAATCGAATCGTGTCCTTAAAAAGATATTAATTGATAAGAAGCATACCAGTTTTAATCAGAAATAAATCAATAAGAAATCATAACTATTTGAGCGGGGTAATATATGATTGCCACTTTTGAGTCTAATAGATATATTGAAAGAACTTGGGTAACACCTTCTCCCTTCTATTCAAATATAGAATAAATGTATAAGTTCGTTAAGTATGGAGCTTCGCTTTAGGAAGCAGTGATAATATCCCTTACGGAAAATTGGCTTAATTATTCCAAGTATAAGGCACTCAAAACTATTAAGAAAAAATCGCACCTTAAGCAAAAATTAAAACATACGGTTTAAGTGGTTCGCTTGGGTAACTCAGTCTGTCGTAATGGTTCTTAGTTTTCATTCGGAACACTTCCAATGACCTCTCAGCGCCTACATGAAAACGGTTTGCAGTCCCGAGCTCTGTCGTCCGAAGTTGCGGAATATAACCGGTATATCCAGGTATGGGTGGCTCAGTTGGTCCACGAGGGCCAATCCTGCCAGCACTTTTCTTTAAATAATCGTCAATCCACAGGTTCATATTGTCGCGTGCGCTTGGGTCATCTCGAATCGGTTTTAATTTTGGGAACAAGCCACTCAATTCTTTCAGGGTTTGAGTGTCCTTCTCACGCTTTTGGTATTCTGACACAAACTCATCCACACATTCTTCGCATAAATGTTTAAAGGTTCCGCCAAACTTGTAAGGCATATGAGGGACGTCACCTGGAAAATAAAATCGACTAAAACTCTAAGTACCAGTATATCCGGGGATCATGGTGTCCATGTATTTATTTTCTCCAGTGGCTTTAGGAATTTTGTCACGTGGGATTTCATCCTTAAAAACCTTCGGCGTTTTCGATATTTTGTCGTCACCAATTCGAGGTGTTAAATATATCTCGGACTAACAAATCGAAACTCAGATACAACTTACGGCGGTCGTTGGCCCCTTGTAGTAAGGCAATTTCTTTGAAAAAACAAAGGTCTTAAAAATTTATAAACCATTACCGCTGCAATCTTGGCCGTTTGTATTCCATAAGTTAGTCCATGAACAAATTTAAACTGTGGACAGTAACCCATATAACTGCATAACAGCAATAGTATTAGAGTACGTCCTTACCCGGGGATATGGGCGCCTTGGGGTAGATTACAAAAATCCCTTCGTTGTTCAGCTGTAGGACCACCTCCATACTCAATAGCCGTCATCCCGTTCCTTTCAAAGCTGAAGTCCTTTTCGTAAGTTTGGCATTGCGCTTTCCGTGAAACATTAAAACAAACAAGTCTACATTTGCGTGTTGTGAACTGTCACAGGTAAGTCAGGATGAAATGTGAATAATTATAAACTGATCCGAAATTGCTGGATATTTTGCTGTTTTTCTGTCGGAATCAATGAGTGTACCGAATCTAAATTAAGTACTTGCTGCCTAAGGGGCGAATGGAATCGGTAAACGCAGATTAAATCTGACAAAAGTTATTACAATAATATCAATAGTTATACCAAAGATTGAGTAGGCGGTCAATTTTAGGAAACCAAATAACTTGACTGAATCTAGAAAAGTGGTGTATCACGTACGATACTGATAAAATAATAAAAGGGTCCAAATCGGATCAAGCATAGGATCGCTACGAAAGAAAGAAACTTTTAATTTTTTTAAACTGAAAAGAACTACTACTGAATGTCAAACACAGAGGTTATAGCTGTAACTAACGTGGAGGGCAGAATTGTTTTTATGTCTTCTCAAAAACTCTAGACTTGATTACTGTGAGAATAGGTTGTTCATACATTACATCAACTATACAGTAACACAGCTTACGGTTCACAAGGTCTTAAATTATGGCTTTTGATAGGACTAACAAGATCGCAACGTATTCAGTTTTCTTTTATGTTTATAATGAGCACGCTTAACTGTCTGCTTATGGAAATTTGCAGAGACCTTCATGTCAGTTATTGAGTATCTAGTCACTTAAGTCACTTTATTGAGGGAAAGGGCTGTGATCAACCAAACACAGTGCACAATAAACAAGGATTTTGCACGTTTCGGCAGGAGAAAGCCTGCGAATGGGTATCTTTGCCTACGTGCCTTGGTACCAGGTTGTACTTTATGTTAAAAGCCTAGTCGACCAGCGGTAGTAACAACACTCCGATGATAGTTGGTTCAATTCACAAATAACTGGAATATGGGATGCTGGGTTAAAGTAATTTTGATGTCTGTATTTATATAACTTGCAAAAGAACTGTAAATTCTATGAATGTCCAGCAAGATAATATCGGCTAATCTGCTCCAAACCATGGGCAAGATCCTCATATGTATAAACATAATCCTTGTTGCGCCGAAATATTTCACGTTATCTTCACGCAATGGAAAATGTTTAAGCCCAATTTCGATCGTTCGTTTTTGTATTTTAGAAAGGAGGTGGCTCGCCTCCACGCTCTTAAAGTTCGAACGATGCTATTTTTCGAAGTTGACTGAATTGGTTTATCGAGATAAACTGCATAAAATTCGGTAGGATATCGCATAAATTTATAGGTATTCATGAAATAATATCAGAAAGAAACAAGCAAGCATATGCAAGGAGCAAAAATTAATCAATAAAAATGATGAATAATGGACTGGCTGCCCGCTTATTGGTTTCATAGATGTTACAACGTGAGCTTTAGATATGAAAATGAGCCAACATTTGAGATAAAGCCTTGAACAGTCCACTGAAAGAGGGATACACAAAAAACGATTTGTGAGTTTTTAGGGGAAAGATTTTTTCCTGATTTGAGGCAAATATACGTCCGGGAAATGACAACTCTGCTAATGTGAGTTCATTAAAACGTTTGTTGTTTATGCAAATTTCGTAAACCAGAAGAGGCTACGTACATACAAAATGAGCGGTGGATAAGACAATAAAATTTCTTGGCTGACTGTAGAAACAACCGTCAATTTGGCGAAAAATAGGTATCCAATGCAAGCTTCCACAGTTCAAGTCAGTTTTTTTAAGGGAGAAAGGTAGGTAAATGCCTTTGAACTCCCTGTTGGTTACATGCTGGCTTACAAAGGCACTGACACATCAGAAAAATTCAAAAAAATGGTTTACCTAATAGTGTGCGGAAAATATGCAGCAGTTGCCTAATCACAAAGAGTAAACATAAGCGTGTACTCAACTAGGGTGAGAAGTATAAGTGCATGCTTTTGTGGTTAACAAGAATCTCGTGAGTGAGGCATATGCGATGATTTTGAGATAATAAGAAATGCTATAAAATGCTACTGAAATATAGCAAGTAGTACTGTTGTAATAATACTGTGTTTAAACTGGGACAAGACTAAAAATATCGGGTGGTATTATAGTGGGCACTGCTATACTGGTCCATTTTTTCTTAAAAAGCTCAACGGAATTAGCTTTTGTCTCCTTTTTCGTCTTAATAATAGTTCAACTCTCCCAAAGCTTTCTGTCATTACCCCCGTTAGTCTTCCTTATAACCTAAGAAATTCTGAACTAATTATACCTCCCCTGCATCCTCCACGTGTAAACGCTCTCTCTTCTTTGCTTCTAGGTATAGGTTTTCTTTGGAATAACTTGCCAATTGAAATAAGGTCGTTAACTAGTCTATCTGCATTCAAGCGAAGACTGCACATTTATCTTAACACTGATTCTATTAACCTTTTTATTTTTCCTCATCTTTTTCCCAGTAGCTTTCCCCATGACTCGGAGAAAGGACCATCGGGAATTTGAGTAACCCTCTTGAAACTATATTTACGCTACCTGGAGACGCCCATGAACTATAATGTCTCCTTATATCACCCGTCCTCCAAAACGATGACGTCATTCGGACGTACAAATTCGGTGGTCCACAGTCTTAAATGCTGCGGTTTCTTTGGATACTAACCATCATCAGAATTCAATTCTGGATCCTATGATGCTGAGGACTTAAGTTCATTGACGCATTTTCGTGAGATTCTGTTTCATACGCCTAAGTGATCAAGAACGAATCACCTCGACGTTTCATTATCTCATTCTGAAATGCTACTGCAGTATTACCCTATTCTACCACCTGACTATTTTTTCCTAAGCAGTTTTTTCTCCTACCTTCATTCGAAAATGAAGGCCTATTGAACTCTGCCTCCATTTTCATGGTAGGAGTTTTTTTCACTGCCTATTTTTTTCTAGTTCACCATTAATTTTTAAAAACATTGCTAACTGTTGACATAGCAGGAAAATTTATGAATTTGTACATTTTATCTGCACACATTGTCATAACTTTATTTCGTTACTAATGTTTGCTTAGACAGTACCTTCCCGGTGCTAACCAAATATAAATTCTAAATAAATAAAAATAAATAAATAAACATTATTCAGAGGCACAGCAATCCAAACGTCATGCACCCTCCTGGAGAAGAATAACTTTCATGTGTCCAGGCTGGGCCCAGTTACACATAGTTTGAGTGGATGACCTCTCGAGTCCGTGGTTATTGCTACCTGGAAGAAGTCTCCAGGTACGAGGCAGCAGTCCTGACCACGCATGAAATGGAAAGTTTGTATCAGGCCACCTCGTAGCTGCCTGTAACTCAAGGGAAAGAGATCAAGATTTAAAAACCGTGTTATATAGGGTAATGAGCCCTGTTCAGTTACAAGATTGGTTGCACGCCTTTGAACCTTTTCGATAATCTTGAGGTCCTTCGCGGCCCAAATTCTCCAAGATAGGTTAGCAAACTCCAGGTGCGGCCGCGCAAAAATTCGAAAGACATTGGCAAAGCAGTTTTCATCAAAGGCAGAGAAAGCCTACTCGACAAGGTACAAAGCTGACGTCGCAGACTTGGCTACCTTTAAACAATGCAGCGAAGGTTTAAGTGAGGTTGAGCTCCAAACTTTCAAGTCCTTCTGCACGTTTACTTCTTGCATTGGTGTACCATTCAAGCAGTAATCCATGAGGTTCGGAGTGCTAGTTCTACCAACTCAAAATATAGTGCATTTATTCTCATTGAATGGCAAAAGCCAGTCCATCGACTATTGTTGAATTCGTTTTAGGTTTTCCTGCAAAGACTTTACGTCACCTGCAGTTCTGATGACCCTCCATAGGCTTATATTATACGCCAATATGGCGAAATCACAATCCATATCACTGTTGCAGTCGTTGACGTGCATCATGAACAGAGTAGAACCAAGAACACAGCCCTGGAGAACACCACTTTCAAGCGCAACCTCCACTGACTGCTAGTTTCCGAAGTGGATCATTTGAGATCGCCCAAATAAAAAGCTTTGGATTCATTTCAGGAGATTACCTCTAATTCCTGTTCCGGTGAGTTTGCGTAGGAGTCGCTGGCGTGGCACGCTATCAAATGCCTGCTTTAAACCAAGGTAGACTACATGTAGCATATTTCCTTCATCAACTACTCGAGTCCAATGTTCCAAACATTAGAGCAAGTTCTTAACACAAAACCTGCCACTTCGGAATCCATGCTGAGAATCGGATAATAATTTATACTGCTCTAAGAAATGCACTTACTCTCCTTTTATTATTTTTTCCATGATTTTACAGCAGATTGAGGTGAGACTAATTGCTCTGTAATTATTTTGTGGAGACCTTGCTGCCACCTTTATAGAGGGGAGTGCTTCGTGCAGATTTCATATCAGCAGGTAACCTGCCGGCTTATAACTGGGTTTGAAAAAGCATGGGCAACGGTTTGGTCAGCTCCGCAGTGAGTTCTTTTAATAACTTTGGTGGTATGTCATCTAGACCCAGTGATTTAGGATAATTTAGAGCCAGCAGCTCTTTATGAACACCTGCTTCGTCAAAAGATACACCCTATTTGTTGGACCCTCATCAAAGTCGTAGTCGGGAGTAGAACATACGCTTTCACACAGGTCTTATTTGCACTCAGACTTGAATTTGTGCAAATTGATAAGGAACTCTTCCGAAAAACCTACGGAGCATTTTTTCGATCTCACTTGGAATATACCGTCCAGGCCTGGCACCAGTGGTTTAAGAAGGATTATCCACAGCTGGAACGAGTGCAGGCGAGGACTACGAAGATAATCAAGAATCTAAGTCATCTGCCTTACGAAGCCAGATTGGTTTAACTTGATTTGTTTCCCCTCAATTACATGCAACTACGTGGTGAACTCATCCAAATCTACCGGTTTGTCAGAGGCAGGGAGTGTGCCCTAGAATCTGCTGACTTCTTCGAATTGGCTGGGACGGAACATCCGCGGGGTCATCCCTTTAAACTGCATAGGAATTTTGTCCAAACTGACGTCCATTGAATCGCCTTTTCGCAGGGGGTCATTGGAGCATGGAATTAACTCTTGACGAGGTGGTCCGTTCAGAAACTGTTGACCCATTTAAATGCAAACTAGCTACTCATTTGCTGAGTAAATTAAATTATTTGGAAAATTTTTGGGCTAAGTAGTTTGGCGGGTCTGCAGTACATGGAGCTAAAGTTGGATGAAGAAACATCTCCCTACCAAGTCCAACCTCGTTTTACCATGCTAAGTGGATCGGAATCAATCTTTTCAGCGCAAAGTTTTTTTATTCTTTATAAAATAAAATAAATTCCTTTATGAACGTTCGCAGATTTCTATTACAATAAAAAAATTTGTCAAGGTAAACAAGGAAGAACATAGGATTGAAAAGCCTGATTTGAATTATGTCACTCATTATCAGCTGAAGCTTACCAATCATGACCTATTGCAGTGGTTTGCTAAGTAGGACCCGGTGAAATCGAATAGAAGTGGCCGGCTGCGAAGGTTTTTATGTTTACTAAAAGACGAATATGTGGCACGTTGAAGAAGACTTTAGTTAATCAAAGTATATAATAAACACTGACTAATGTTAACAATGAAGAGAAAAGGCAGGGTAAGGAAAATATGAGTAACAAATTTCGCATGATCTTCACCTTAAAATGCAAGGCATGTAGGGTTCGGAAACTGATTGAATTGGGAGGAATGCAGCACTTCTAAGATAAGCATATAGTCAAGAGGTGTTGTTAGAGACGGAATTTGTATGCATTCCCGATAATTATTCACGTCTGCAGTGATCGTGACTTAACAACTGGACGTATGCTTGTTGTCTTTAATGGTTGTCGGAAGAACTCCCTCTAAAATTGACTTAGAATAAATGACTAGGCAACCAGAGAAGGTCGGACAACTTTTTGAAAATTGAATTTTTTGAATACCATCCATTCCCAATGATTGCAAGTTTTCAACGCAACTTTACAATAGTTCAAACGATGTATCCATGATATTGAGAACTCCAGCTGAACGCAGACAAAAGTAAGGAGCTGGTTCAGACTCTGTTGTAAAAGTTTTTTTAAACAGGTCCAAAAATGTATGCCCTCTAAGTATCATCGATGTGAAACCTTTCGTTGTCATTTACTAAAGGGAATTTCGTGACCACTCTTAGCGAAGGACCGATGATTGAGAATAAGTCCACCGGATTTCACAGGATTCGTTTAACTCGAGTGCCATTACTTTTCTCGGCCTGGCGCGGGCCTGACATACAATTGAGGCTTATACGGAAATTTCTGATATTCCTAGATGGACAGACAAAGAACCAGAGAGCAAGTCCCTTATCTGTCTTCCCAACTTCTTTAAACTTTTAGAAATATTATGAGGAACAATGGAATCAGCAAAATTAGAATTGAGACTTCAGTGGAGTAGGAATTCTAAGACGCCTTTAGAAACAACCACCATAGAATCACATTGCTGATGCGTCATCGCTGGAAAGAAACAAGGCCAGCTCAAAGATTTAACAATGTATTTGATTTGGTCGATGTCTACGAGATAGAAATATAAGTAAATCTGGCCTATGGTGGACTTATTTTTAAAGACAACGGAAGGCAACTCTGAAGTGATACATGGTCACTTTCGACAATTTTCTGTTAAAAGCCAACAAAACGTGAATGATATCCATGGCAAATGCTAGAACTATAATGTCATTATCTATTTTTGTGAGCGAACAAGCAGGAGCATTTTAACAAAATTAGTAATAATTTGGAAAGGCTAAAGTATTAGCGGCACAGTTATGAAATTTCATCCAGTGTGGAAAATTTAAAATCTCTAGCGAGTATTTCAACGTCATAGAAAGATTCCGGAACTTCTTAAAATTGTAACTCAATGCTGGATGGTGGGCTTTTAGCATTGCTTATACAAATACAAAAACCTTTCTTTATGGCAAGAGAATCGGATATGCAAAACGAAAATGTCCAGAGAATGAGGGGCGTTCAGCTTGCATGATAAATGACTTAAGGAATATGTGACGCAAAGGAAATGAACAAACACCTTAAATATGTAGCCTGGAACGCAGAAATCAAAATAATATGTTTAAATGGAAAAGTCAGGAAGTAGATTATACGACCAAGGTACGGTTTACAGATAAGTGAATATCTAGTATAGGGGTACACGGTACATTCGGAAATCCGCGACCTCTTGTCCAATGCATAATACGTCTTTCATTTCGGAGAATCGTGTGTATCGAACTTACTTCCCACGATAAAAAGTTGGACAAGAGCACTCGATGCAAAGTAAACAGTGCAGGTCACCTACACTGATTTCAGGAAGTCCCTCGATATTGTTTGGCAATAGCGTCTCCTATATAAGTTGAGAGTAACGGATAGGGGAGGCAAAATTATTAAATAGACCGCAAAGTTCCTCATCGATCCTTTAATCGACAACAATCGACACATGCATTAATAGAGGGTAGAGTCCCACAAGGTTTAATGCTGGGACCAACCCTCTTTTTCTTGTTTATTAATGATTTTGTGCAAAGATAGAACTGTGTGTGCCGTAATTGCGGATGATAAAAAATCTGAAAAGGCACCCACAGTGGTGCAGACGAAGCGACTTCCAAGAAACTCTTCACTGATTGGAATGGTTGTCCACAAATGGCTCCCGTCGTTCAAGTAGAACAACTCGAGCCATACTGCGTCTTGGAACTCAAAACCAGGTACCTTATACACTTACCCACATTCCAAACGGAACGCCATTCCAAGAAAGAGAAACATCGATAAAGGCAATGTTTAATTTTCGAGGAAATTAAACAAGACAATGAAAACTGGAGTTTATATGACAGAAAACGCACTCAGAAACGCTGGGGGACCAACTGATGAGCCTAACCCCTGCACCTGCGGCAGGAAGCGACAAAAATCGACAAAAAAGGGTGTTTGATTTTTTATCTAGTATTTTTGGTGTCAGTAACGTAAATACTGACATATATGTACAAAGAAAGATCGCAACATTTGGACGACAGAGAGTCTCAAGTCTTCTAAGCTCTGTTGTAAGTTTACTTAAAGTCGCTACTTCAATGCTGGACGCCATCAAGCGAACAGATATAATCCCATTGCAGTCCATTGCTCCTCAGACTTAATGCAGGAACATATGTCATTTAAAATCGCACGCTGCTCGGGAATGGACGGTACTCCAAACTTGATTAGCAAACAGGCATCGGACCTTCCCAGGTTACTAAGAAATTATTTCGAGCGTAGATTTCCGTAAAAGCGGAAGACGTGAATTATCCTTCCAGGTTTCAAGTGTGGATCTCGATCCGTTGTTAATAACGATTGAACGTGCGTAAAACTCCAGCTATAGTAAAACATCTTTAAAAGATAATTTTCAATGAAATTCATGATTTCCGTCTACCTAATAAGCTTTTGAACCATTATCTGCATGAATGTTTACCTTTACTATCCTGCGAGAGAGAGAGAGAGAATGAGTTAGGATGACTAGCAGCCCATCTATCACTGGGTAGGAAAAACAATGGCCTGGGAGGCTGTCAACTAACGGAATAACAAGGTCCCCCTCTCGGGCTGCAATGGTCCATTTGGCTGCCTACTCTACTCTAGACTCTCACTAACTGGGGCTCTGACTCATCCCCGTTTGTCTGCATGAAATTCTGGTTCACTGTGTAAAAACCAGGAGTGTATGGCACGCGTAGTCGAGCGGTTTTGCGCTGCCAGTCACTTCGCCCGATTCTGCCTTTGATCTGCTTGACTTGCTCATGACCCTAGATCCAGGAGGGTGAGATCAGAGCCACCTACTCCTTTGTATAAATTTATAGTGTGTTGTGTTGGGGACCCTGATGGGCTATCCCTAGCTCTGTCACCCACCTTAACCAATCTCAGCATCATTTGGTTGACGGGTTTGGGCCATCGACATGTGGAAAGGGTGACGACATAGAGGATGACGTCTAGTCTCAGCGCAGAATCCTTGCAATAAACAACTTGGCAGGCTTGTATCTACCTGGTGTTGAAATATGTGGTTTGTAGGGCTGCCATCTGACGGGATAACTCAGACATGGCATTCAGCTCAGTATGTGGTTGAGTAAAGTGGTCGACTGGTGAACTGAGAGCCAAACTTTAATGATTCCTTCTTAAGCTGACCTTCATGAAATTCCCATTCAGTATAATCCAAAAAACCACCCGTTCTATTTGAGTGAAAGCCTGTTCCTACGTCCGCGGACCAGGGGTGTGTTACAGGGGTGCGTATGGGGCACGTTAAGGCACAGGTTGACGTTCGATTCACCTCCGGTGTTCTTGGCTCTGATATAACTCAGGGCTTTGGTGGGTGATGATGAGATTGCGCCAGATTCAGCATCAATCTGCTATTACTATAAACTGCTTTACGCGAAATTTAACGTCCCAGACTAGCCATCATTTTGGGCAGCCATTGAGCCTCATCGGGATCAACAGTTGAACTGCTGGCATATAACGTCGGGTGTCATACAAAAGACAGATCCAGTTTGACCTTACTTATTTATAGCAGACCTGGACATCAGTAATTTGCGGTCTACGGAATTCGACATAGTGGTAGTGGCCTTGATGTTAACTTCATTTGAAAAAGGACATTTGGAGATACTATTAACCAGTTTTCTTTGAGGATTACGTACCAAAGGCTGCAGATTTATTGGTATATGAATAATCAAGCATTAAAGACTGTGAAGGGAACCTAAACGATTCAGAGATACGATTTTCGGATATCAAGAAACTACGAGAGTTCAAACAGAAATCAGCTTTTTTGGTAGTTAAAATGGAAAGGAGGGAAGGGTAGAGGCCATTGAGAATTGGGCGACAATCATAAGAGGTAATTGATTGGAGGCTTGCAGAGGGATAGAACATAGAGGAATTAAGACGACTCACAGAAAATAATAAGGCTTTACCACTCGGTGGGCCAAAAAAGAATTATTTTCAAATATAACTGGACTTACGGGGTTTATAGACGGTTTGGGATGCAAAGGCGTTGTAAATCGAGAAGAGAGTGGAGGCAACAAAATACCCTTCATTTGGGTCAAACTCATATTTCGTTCTTCAATCACACTGCTTATGCTTTGGAATTTTAGAAGGGGTAGCGCAAAGAGCTACGTTGAAGTGAAGAAGCCGTCGGTCTAAGGGATTAAAGCCGAGTCGCGGACGTTGGAGGTAGGTTTACGAGAGAGTTAGGAGCGACTGCAGTAGCTGTAACCGACCTGAATGAATACGAGTGCATTAAGACGTGTTTTGATGAGACGGAAATGCGGATGGGCTCATTGAACTTGATTTCTGAGGGGTATGATTAACTGATTGTCCGGGCTTAATATTACTATGACCAGACTGGTAAACGTTTGATTGAGAAAACTAGGATTTATTTGGGAAGAGACGATCAATTCTTCTCTCCATCGGTATAATATTGTGAAGAAGGAAAAATTGTTCCTTTTTCAGATAGTTAAAAATATGACCATGGCGGGTGAAGGCTGAGTCGACCTCGGTTTGCAAAAGCAGCTATATTAAAATAGACGGAGAGGGACGTTTTGCATCTTCTCTTTTTGCAGTTCTATCCTATGCACATATTTTCCACCACCGAGTGATAGTGTTTAATCATCTAAAACTTAAAAATCAGAGTCATTTAATACCATTTTGGCGAAATATTTCAACAGTTTTCTCCACTGTCAACTCATTTTTATCTCCCATTGGTTTCTCGTAAGTTGAAGGAAGCTAATCAACGCAAATTCAATACATCTGTCATCATTATAATTAAAAGCAAACATGAAAACTCGTTGCCTAGAAAAATGAACGCCCACGCACAATTAGGCCATTAATAAGCCTAAGATTAATTTTGAAACTTTTCTTTAATTATTTACCTCGTTAAAACGCGCTTTGATTGAATAAGACATTTCTTTGCTGAGTATCTTGACTATTCAAAGTAAAAATTGGGAAGTTTGACAGATATTTGGCTTCCCTGGAAATAAGGGATACAGTTTCAGCTGGATTTCAAGGGCTCAATTCTCTCTTCAAAGTTGAGCGTTTTTCGCTATATTTGTTAACTATAAGGCCCCGTTGTAAGATTGCAGATGCTCAAGAGAGTTGCCGAATGTATACTAAGATTTTGCGAAAACTGCTAACTTTCTGCCCATTCTGTTTCAAGTTTCCACATTCGTTCATAGTCAGCCGCTGGTAGAAATTTTCATATCTCGCGAATGGCATGACAGAGAAAAGTTACGATGGTTTGCGACTTAACATATGAACATTTTTTAAGTCTAAAATATCCGTGTACTAAAACAAACTTCAGTTACAAAAGTTTATTACTGAATTTTATGGCAAAATAATAAAAAATCTGCCAAACATAATTTTTAAACTGCATCTGCCCTTGTTTTCTGAAAACAATGGGATGCCTTGTATCAGAAATAACCTGATTTTTGTGAACGCTAAACCCCATTGTCCACTATCTGAAGGAATATTTGCCTAATTTTCCGGTTTAAATTAAACAATCAGAATCTGGGAGATCACAGCCTATCAAAATTGTCTTGTACAAGAAGGAAGAGGTTAAGCGACTTATCTCGAGAATAACCAACCTTCTGAAACTCTCACGAGCAGGTTTTTCTCAGCCGGACTACTCTCCAGAATAACGTCTAAAACGCCGCGAATTAGTGATAGAAACGAAGAGGAGACTTGCAGCTGGAGAGAACAATCTGGTTATTTACAGGGGATGCGTGATACAGAGAAACGCAACGTTGCTCTGGAACCAGGCAATGCTCATGATGGCAGCGGCAAATTAGCATTGAAAAACTCGAGACAAACGGAATTTGGCTCTGTCGAGTGTCGCATACTTATATTTCTGTAAACCAACGCTCAAAGTCTGTTTTCGAAGCTCGACGAACTGAGAATTCAGGTAGTCCTTCTGTCTCCCGATATTATAGGAATCACAGAAACATGGCCGTCTCAGAACATCAGCAATTGAGAAGTAGCCTTATCCAGGTACCAGCTGTTCAGGAGAGACCGCACCCACCGCCAGGGTGGAAGAGATGCGATGTATGTTTAAAGCGATTTCACAGTGTGTGAAATGACAGAGAAGATTGGCAACGGTATTGAGGCTATTTAGCTGAAAATAAAGATGCTGGCATCGCAGTCTCTTGAAGCCATGACTCTCTACTGACCACCGGGGACAGAAACCGACGCTGATACTTGTTTGCTGGAGAACGTAAAGGAAATTAGCAGTCAACATGAGGTTGTTCTCATAGGGGACTTCAATGCATCCAGCATTCGAGGGAACGATATGCAGGCGCATTGCTCAAAGTTTTCCTCCGATCACCGTCTGCTAAAGACAGCACTTGAAACTCTTTTCACAAAACATGTATTTGTTCGAACAAGAGCGTGTGAACGACAACAGGCTAGTTGTTTAGATCTTGTCTTCACTAAAGATCCTGACAGTATATACGAGGTACACTGCCTACCTCCACTTGGTCGAAGTGATCATGCAGTAGTTTCATGGGAGTATGGTTTATATTCTGTGCCTTCTGCAATAAATGAAACCAGACGCAAACTTTTGGCAAGGAGACTTTCGCAAGATGAGCGCGGAGGCATCACGAATAGACTGGAATCTTCTCTTCTCCGGGAATATCGCTGAGGACTAGAATTGATTTAAGGAGTGGTTGTTGAATCTAACAAAATACAAATGTCTGCCATCAAAACTTAGGATATCTAACAGACCACAGTGGCTAACAAGGGATCTAAAAAGAGAGATTAACAGAAAAGGAAGGCTTTGGAAGAAATTTTGCCGATTTAATGAAAATTTCGCCTTGCAAGCATACAAAACTCAAAGAAATAAGGTTAAAAGCTTGATCTTCAAAAGCCGACGGGATTACGAGAGTAATTTGCTCCAGCGAGCAGGTCACAATCCCAAATTTGCTCTACAGCTAAGTAAGAAAAAGCACACGTAACAGGAACCCGATTCCTGTTATGAGAAATGATGACGGTTTCAAGATATCAGAAATTAAAAACAAAGCTGTTAGCAAAAACAACGAACTTGAGAGGTCATCCTCTCAACTTACGTGTGACTGGAGCAAGGCTAGACACTCGGAAGTACTTTTTCTCCAAAAGAGTAGTCGAAGCTTGGAATAGTCTTCCTCTGGATGTTGTTATGTCGGACGCCTTGGAGATTTTTAAGCGAAAGTTAGATCGATATAATGGTGCGAGCTACAACACTAACTGAAAGCTGCAAGTGTGACGTCATAAACTAAGACATTTATGATACTACTAGCTATATTTGACTAACATTTCTGTATGTTTGTTATTTTCGTTCGAGGGCTTGCATTCTCCCATTATTCCCATGCTGGGGTCCTCGAGGTCTTTGCTGCTTAACTTATTTGCACACCTTGGTGACACCGTGAGTATTCGCATCAGCTGGACCTGGCGACCGTCGTCCATGAGGTGTATTAACGTTCTCCCTTGGTTCGAACCGCAATGGACCGAGGATGATCTGGACATATATTTCCGCCTTTGAAATCCCTCAACGGACTCTGCAATCAGTAAGGGAGAATCTGGCTGATTCATGTGACCTCCGAAATGCCCCCCGTTGGACCCCTCCCAAGGGCGACAGTTTTTGTTCTCCCAAAATATCCCCGGGAGTTTTTTTCACTGTCTGCTCTTTTTTTCAACTATGTTCCACTATGTTGGCCTCGCCAGCATATCGAGATACTATTTTTGATACCACAACTCGCATGTACAAATAGAGAATTCAAAGGTGACTCACCTACATCTCCCTCAAATATACTGATACTGATACTTTTTACGGTTCTTTCAGTCGGTCTTCACCAGAGAAGCTGTTTTTATTCCATCTAACTATGAGACTGTGGGTGCGCCAATTATTCCGGATATGCTCTTTCGAGAAGAGGCGGTCTTTGGAAAACTCAAAAGTGTGAAGTCATGCAAATCCCCTGGCCCCGACTTGATTCCAGCAGAGCTACTCCTCGAACTTGCTCGAGAGCTGGCCAAACTGCCATCCTTTCTGTGCCAGAAATGGTTCAATAAGGGAATTCATCCTACCGACTGGAAAAACAGCCCATATTACACAGGTTCACAAAAGCAGTAGCCGTGCAGTTGCTACAAACTACAAACCTGTCAGCCTGAGCTCAATCTGTCGCACGTTTATGAAGAAGGTTGGCAAAAATGAATCAATGATTTATTTAGAAACCCGATACCTCTTATCAAATGCACAATACGGCTTTCATATGGAAGATCATGTGGTACGAACTTACTTTATACGATGCAAAGCTGGACTACAGCTGTCGATGCAAAGGACATCGTGCATGTGGCCTTCATTGATTTCCGCACCAGCGTCTCCTTTACAAGTTGGGAATGTTTGGTATTGGAGGCAAACTTCTTACGTGGATCAATAATTTTCTCGTTGTTCGTTCCCAAGTGGTCTGTGTAGGCGGATCAAGATCAAAGCACATAGTCATCAAGAGTGGAGTCCCACAAGGTTCAGTGCTCGGACCGATCCTATTTCTCTTGTTCATTAATGATTGCGAACAGGACTTGGACTGTGACTTTGCTATGTTTGCCGACGATATAAAACATCTAGAAAGATATCCACAATGCTGCCGATGCAAACGAGTTCCAAGAAAATCTTCGTCTATTGGACGAGTGGTCCCGCAAATGGCTCATGTCCTTCAACTCAAACAAATGCACCTTGCTACGTTTGGGAAATCGAAATCAGGTCATTGATATGCGACCCTACTATTTGAACGGTATGCCACTCCGAGAAGCACACACAGAAGGATCTTGGCAATGTAGCAAGGCGGCTAAATCAGCCAGTTCAATGCTGTACGCTATCAAGCGGACATTTAAATTTTTCAAATGAAGACAGCTTTTCTAAAGTCTGGTACGTTTGTAAGGCCACGTCTTGAATATGCGATCCAAGCATGGTGACCGTGGACCCAACAGGACTACAGAATGCTCAAAAGGGTGCAGCGGCGAGCTACAAAATTATTAAGAGGTCAAGGTGAACTGCCATATGAGATTCGCTTAAATAACCTAAAGCACTATCCTCTGAGTTATAGGCAGTTGCGCGGAGACTTGATAAAAACCTTCCGTATCGTGCGTACCTTTGGATTGCGCCCTCATTTTTGATGAAATTTTCCAACTGGCCACTGCGAATAATCTCCGAGGTCCTCCATTCAAACACTTTGTACCCAAGTAAGATTGGATGCGAGGAAGTATTTTTCACCAACCGTGTCGTGGAACCGTGGAATAACCTACCTGCAGCGATTGTTATGTCACAGTCTGTGGATACATTCAAACATCGGCTTGACATACACATGTTGCAGCCCTACGAAGACTATGTGACTACTTAACCTTCACAATATCAGTGTACCACTTAAATCTGCCTGCATTCATTTGACTGTAACTTCTTTAAATTGCTTCTTATTCTTGCTATTTTTAATAAACAAATAGGGATGTCAAAGGGCGTGATCCTATTTTCCACAAAAAACACTACACTAAACTGAACTTTTTTATAGTAAAACGCGCACAAACAAGAGCTTTTGATTCGTACCTTTCAATGGCTGCTAGTATGCTAAGCAGAGAAGTATTGCCAGCAAAGACAAAGGAGACAGAAAGGGCCATTTCTGGCTCAATAGCCATCATCGGCCAGTCATTCCCATCCCGCAGGTGATGAACCACCCAAGGCTCAAACCCACGCCCTGTTGATCAGAGGTCCAAAACTAACCACTGAGCCACGGGTTCGTTGTCGTGCTGGTTTAGGTCGGGAATATTGACATTGGCAGATAAATGCTCGCCGATCGCTAACGAAGCTCACTAATCCCGTTCTTCCTTGGGGCTCACTCTCGAGCCCCGCCAACAGCCACACAGCGGCTAGATCATAGGTAGGTGACTGGCTGATGACGGCTAATGAGCCAGAAACGGCCACTCCAGTTTCCCTGTCTTTACCAGCAATTTTCCTCTGCATATGATACTAGCCACTGTGCGGCTGATGATGGGGTTCAATAGTGAGCCACAAGACAGAACGGGCCGGATGATTTCTGTTACCGACAGGTGATCGTTCCTAAGCGAGTATATAGATGAGAAAGAGAAGCCCTTATACCGAACTCTGCGTGACATCACTTTCTACTGGCACTTATTCTGATACTGCGCTGTTTAGACTTAATTTTTGCAACCTGCATGACAAGAAACTTTTGTTCCATTGGAAATTTCGCCCAATATTCCAAATTTCCAACGGTTTTACAGGAGTTTCGATAAGGAATGCAATAAAATGTTTTTCCAAGGTGAGAGGAAATGACATCTAGTAAACAGAACTGATCTTAGACTTCTGTTCACTTTTCCTGCACATGAAAAGCACTCATGGGACATTAGTGAATACTATGCTAGGTAACACTGCCAAAGAAACGTCCTTAAATGCCTCCTAATAAGTATCTTCATGATCTCACACAAAATGCAGGTTAATTTAATGGAACGATAATTTTCTGACTCTTGTCTAGATCCCACTTTGTAGAGCAGGGGGACAGAGGCAGTGAAAATAAATGAAGTTGGTCCTGTGCATAGGCTTTTCAGGAGGAAAAAGCTGACGCGTTTTTAGGCCACCTCGGAGTGTAAAAACCATGGTCTGAAAGGTTGTCTGCCAACCGACGGGATAACGCTCCGTCCTCCGGATTGAAAGTCAGAGATCACCAGCTTCTTAAGATCTTATGGCAACTACCATATGCATAGATGGAATTTTTAGTTGACTACCCGGAAGGGCACTGTTATTGGAAGAAACATAAATGAAAAGGAGTGTGAAATCGTCCACAGTTAAGTTAAGAATAGTAGATCAGCTTTCTGATAATGAAAAATGACATTAAATCAGTGTGGTCAACAAATAAGATAAAAAGAGCAGACAGTGAAAAAAAAATCCTAGGATATTTTTATGGAAAAGGCACACCTTGAATGGGGTTTGCAGATTTGTAAGAAGAAAATACTGTCGCTCCTGGGATAAAAAGATACGCGTTAGGTAGGACAGAAATTCTGATGAGAGCGTATGAGGGTTCAAAACGCTCCTCATCGTAGGAGAAATCATGTAACGATAGGGGCTACTTTTTCACCAGCGCATGTACGATCACAATGCGTATCGACTATCTATAAGCGTAACCGTCAAGGATGCTTTACAGGGGAAACATTCGCAGGCATCATCCGCACGCTTATGGTCGAACGAGTAAAGGACCGTAGAGATCGTAAAGTTCATGACAGAATTGCAAGAGAAGCGAACATTATACTCTCATTGCTGATTTCTCAGATCAAGTACAGGGGAACCCAAAAGATTGTCAACAGTCCGTGTTGGGTGAATACCGGGGAGAAGGATAGGGCCGAAAGCACCATCACCTGAAGGCGCGGCAGATGCAATGGCGGACGGGGTTGTGGCCGTTTGCAAAGGGTCAAGAAAACCACAAAGACCAAGGAAACGATTGAAGTCGCGAATATTTCCAAATGATGTTCGAAATCCAGAGGGGATGAAAGCCAGATGCGAAGCTCGTCATTTTTTTTAAAAAATGGGTGCAGGAGAAACAAAACTTTTCTGCGAGGGCATATGAAGCAGCATGGAAGGTTGCTTCTGAGCGTAGTAGAAAGGGTAATGGGAGATCCGGTAATTGACTAAGAAGAAATCAACATAATGTGCTCAGAACTTTAGTGATTGAGGCCGGCTTCACGTGAAGTGAGGGAACAAGGCGCGTGTTGCAACGGTCAGTCACCGTTCTTACGCACCTCTCCATTGACATTTACTAGTTCCTGCCACCGAAGCCCTAGTGATTAGGTCAGCACTGCGCAATTTTAGAAAACTGCAACCTAACTCATGGGCAAGTCCCTAATACTCACCGAAATAGTGGTTGCTATCATAACTTACGACGAAATAATGGTGATTTTTATCCTTGAATAAAAACTTTTGGCATAATTGCAGCGCTCACTTTTAGGATTGCGCCTCCATTAGTGAATTATACAAGCTTCATGATGGCGTGAATGACTCATGGATGATTATGCTGATGAAGCACTAGCTCAAAAAGATTGACTCACAAAAGTATAAAGCAAAGTAAGATTCAAGACAGGAATAAGCGTTGAAATCTTCTGCAGTTTTAGAAATAAATCCTGTTATAGACAGAGAGGGGAAAGTATGCATAACAACAGAATATTCCAAAAACTTGCGATAGGAGCAGCAGTTAATACCTCTATGGCCTTAAGGCACGGTCCCGAAAAGGAGGGCGGTAGCAAGATGACAGGAAGCAGCTGTAAGCCTATAAACTTGACTTGCCTTTCTTGCAAAACAACTGAGGTTCTTGTAACTCGTGCTATGCTAAATATTTCTGTCGGAAATGACGTCTTCCAGAATTTTCCACATGGTTTTCGGCGAAGGCATTCCAAGTCTCTCAAAGCTGCTGACTCCTCTTAAGATTTGGACCAGTGCTTTAGAGGAGGACTTCGAAGTAAATGAAGTGTGCATCGATCTCCGCAAAATCCTTGACAGTGTGCCTCATCAACGCCCTTAACGTAACCTGAGCGCCCTTGGCATCAGTGAAATGTTTCTGAACTGAATAAAGGCATGTCTGATTGGTGGAATACAAGCCCCTGTATCGGGGAGGGTAAATCGGCCTGAGTGAAGCTGATTAGTGGTTCTCCTCAGGACTCCAGACTAGGGCACTTTCTATTCATCCATTATACCAATGGCAGCCCAAAGGAAATGAACAGTCGTAAGATAATGTTCATCGATGACGTTAAACTCTGACAAGTTAGTAAGAGCTAAAGCGACCAGAAAGCCCTGCAAAATAATCTGCACAGACTGCAAACGGGGTCCTTGTTCCATCCTCTGATCTGAATCCAAATAACCCCATCTAACTGGCAACATGAGAGCAAATTGGTATGGAATCTTCACAGAAAGTTCTCCGTCGTTTGTCACAGACCAATATGAAGCCATGATTGCAATAAGTCACGGCTGCAAACAACACCGTGGGAGTACTGCACATTACCAATAGGGCATTTGGAACTGTTCACAAAGATCCCTTTGGTGATATTTACGGCCTCTTCCTCTGACCACATCTAGAATATGGCATACAGGCTCACAAAGGCTAGCTTGCGAATGTGTAACATCATGCAATTAAACTGAGTAAGAAGTCTAAAATACCACCCGTAAATGGAAAGATCATAGGGCCTAAATCTATTCTCTCGATGTTACGGGAAGCAACGAAGTGGTCTTATCTTAGATAATACATGTCCTAGAGCAAGAGCTGCGATTTGAGGACATGTTTCAGTGGCACTTCTCGCCTCGTCTTCGAGGACACTCACTGAAGCTGCGCAAGAACATATCCAGGCTGAGCCACTGCTCTAAATTCCTCATGCACCGGATAGTAGAGCAATTGACTAATGTCCGTCAATCAGCCGTGGTGACTATGTCCCTAAAACTCTTCAAGAAACGCTTGGACAGTTGTTTGTCCATTATTTTCCCCTGACATTCCGCGACCGAACTCAAAACCACATCAACTCCAGACAGGCATTGGTTTTAAAATAAACACTTCTTACATTTTTGAATGGTATTTTAATAGTGGCCATTTTTAAGAGTGTGTGCACATGTACGTAAACAAGGGGGGTTTTTAAAGACATTGCCTATTACCCTCACAAAATAAATAGAAAAGTTTTTGGATGCTGGTTGAGAGTATACTGTGTTTTTCTACAGAAACATCGGTCAAAAGGTTAGAAAGAGTGGGCAGCCGTAGAAAGGAACAGGACCGGTACTGCGAAAGTGACAGTCCGAGTGAAGCTGAGGGAGTTATCGTAACGCCTTGAATGAGGAAGTGTCTGAGTCGACCTTGTAGGTAATTAATCTGTTTAGATAGCTGAGATTAGCGAAAATCAAACTGTTAGCAATACACGCGAAATGCGCAGCATTGCAATATACCACGGAGAAGGGCTGCTACAAGTTTACCCTGTTGATCAACTGAGAATATTAAAGTAAGCATATATATTTCGCAAAATTCCGATCTGGATGGAAGCGTTTATTTACACTACAAAGTAAAATCATTGGTTAATAAAGCTTCAATCGATCTAGACGTTTCGAAATCCTTCCTACATGTTTGCGGTGCTTATCTAGCTAATGAGCAGGTTTTTGTTGAAAGAACCTCAGACGGATGAAAAAGGAACCGTGGCGCCCCTCATCCGTTCTAGTCTTTATCAACTAAAGCCTTTTAAGCTTCAGCAGCATTATCATACATCCTAAGTGATTATGTAGGGAGATTTTCGATGATTTCTGATTTCAAATCATCTTTTACACGGCACTCAACATTCGGCTCCGTTCACTTTCCTGTGAGAGATGATAGTTAATGATATTGGTTGATGGCTACCACGAGGACTTCTGAAACTAAAATCTCAAAGTCGCATATCTGATAAGTTATATTGAATGGTTCCCTGGCGATCAGATATATATTTTTCATATCACGTTCTGCCTCTGTTCCGTTCACCCACCCAGCCAAATTGCAATCCTTGCACGTCAAAAGCCGAAGGAATTAATTATATAGATTGATCGATCCGGGCAGTATTTCTGACCTTTCATCAAATTATCTGATTTAAAGTCTTGATAGGACGCTATTCCCCGGAGTGCGGTTGAGTAGATGGTGTAGTCACGTCACACAAACCAACCAAATGCCGCGAGGGGCGTAAGGCTGTCTGATTAAGGAAAAATAAGTCATAAACGTTTTGCCCAGCCCATTTGTCTTTATCAATGATAATGTACGATTATTATCTGGCCAGCGTTGTATGAACATATGCAGTGGCTATCTTTAGCATGCTCTGAATGCAAAACGAAACTTTTTCGCTGCATCCAGCTATAAGGGCAGACGGGAACACAACTCCCCTTTGCCCTGATCCTTGAACGTTATCTCTTATCCCGACATCGCCACTGCGGTAACTTCGGCCAGTCACTCTACTTATAACACGCTGTTCCGGTGTTTTTCCCTTAACCCCTCATTTCGTAAAGATGAAATGACCTGAGCGACTGTTAGTACCAAGGTTAGTCGTTCCTTTAAGATCGGACCTTTTGTTAATGGACACAGTTTTCAGATAAGGGTTCACGATGAGTACATTATTGTAGTTGTTCACAGTACAGAAAGAATATTTTGCATACAGTTAGGTTCTTATATTTACTGTAGAGGAACGCATAGTTGGGAAACGGGCCACTTTTTACCCCAAACATAGAAGTCTGCATAAATGAAGGGGCATAGAGAAAGAGAAACAATTTCTCTGTGCGAAAATTCCTCAAAAGGAAAAACACGCATTGCGAGACAGGGCGTACCACCACTGTACTCTAAAAAGCTTTTAACAAGAAAACAAGAGTCTTCCTTCTCGATACAAACGAAAATGCGAGTTTCACGAAGTAAATGATGCCGTCTCTGGCGATGGGTACAAGCTGGAATCGGAAACGTCAGGCGAATAAAGTCATTGTCCCAGCGATGGCGTCTACTTCTTCGCAATCTTCAATCTTGCGGACTAAATGCATCACTGCTATACAGGAAACTTCGCTTGTTAATTCACGAAGCGTTTCAGAAAAGGAGGTGACTTCCGTTGATTTCGCAAAAGATTATTTTGCACTTTTTAAGAACTAACTAGAGATTGGGGACAACAGGAAAAATTAAGGTCTACTTAAATTAACGTAGCTCCCAGTCCCTAGTGGCACCTGCGAAAGGGTAGGCGCAAGTGCTGACTGTCAAAGACAAACGACGTTGAAACGGCAGTTTCTAGGTTTGTTGGCAGCGTCAGTCAGTCGCATCTCAACCGTCCACCGAGAAGACTGTAGCTGTCAGCCCGAGGCTGGGTTATCTGTTGCTCAGTACTCTTCACTTTAGTTAAGAGCTCACGCTTTGTCTTTACCAAAAAGGGAAAAATATTTGGACCCCGTTCGTAGCATATGGACAAAAATCTGAAAAATTGCGTCAAATAGGACAGTTAGTAGCAGTGAAAATGGACCACGTATAATTTTAGAACCATACTCCAATCGCAGATTTCGGTTGCAACCCCCGCGTGCGCGTCCTTCTACCCGACCACATTACCAACTTTGAACAGTGGCGACATGCCAACAATTATGACTAAAAATAATAAAAAGCTTTCCTTGAATTGTTTATCTGAACAAGAAAATAAAAAAACAGCCCGCACCAAGTCGCAAAGGGATGGCAGTCTACGGCCGAAGTCCGCTGGAAAAAGTGGCTTGGAATCTGTCGTTGCCATGCGCTAAAAAATTAAGCATACCCTTTGCCGTAGCCAACCCAAAAGGGTGCAGACTTGCAGTTCAGACGTGGATGAGTGGTTCGACTGGTAACTAACTAGGATCTACACATGGGACGTACGGCTTGGGCTGAGGTATCGCTGGCTGGCAACCGATGTCTGTGTCAGCAAAACCTCTCACTCGTTCATGGCTCTTGCATTTGCCATCGTCTACGAAGGCTCCAGAGCAAGATATATCATGTCAGAAGTGAAACTTCAGTTAGCGTCCTTAAATCAGGATTTTTTTAGCACGCACTATTCCCATGCGACTGGGCTTTCGAATAGACGGTCAGCGACCAACAGTTTCCTCCACTTTTTGGGTAGGTGTACGCGTATTTCACCATAGTCTCCCACTCAGCAGTCCAACACGGATCTGCACTTTTAGAGTCCGACCGTCTTACCACTACCAGAATACTAATACATTTGGCTATTATTCGATGCGAAGTTTTCCACCTTAAAACCAAGTGGATAATGCTCCAAAGAATATCCGGACAGCGTCTGCGTAACTGGGACGCCTTCAGTCGGAGAAAAAAAGAAGAGTTCAAAAGTCAAAAGAGCCATAGCTGAGTGGACGTTCACGAAGATATCACGTGGGCTTCACTCCTAGCAATAATGTCAACAAAATGCTGTTAAAAGAATACTTTGCCAACTCAAAGTCCAATCTTGAGACTATTTCATAGGGTTGGTTGGATTGGGGGACCGTGCATACGTACTGAACACCTGAAGATCAGAGGTCACTGTAAGCGCACACACAAACGCACACATCCTGCACTTGGTTCTCTCTCTCTCTCTCTCTCTCGCACAGTCTGCATCTCTGTGCGTGACTAGACTCACATGACTCGAATGTGTAGCGGCTGCTCCAATAAAAATTCAGGGCATTGGCGGTTTAAAAAGACCGAAGATTAAGTCAGCGCACAGCTGCTACCTCACGGGTTTCTCCTTCTCCACCTCCTCTTGTCTAACCAACATCTACTTGGATTAATCCAAGGACCCAGGCGGAGCGAGAAACATGTCGACCTCGACCAACTGGTTTTGGCCCATCTGTGGTACCTCAAGTGAGTAATAGTTTTCTAATCCCTCAATGACCAACTATCGGTTGACTGAGTCGGTAAAACGAGACCCTCTTCATTGGGGACCAGAATGGACACTAAGACCTGCGGGCTTAGAACGTGTTTAAACAATTCAGTATATATGATATCAACTGCAGATTTAATTTACTGTTCGAGGAATAGTCTGCAATTTATCAGACGGGGCGCGTCCTAGCAGCACTTCAAAGTTCAGGGTGTGCAGGAGTTTTTCGGGTGACTACTGGGAAAGGATTCATCCATGATAACCTCACGTAGCTGGGAGCTCATGATATTTCGTCTGTCGGAATCTCCAGTCAGGCGGACTTCACAATCGTTGACTACACTCACTACGCTTGTGGATTTGGTCAATGTATGCAAACCATTCAAGCCTTAAATTAATGAGATTTTTTCCAGTAAGTGCTAATGCATAGTCCTGAATGAAGTGTAAGCCAGTGAAGTGCTTGGCCCACATGTGACCGACTGTTTAAGCTCCTAGAGGTTAGTAAAGCTTAGCGTGGATTTGGGGAAGGGTGGTATCAAACTTAGTGGATGCGTTAAAATTCCAATGTTATGCTGGAATGAACAAGGAATCTGGGTTATGAGAAGAGAAGGGAGGATGTTAACTGATCACTCAACCACAGGAAGCTAGATTTTAGCTCACGACAACACATGACTTCATTAGTCTCGTAGTCTAAGATAGAAGGGATGGATGAAAAATAGAAAAAAGATTAGCGAGAAAAGTTTGCAATATATCGGTATAGTAATGAAGCTTATAAAAAGTGGGTCCTAGAATCGCACCTACCAGGATTGTTGGTCTGCCCCTTTTAATTTCTCACGAGTTGGAAGGTAAAACACTTCATTTAAACGAGGCTGCATATACACTTTCCAGTCTATTCAAGAAGAGCATGGGTAAAACCATCTGAAAAAATATCCACCCATAAAGTGCGATCATTCTATCACCAGTGTCGTTTGAAAACGTTCCAGTTAACTTGATCGTAAAATATCGAGATTTGACGCTGACAGAATGCATTACGTGCAAAATAATTTCACCAGAAATGCCCTTTATAGCGCATGATTAAAGGAAACAGGTGCTATCAATAATAACTGTAATGAGAAGCATACTTAACAACAATTTTCTGACCATCACTTCGCAGTCGATGGTAAGTTTGGTAAGATGGTTTGAAATAAACAGTTCTGGGTACAAGATAGTTTGTCTTCTTGGACGCCAGGCTCCAAAACGACTGACATGACATAATACTTTTCGATGAATGAGGCAACTGTCAGCTTGACCGAAGGCAGAAAATGCAAAGACCGAAAATTGCGAAAAGGATGGCTTCGCAAGAAAGACAATTATGAATTGGACTACGGTAAAGTTCAAACCACTACACCACAAACAGAGCACGGGGACCCTGATCAAGTGCGATGTCTCTGAAATGACCTCACCTACGGCCATGCGCTCTTACCTAGTAGCCTCGATACCGGTTTGGTTGTTCGTCAATTCTGCCGTCCCATGAAACTATTGCCAGTTCCTATTTATGGTGAAGCGCTGAAACATAATTTATAGACCCAGAATGAGCGCAATGAGAACAACGTGGCTAGTGACCTAAACTATCTTTTCTCGCCAGAAAATCTCTTCTCTTGTGAAATACAAAACACTGCCTGAAAAACGATCTACACCACAAATACTGATTAATTCACTTCCGGCTAGACAGCATACGGAAAATTTGAATTCGAAGATCAAGTCCTATTCCGCCGAAAAAGCGCGTTCAGGAGACACGAGCACAGGAACAAGAACTTTATTAGCCTGACGTTTCGGATTCTCACTCGAATCCATCATCAGAGTCAGATAAGGGTATTTGATCGCCTAAGTTTTTCATCATTTATAGGATGTAGTTCCTAGGCGACTACATGCCTATCACCATTGGCAGTTTCTGAGTGCATCGCAGACAGTTGCAGGTGGGTTGATAGTTGTCTAAGCGGCCAGCAGTTGCAGTTGTCAGGCCATTGCTGTGTGCCAGCGCGATTTTCAAGATTATTGGTTCCCACGCTCATCGCATGTGTTGCGATAATAGCCCACATTCGAGTTGCTGACGGCCGGATTTTGTCAACCATTTGAGCTCTAAGGTAATTTGGCTCACCGAAATTGGCACCAAGAACAGAGGCAATCCAGTGATCGTGTCTACTTCTTCACGACTACTTCCTACAACTCGCTTCTTCGCTTCTAAAAGTGCGTTCATTCAACTGAGAAGCAAATCATAAAAACCACTCCTGAAGTTTCCCTTCCTACCAGCGAGTAACGGGGCTAATAGTCTCATACCGAGCTGACAATTAGAGCCGATATGTGACTCCGGGTCCTAGCGGTATCATTAGTTAGCTGTCGCACTCTAAAGCGCCAGCATAGGAGACCGCCAGGTTCCTGCGATCATAAACCTGCTGGCATTCTTCGAAAGAAAGTGGCTAGAAGTAGCAGCCTGAACTGAACATCAGTCAGATTTTCAGTTAACCTTTACTGGCCGCCGATTCTCTGCACTGTCTCAGGCCCCATATAAAGCGTTCTTATGCAGCCCATCTGCACGAGGATGGTTGTCGTTACTGATCAAATCAGGGGCTTTTTAACGTCAGCCCCGAGTCTAACACAGTCGTAGCAGGAAGTGCGTCTGAGGAATAGGCGAACAGAGACCCAAGGCGAAGGGTCGAAACTTGGTAGACTAAACGCTCAGCACAATACTGCTAAGTCCAATGACGGCACTGTGACATAATCAGAAGAGGAAAGGGATAAGTCCTAACCACCAATACGTGACGATCTGGATATACATATAGAGGCTTAATTAATTAATCCGGAGCCAAACCAGTAAGAAAGATCTTAACTATATAAGTCCTTTTAAGAATATTGTGGGCCCCAGGGGAACGCCGAGCTAAAACCTTTGCTAGCGTTTCTGGCACTGATACAACATAAAAGCAGGGCTCAGCCCGTGCGAGCATCAAAATTGTTGACTTAGACACCAAACCGCACATCCAGATCCTCACAACAGTACACGTGTTTCCTCCTGAGCCAAAGTTTAAAGAATGGCAGTTCTGATTAAAATGGAATTGAGATCGTTCTCCACGAACTGGTAAAAACGTCAATTGTGTGCTGAAAACAAGCGTAATAAGTGGGAAGAATTGTAAACCCATATATTGCAATTGCAAATGCTGCGGTTTCTATGGCAGAAAAGCGCTCCTAGAAACCGATTATACATAGAAAGAGACCACAGCAAGGGATTGCATGATTGAGAGGTCTTAAGATGTATAAAAGTGTTCCGTGAATGCTTTGGCTTTGCTGAAAACGGAACTCGGCCACGATGCAGCGCAGGTCTGTTGTGCGAGTGGCAAAGCTACCGTCAGTTTCGTAGTCCTAGACTGCATAGTCATCACCAATAATTGTTTAAAATACCCAAAGAGCAATCTGGTTACATTATAGTCAAATGATGGACAGAAACATCTAAACGGAATACATAGTCATCCAAACAGGCTGAACTTTCTGCGTGTTGACTTCAACTGATATCCATATTGTGTACAGAGCAATAATGGCTAGGATAACTACGATGAGTCTGACTAGGAGCCAAATTGTCGTTTAAACTAGGCCTGCAAGCACATATGACCGTAGGTTAGCATGAACCTAATCCTGGGTTTCCGTTAGAATATCCTTAACCAGTTCGTCGTGAAGCGGAAAACGATGATCTGCTAAACTTGTGCAAAAAATGTCACGAATGCAGGCATACCCTTTATGGTACTACGCGGAAGGCACAAGGATACAACAGGTTCAGATGGAAGAACACATCTTGGACGAAAAACTTGACTAGTTATGCATACCAAGACCTTTTTGCGTGACGAGAAGTGCAAATACTAATAACAAGACCACGTATTCTGCATTTCCTGACGATAAGTAATTAGGAGTAGAAATGCATATGACTATGATATAATGTTGGAAGCATACTGGTCTAGCAGTCGGTCATGACAACTAAGGATAGCAGTGATATGCGGCAAAGTTAATACCTGTAAATGTACTGCAGCGAAAGGAGCTTACTTTCAGCTTTTGAATTCAGCAGGTTTAACTCATCTGATCATTTGACTACAACTCCCAAATTTGACCCACTGGCTGCGAAGGAAGTCCTTTGTGCAAACTGAAGAGCAACAAAGCACTTTGCAGGGAGTCCTGTACAATTGAAGACTAAAGGTCGGTAAGAAATTAATAGATACTCAACTGCATAGCCATCTAGCTTAAACCTATGAAGGAAAACACGAAGACATCGACGGAAAACCACACTGACGTACTTTGACAGCTAAAAAGGTAACTGATCACCGTACAATAATAGATACAGAACCCGCCCTTTGCACGGCTCTATTAAATTATTTGCAGGTGGCCTTTTTGCTTCCTTTTGCGAGACCTCTGAATGAGATCAACAATAGTTCAGATGGTGACTAGTTGATGTGGGTATTTCGGCTTGAAACCGCCAAATCATGGCAAACGGTCAAGGGCAAAACAAAACTGGCAAGATGGGATTAAGTAAGGGATCAGCCAGATGCAACAACCCTTAGAACCAACGAAAAAATGTGGATGAAGTGCGGATGCTAACTGGGTTCAATGGTAATGCTTTATTTCCTCTAAGGAAGCCGTTATTTAAAATCTACAGTTTCCCAAGTTCTTATTTTCTAGAGACAGCGCACCCGACTTCAGTACTTAGTTATCTATCGAAGAGCAAATACCATAGCTACCCAAAGAACAAGGTTACTAACGATAGTTAAGAACAAGATCAAACTTTATCAAAAAACTGCTAGTTCAAAGTAAAAATAAGAATAATAACATTGATTTCACAAATCAATTAAATCATTGGAGATTCTGCTTGTTCTTCCGCGGTTTATAGTTTAATTTAGGAGGATTCGGGACATTCAGCTTAGCACGTAACTCCTCGATGTCCATTTCCCAGTATCGTTCAAAGAAAACACACATGAAATTTCGTGAATGCAATCCTACGCGAAGTGCGAATTCAAGTTGTGATGAAAGATAGTTCTTTGTTTGCCTGAAAAGAAACAAGGGGAGATTATACATAATTAATTGAAAGAAGAGAAACGAGAAGTAGACAAACCGACTAAAACTCAGTTTAAAATTATCGGAAGGATGAAAACGGAAGCTGATTTACTGTAGAAGAAAATTGACCTAATGCAGCCGAGAGTAATTGACAAGTCTCCAAAAACGAAAAGAATGTTTTAAGAGGGGTTAGTGAGGGCACAAGAAACATAAGGAATAAATAGCGGCTTACGTTGGAGCTAAACGCAGGGCTCCGAAATATCCGCCGAAAAGTCCCAGCGGCAGACCGCACTGTAGGCCTTCTACCCATTTAACAACGACTTCACCAAGCATATTCGTAGGTTGATTAAGAAGAACGTGAACCAAATCATGGATTTCACGATATCGTAACATAACGTAGGCCAGATCTACGTCATCTACGAAGTTAACCATCATGCGTTCATCTGGACTATAATGCTTAGAGGATCCAATAAAATGTAGCAAATGAATACATAGTTATTTAAAAAGTCTGAATAATGCCGCCCAAATGTGCTCGGTGGAAGATTTCGCAAACTAACAAGGTCAATCGTATTGGTGCGAATACGAGGTCTCTCGCTGAAAAAATATAAGACAAGTAAAAACAAACTCTAGGATCTGACGTCCTTCCGGATCACTAAGCATGATCGACTGCATGCGCTTTATGGCGCTTTTTCCAGAAGTTTCTCCAAACAGAGAAATCAAGTCTATAATAGGCAATACCAGTTGCAAATTACCAGGCCTTTGGGGATGCAGAAAGCATGCAATGCCCGAACCGATAGCAAGGAGTGATTTCTGTAAAGTGGTGGTCGGGATGTGGTCAGGATAAAGTTTTTCCTGGGCATCCAAATGAACCTAATCGGTAAGAAATAAATAAAATTTTACATTTCGGATTGCAAATGGAACATTTCTCACAAATTTAAAACGGCCCAGTCTTGAAAACAACCTTGACGGCACGAACATGATAAAAGACAACTGACAATTTGGGGTGTTGAGACGCCACCTCGTAATTGGCAGGTCGGTCTGAGTATCTCGGAGTCACAAATCTTCAAGTTTAATTAAAAAATGGAGTTTCCTTCAGATACCTGTGCGAGTAACAATAAGTTGCTTTGCTTATAACATGATGGATACGGTTCAAAGCAAGGAAGAAGTGTAAGGGCAAACTCGTTCTAAACATAAATGACCGGCAACAAAATACCAACCGACAAGGCAGTATAAATACGTTATAAAGACACTTCTGCTCAAAAGCAGAATGTTGAATTGCGGTGAACGATTCATTTTTAAAGTCAGCGAATGATTTGGAATTTTGAACCTACATTTCTTCCGTGGAACTAAATTGTTTTTATAATGGTCACATAGGTGACCAGGAATACAAATACAAATTCAAATATTTGTATTCCTGTAACTGACTTTTTTCCAAGGACAGAAATACTCAGCGTCAAAGATTTGAGATCAAGACACGAAAATTTATTGGAGGTTTGACCGTATAGGGAGAATTTGACAGCAATAGAACAAAAAATTTCTAGGATTGTGTCATTGGCTTAATAGTTTTATGTCATTGATTGTATTAGCGAAGCCCTTCCTCGTGCATTTGCAATTTCCCATGATGGTGGCTTGAAGCAAATCAATAGATAGAAACATAGGTTCTAACTTAAATTGCGGTACCAAGAACCCACCTCTCTAAATGTGCTGAAAAAGGTAGCTAAGATAATGGCTATCCTCACACTTTATTATGAAGTCCAAAATAACGTAAAGTCATTAACCAGGCTTCACATTGCAAAAAGAGTTCTAGGATTTAAAATGGCAATGACTTTACTGTTTAATGAAAGGAATAGGAAATCGTTCCGCATGTGAGGCGGCAATCTCATCTATCTTATGGCTATATATTTGTCTGCATTTGTAGAGCTCCGCTAGTTTGAACACGTTATCCCATATTTAAGGATATTGTCACAGCATGTTTTATAAAATCTCACGAAGAGATCACATCTGTACTTGTATCAGAGAAGATTCCATATGACACAATGGGAGATCCCATTTTTCATCTATGTGACTTTAGATTATCCTAAGAAATACAGTTAATCAGTTGAAGTCCAAACGTCTGCAAGTCTAACTTGATGTACCGTACTCTTAAGCAACCATAAAGTCAGGACAAGTCACATTTTTTGCATATTTTTATTGACCTATGGCGCTTTCAACTGAAGCAATTTACAGTACATGTGACATCTTTTATATATTGAATGTCAGCATACAAACATTTTCACATGACTGAGTCATAAACCTATGGAATCATAAACGCATGTACGACACAAGTCAATAATATTCAAAAAGCAGGCAGAAGGGTGCGACAAATGGATTATTCGGCTAGTTTGGAATCAAATATAACAGGCGAGGAAGATGTTAGGACCAACTTTAATTGCAAGCAACTTATTATAGAATCAATTTTCCTCAGAATTCCGGCAATTAGTCATTGAGCTTTGGACGCATAAATGTTCCCTTAGAGATAATACTAAAGTCATTAGGGCGTTAAAGTTGCTTCTGTTATATCGTATCTGTAAAGTGTGTTTCGAACTTAATTCCTCTTAAACACGTTTGCGTAACCCAATAGCAGATTGGCCCCAAGGACACACCCTCCTCGAATGGTTTGTGTGAGAACTTCTTATGACAGTTGGTTCATAGGGGCAGTTTTGCCGATATAAGTTTGTAAAACGCCCTATAAAATTACACTCTGCGCTCAATTACGTAAGCATCCGATCTTAAATTCACTTCTGCAAATATGTTCATAATCGATAAATTTATGTTGTTATTCTTATGAATAAATATTTAAAATATAATTTACGTTTATCGTATTACAGCGAGTTTTATTGACATTTTACTTTATAAAAATGACTCTATGTTAAACGTACCCATAGGTTTTCATTTTGAGTGAAGCATCCTTTTTGCATACCGAGTACTTGTCATGTCTTGGAATTAATTCCCTTTTTGGCAACTGCCGTAATAACCATGAACCTCGCAGCGAGCTCGCTCCCAGTTCCAAGCGATCTCGATAATTCGAGGGGTCGAGCTCAGTTTGAGCTCGAGATTGGCCGCTTCCCTGATCTCGTTCCGAACTCGACCACCCGAGATAGTAACGAATACAACGCACGGAGCTCGAACCGAGCTCGGTCGGTCGAATTTAAGTGCTACTCACTTACCACTCCCCTTTTCACTTACGCCCACTTAACGCCCCAAGCATAGTCCCTTCCATCCTTGTAGACGGCACGATAACACGGAAGAGGCATGTGGTAATTCTGAAATGATAGTATGCTTTGAAATGTTAACGATAACGAAAACCGAAGAAGATGCACAAAAAATAATCTGGTTGAAAACATGGAGCATATATATATATATATATATATATATATATATATATATATATATATATATATATATATATATAATTGAAAGTTTTACTTCATAAGTATACTCCTGCAGTAACGCATTCAATGTATGTGTAAATGAAGGTGCAAAATATTCACATTTAAACGTGAGGCAAAAAGTCGGTAAAAAATAATATGCTATGACTTGCTGCTTTATATGGTTATGCGTTCTCCCATATACTGTTCTTCCGTTGATGGAATGGATAAGGTAAGGAGCGTCCATCATCTTAAATAGAAAATTATTCTTATGAGAGATAGATGAAATAAGCAAAGGATTTCTGATCGGGAACCCTGACTAACAAATTTCCTTCCCATTGATTCAACGACTTGAAAAAACGACCTAGTAGCAACCAACAGGTAACTTCGAGCTACAAAATGGCTAGTTAACCAGCAATTTTACGGCTATTATTGTCAAAAAGCTAGGCATACATATACGCATATCGTCTGATTCATTTAGGTAGAGGCGATGATGTGGGACACTTGTACCTAAATATTCTTTATTATTTAATCTATGATTGTTATTTTACTTAAGTATATTTTATACACTAAGATGACAATGTAATTAATTAGCTGGTGGGTGGCAGTACACTATCTTATAAGGACTCTGCGCAAGCGAATGTAAGAGATAAGCGCGTACTGCTGTTATAGCTATGTATTGTGCAACCAAAGTATGTTTTACAAGCAACGGAATGGTCACCTAGGGGGTGAGAGTCACGCCTACGAAGGCGGTCATGTGCACTCTTGAATGCGCCTTTCAGAGACTCTGCCAGTTGGTGTTGGTTGGAATTATGACTGACACTCCACTCCTGAAAGACGTCCGCAGGACAGATTGTTACATAGCTTGATTATGAAAACTAACCAACAGTTAGTTGGAAGATAAGGGAACCGTAGCGGCCAAATTTCTCTCGGTGCCGGCCATAGAATGTAAGCATGCCATGTCGTCAGTGTATAGTACAGTATATTCTATTGTGCAACAGTTAAATAGCACGAAATATAGCATGCACAATTTTGTAAAGGAATTGGAACCTATCTATCTGATCCATTGAAGGCCTATTAAGGCCTATTTACACTTTAGAACCTTCTACTACGTAAAATCGATTTCAGGGACAGCCAATTTTAGAAGAAACCACAAACTGTCGGTTTTACGTATTTTCACGCAGAAATTTTGTCTCATCACAAATATATGTGTATCTTTTTATGGTAGACGTGAAGCTCAATGGTTAGGGCGTTGGACTTCTATCCAACAGGTGGCGGTTTCGAAACTCAGTGGCTGCAAAAATCTGGGGTTGGTTCTGGATGGTCAGTATCTATTAAGAAGCCTGAAAAAACCAGTCGGGTCTCCATTGTAGTCGGACGACTGAATTTCACACCTGCTACAGAAAGCATGGCACTCCACCGAGGAATCGATAAATAGAAATATCGATCTGTCAGCTGCTTATCAGGCCCTGCACAAACAAACCAATGGCGCTGCCGAAGGCCATTCCCGGTGGAGGTTGAGTTAATTGTGCAGTCTTTTATTCCTTGATAATGGGCTCGCGTGGGTTTTCGAAGTGTCGGATAAATAAACACCTGATCCCAGAGCACGCCTTCACGTCCTATTCTGCTCAATTTACCTGGCCTCGCATATTCTCGATCGCATATATATATATATATATATATATATATACCCATTTTTATGACAAAACTTCGTAAATTTGCAGTATGGAATTTTCAAATTGAATTCGCGCGTATTTTCCCGAAAACGGGGCGATTTCTAATACCCATCTTTACCAGATTTTAATTAACGCAAAACCTAATTTTACGTTCTCCAAAGGGATTTATTAAAAACTTTTCTGTTTATATTAATACGTACTTCTATTACAACGCGCACAAACAAGAAGCTTTGACCTGTAGATTCCAATAGCTTTATAAATTACTAGGATATCGATTAATGGCGGATTTCACCCAGTTCTTACCAGTCTTTCCCCTCATGCAATAGATTAAGATTGAATTATTCTCTAGCTCAAAAACTTCCTGCCCCTCAAATCTATTCAAAAACCAAAATTAACATCGTGAAATGTGTGCCATCCTGCTCGCTAAACTTTTGATCCCGACATTTTGATTTAGGCAATCTATTGTTTATCCGCGTCACCTTTTAACCCGTAATACTACTGGCAGTTAACTGTCGCTGCCATTTTCGGCACCGATTGGAAGGCGATCCCAATCCTCAGATCGTACTGCTTAGGCGCATTTATTCACACCAGGGCTCTTATTTGCGGCCATCGAAAATGAGCGTTACCATATAAACAAATTTCTACAAAGGTTGCCCAGCTCCATTTTCGCCAACATAGTTGTCACGTTTTTGCTTTTTCAGACATACTGTTTTTTCCGTGCCTATTGATTCGTCCAAGAAATATCATAAAATATTCCCATACATAGCACTAATCAGTTTCGGTACAGCACACTGTCCACTTGACTGCCGGTGCATATTCGTGTTTTTTACGGGAACGCGTTGTTTCTTCAACTTTGCATGAACGACCTTACCAACAACTAACTGCCTCGTAATTAGTAGATGCACATTAAACATTCGGGCCAAACAGGGATCGGGCTTGCATGCACAAAAACACCCTGTCCTTGTTGGTTTACGAATGTGTCAATAGGATCCCACCGAAACTGTGCTGACCCACTGACGGGTATACAGTAATAACCAGACACTTTGCACTTCTGAATCTGTGGCTTCACGAATACACATATTTTATCCTTGAAACCGAACTCTTCCAATTCGCGGGTTTGGTGGATGTAATCCGCAGATTTTTTTATAACCGGTAGGTTTATTTAGTAGTTTGTGTTAAATTGGTAAGAATATTAATAAATAGAGAGTATTTCACAAAAATAATGTTTTATTTACTGTTTCTAATAATACGGCATGTTGGAGGATGGACGCTCACAGATCGGATACTAAAAACCAACTCGTCCCATTCTGCCTTGGGTTTCACTCATGAGCACGCTAGTAGCCGCAGGTTCGCTAGTATTATAGGCGAACGACGGATACCGGCAAATACAAGGGAGACGGGAATGGACATTTCTGGCTCATTAGCCGTCATCGGCCAGTCAAATCCAACCCCAGGTGGTACCCCACCCGAGGCTCGATCCCGCGACCCATTGATCAGAAGTTTGGTTCACAAGATCGCCTTTTATCTCAAATTTTTATATATGTGGTATGCAATTACCGATGATGATAAGGGAGACTAGGATAGCCATTTCTGTCTTACTAGCTGTCATCAGTAAGCGATATCCAACCCCAGGTGTCGCAACACCTGAGACTCGAACCGGCTACCGGTTTGCTTAGAAGTCCGATGCTTTAAACATTGAACCAGGAGCTCGTTGCCCTGTCAGGTTCAATCGGGAATACAAACAAGTGAAGATGGGCGCGCACCGAGCAGTTACAGGAAACAATGTTTTCTGGTAGCCCCGTACCATGCGTATTGTTTTGTCCAAGTAACGCCTTAAAATGTTATCATGCATACCGCCCATCGGTTTCAGTAAGGCACACTTTTAATTTTAATACACATATACATTTATTCGGCGTTCACTTTCTGGTAGATTTCGAAGACCGATTTTCTTCAGTGTAAACAAGAAAATCCTTTTTTGTAGTATAACCTGACGAATTCTTTCGCCGTTTCACGTTATGCAAATATTTAGTTATTTTGAAATTTAAAATTTCAGGGAAAACTTACCCCACTATGTCCATCAGCCTTCCGAACTACGGATTCGACAGCCCGGATTTTGTTCAATCAGATACATTTGCTGAATTTCAAAAAGAATATGATATTGTACTTAAAAGACGCTACGAACGTTGGAAAAGAGTGATAAATCAGGGGGGATCTTGTTCGTGGCCACCAATGTACGCATCGCTTTAACGTTTACTCTTCTCACAGTAAAACGATTTTGCCGAAAAGGTATTCCATCTGAATTCCGAAGCCATGTCTGGATGAATTTATCGGGGGCTGATAAGGAAATGAAGGAAAATCCGAATGTTTACAAATCAGCTTCTGGTCTCCAACCAGCAAAGGAATTCAATACAACAATCCTTGCAGGTGCGTTATATAATTCTTCTGTATATGTGACATTTACCTGCTTAAAGTAATCTATTTTGTGACGGCACCATGAGGAGACTCTTTTTTGAAAATCTAGACAGAACATCAGGTGATAAAATTGCAAAATGACGGCGTTTTGGCCACCTAATGGTGATTTAACCTCAGGATGTCACGGAACTTGATGGAACACTGCCACGTTCGTAGGAACTCACTATCTCATCTTATCAGCGTGTGAAATAATTTTGTAGTCCTCCTGTTTCCTTGCCAAAGTCAGTCTTATCTTGGATATGTACCGCCTATTAGTAAAACCACTGATAAGTTCACAAATTTCCATATTGTTTTATTTGGAGCCTGACATCTAAAATTCGTGCGTCCTGCATATGTACTCCATAGAGATCATTTCGTGACTGGTAAATTGTATATTTAATTTTTAGCGTTACATTTTTACGAATACTCAATGGGGATTATTTCTTCTTACTGTATCCAAAAAGGCTGCTTGCAGTATTATCATATATTTAAATTTTTAAAAGAAAACGGATCATTACTGAAGGTATGGTAATTTTTTCATACTGCAATACTGTACAGTACTGCAACTGCATATACCTTCGTTAGAAGACGCAGCTGGGTCTCGCAATAGATCAGTTCCTTTCGTTTTTGTTGTGATTTTGACTCTTTCAATGTAAAGCTCCCGGCCGGACTGTTTTATTATGTCTTTCTGGTGATCCCACATCACCGCCGTCCATTTTGATGCATAGTTATTTTAATTTTTTTGTTTGTGGGAGTACTTCCTTTAACTTCACTTTTGAGGGCATTTAATGAAGAATTGCTCTCCTCCGCCGTTCATTGACTGTTTATTGTGGAACCGGCCTGTGGGTTATTACTATTCCGGCTGGCAAGCTCTCTCGTAAACCTCAGTTCCTCTGATTCTTACATGTCATGGCACTGGAATCCCAAACATATCATCATCTCCTCCTTAGCTACTTTCGTTTCGGAGATAGAGTTGGTACTCGGATCCGCTTCGTACTTGAGGACCCGCATCCCTTGGTTATTGTCCAACTATTGTATCACCACTTCCATATCCGTCCTCCTATTCCGGCTGGCGGGATCTCCTGTAAATCACGGTTTTCTCGGATCCTTACTTATATCGGCGTGAGAAGCCAAAATATATCACCATCTCCTCCATAGTGTTCTGATCGGTTATGTTGGCGTCATTGTGTGTCGGCTTTGCTCATATTTTATCTGACGATCACACCTGTTCTTTTTAAGTAAGGCTTTTTTTCCTCGCATAGTTCTCGGTTCAATAAACTCTTTATCAAAGGAAGCGTTTTTTTTTTTATAGTTCTTGTCCTCTGTTAGTTGGTGATACACGTCGCGGTTGACTTGTCGCGCAGGTGTCAAACCTAGATTTATTTTGCAGCTATGTTAGTTCTTGTCATGATCTTGACCCTGAATCCTAGCCAGCCGGATTTATGATATCTTTCTGATAATCCAACTTCGCTGCCGTCCGCCAGCACCTGCTCGTTTAATAGTTAATTTTCACATTTTGTCTGTGTAAGGACTTCCTTTAGTTCCACTTTAGTCGACCTTCAATAAACAATTGGTCTCCTCGGTCATTCATCGACTATTTTGGGGCTGGCTTGTGAGACACTATTTCGTCTATCACCGCGGATGTCTAGACGCTCAGGACGTATATTATGCTTCGCTACAAGTTGATCTACTTATTTTCTGCGCCTCTGTGACCTACTGACCGCCATTATTCTCTGCGAATTATTTTGTATATCTGTCAGTTCTTTATAGCTCCTTGAAATGATTTAACTTGCTATGATGCTAATAAATTTTCAGTGTCGCCATCTATACATGATGCGAAATTGTATTATGTGTGCACTGTGCTAGCTCACTCCGCGTC
Source organism: Schistocephalus solidus (assembly GCA_017591395.1). Classification (NCBI taxonomy): domain Eukaryota; kingdom Metazoa; phylum Platyhelminthes; class Cestoda; order Diphyllobothriidea; family Diphyllobothriidae; genus Schistocephalus; species Schistocephalus solidus. The sequence goes on from WEDG01001059.1 coordinate 78,429, forward strand.
GGAAACAACCCAGTTCAATTAAAATGTACAATCTGTCGTCGATCATGCCTGAAAAAGATGATCCTGATGTATCAAACCTAGAATGAAGATTTACGTCATCAATCTCTGCCTGCCGAACTTTTGGTGCGTGGATTCAGCAGGAGTGATTTGTACCGTTCGTTCGATCATTTTTTTGAACATCCGAACGACTACCAATAATCTTTGAACTTCTGAATAATATATAAAAGTCAGGTTTAGGAATGTTCCTCTGCTTGAAGTTTTCATTTTTTGCGAACTCGTGGCAAAGTGACATTGATTTAAAGCTCTGAATAAATCCTTCCCTTAAGTTTTTTGCTCGTTTTCAAATCATCTGGCTTCCTGCTTGTGTCGAAAATGTATACGAGAGAATATCATTCCTGCCTATCCGGAAAGGTGCCTTCCGTACAGAATTTTATTTGGAACTGGTTGATATATTGGAACGTATCCAATTAAATAGAACTTTCATTGTATATGCAACTCACACTTCCGACAAAGGCGTAAGCAATAACTTGCAGCGATACCGATAAAGTAACTACTCCTTTCGAGGGAAGTTTTTGAAACCCATGGTTAGTCCATTTTCAGGGTGCTTAAGAAATTGAAAAAAAAAGGTTTTGTTCGAGGGTTCGGTTTTGTTAGTTTACATCTTTTTAATTTTTTTTCTTAAAGGTAACTTGCACTTTTTCCTGAGTGAAACCGAGTTTTTCTTAACCCTACTTTTCATATTTTTTAACAGTATGCAATTTTCATTTATAAAAAGGGGTCTGTTTTCAGAAAATACCCTGCAGTACTTGTAGATCGATAACCAGCCTGAGGACGCTAGCTGCGGCAAAATCATACGTTCTTACAGGACAAGCCTTTATTTTTAAAACAGTTGCCGTAATAAGTTCCCATAGTTATGTGTGCGTCTATCGCTTCAAATTTTTCTATCAAACGATGTGGAACAAACTATATTGTTGAATTACGCTGAATCTTATTTTGGTCATTATGTCCACCGAACACCTCGAGCGTATGCGCAGTGTTACAAATCTTGAGGTAGATGCGGGTGATGAGTTTTCATTAGAAGATGAATACAGTCAAGTTGTTAAAAATCATGAAGCATATCGTATGGTCTTCTAGCTCCACGATGATCATCTGCACATAAATGAGCCCTGCATATTTAGAGCACTAAGTCTGCTTCGAACTGTCATTTGTGGAACTTCAATATCATCGCAATAATTTGTTTTCATCAACTAAACGAGCTTAAATTATTAGTAACATCTTAGTCATCCGTTTACGTTAATATGCCAGCCCGAATCAACACCTCTTTTTTGCAGATCTGCCTCGAACCTTTCCGGAAAATGTTAACTTCTCCGCTGCTGCTGGCCTGCAGAACAAGCGGCACTCCCTACAGCGGGTCCTGCAGGCTTTTGCAATCACATTCCCCAAGATTGGGTATTGTCAGGTCAGTGCTGCATTACTACTTGTGCATATGGCTGTTCGCTTGGGACGTGGGTTGCAACGCCTAGCTCTATTTGTCGGACAGACTTTGTTTGTTCTGAACCTTTGAAGCAAGTTGTGAGCACCTCCGCTTGGCCGTCGCTATCGTCTACAATGTTAGTTGCGCGCATGCTATACAGGGAGACCTTCTAGGGAGTAAATAAGTCGTTCTGCTTGCAGTTTTTTGGCCACGATCAATGGGCCCACAGTAGATAAGCGTACAAGTCTCATGTTTTTTGAAATCCAATTTTCTTGGGCCCACACTAGATAAGTGTACTCGTCTCATGTTTTTTGAATTCCAATTTTCTCCTAATCGTTTTCAAAACGACCTGCGCTCTGCTGGCCTTCCTTAAGCTAGCGACTGCATTTGACTAAGCTGTTGTCTTTGGCCGTATTAAACGGGCCCGGTAAAAGGGTTGCCTTTAACTGACAAGGGTCGAAACGAGTGCTCACGATTTTTTCTGTATTTTTCTTGGAAGTTTACTTTTCGATCACCCAGACCAAGTCACTCAATGACCAAACAGGCTGGGTTCAAGTCCGCGGGTCCACCAATGGTTGCGATTCTAATACGACTGTATAACTGGGGAGACGGAGCCGAAAAATGAACATTCATATCTCTCGCATCAGTTTCGGTACTTTGGCATAGGCAATCAGTTGGGGTCTCTGAAACAGAGTAAGTAGATTGCTATTCGCTACCAAAGACCGCAGTCAGTTCATTTGTGTATTGCCAAATGTTTCTCGACGCAATTACTGTTATGCACGGCTGATTCACATCTCCTCGAGGAACAGAAGCTCCCGAAAACTTTTGGATGACTTGTTCGTTTGACCTCTCTCGGTTGCAATGTGTGTTTTTGCCCATATGCTCTCGAGATAAACTGACAAATTAATTGTCGATACTCGCATCTGAACATTTCTAACGGAGTTAAGAACGTTTAAACAGGTAAGTAATAAATTAAAACAGTTCTAACCGACGAATAACACCTGCCGATATGTTAGAGATGCAAGACGGACTGTGGAGCTTCTGGTGTGCCTCGGAACTCCAGTCTGGAGTGCTTGCACGCGATTTCCTAATAGTCAGCAGTTAATAATTAGGACGCATCACCGATAGGACAAGGGATGTCATTCTTAGATTATTTCGTCATCGGCTAGCCCTAACAGGGTTACTGTCAGTGACGCACCTTGTTTAGTCGGTCCTTGACAGATGAGATCCCTGGTGGTGGTTAGTAGAAAAGCTTTCCTGATACCGCTATGCATGGTAATATTATAGTGCAACGGATTATGATAAAGTTCGGGTTGCATGTTTCATCCAAAGGCGAATAAATCAATCGGTGATCTTTTTGGGCATGTTTGACCCCTTCTCCAACAAATTTCCCGAGAACGCACTTTATCGCACTCACAAAGATCTAACCAATCCTAAGCGCTGGTGTTTCGAGTATCTGACTCATTCATTACTAGGCGCAGATTTTAATTTCCCGGTCTGACACCCAAAGCCAACTGGAAAAGGTTACACGTTGAGACTAAATATTCCGCGATATACAGTTCTGCACGTTTAATCGTAGTTTAGAAATCGATTATCCAGGGCTAAGAACTCCGAGGATGCGGTAAAAAAACTTTGTTGCGTAGGGGAAGAAGAATTGAGAAGTAAGTTGTTTATTGGTTATAATTAAATTTAATAGACAAAGCCATATTACCTTCTTACCACTTAAATCACTACGGAAATGCCTGGTGGGCTATCGCCTTACATACACAGCGGGCATGCTGGTATTTTAGACTTTTTATGCAGCTAACATGCTAGGGCGGTCTTGTGTTCCGGTTGCTCTTAGGATATTGGTCAGCATCGCCTGCGCACCCCTAAAATGTCAGCAAGCACCATGGGCATGCTGCCATCAGACAAATGCAAACTACTGTTGGTCATCTGAAACTGACTTGCACCGATCCGTCCTCCCTTGTCGCTTAGGCTTTAACGATCACGAGTATTCAGGCGACTAGCACTGAATACTCGATCGCAGTCCACATGGATGGTGTGGAACCGCGGTGCAGTAGTGAGGGTCTCGCTTCGTAATAATCCGACGCTGTTCAAATTTGGCCGTGCTGTCCCTATTTTTGTGGATAATGTTTCTCAATGTTTCACTGTCTAGGCACTGCTTTCGGAATAGCGTTTACTGTTCACAAGACGGAATTCTGGCATCTCCCTTTGTCATACAGCTTTGTTCTTTGTCCTCAGCACGCTACCATGTAAGCCTCCCTTGTAGGTAAAATGTTCCCAATTCGTTACTGTATCAAGACGGCTTGAGCTCGTTTGACAGGTTTCCCCAAGCATCTTTTTCGTTCCATGCTTTAACAGTCGCATAATGTTTTGGTTATAGAATTTGGGTGTTCTGATTGGCTGAAAAATTTAATTTTGCTTTACGAGAGTGATTTCGTTCCGAACTGGCATGTAGAACTGAATGAACTGCCTCTCTGATCTATAGAACTGCTCTTACCTACTCTTTCGGAATACCGAAACTAGCGCATAAGTTTCAACCGCGCAGCTTATCCAATAAAGTGCCCCCTAAAATGTTCCTGGCCTCTGAGGATGGCGCTGAACATAATGAGGTTTTTTGTATTATTTTGACTGACTAACGTTTCGTTTTTAACAGACAGGAAGGCCACAATAAAGTTAATTGCAGAGCGTTTGTAAATGTCCTCACAAAATGCAAATCGTGAAGAATAGTATTTTTAACTGCCAGCATTCGTCTCTTATGCAGCACGACAGGCCTCTTTCCCGCAAAATACCGAAATCGCGAGCTTTCGATTTCATCAGAATGTTCCAGAATTTCCCCGGTGGAAATTCCTCGCTTCCCTGATTTATGTTATACGCTTTCCTCGCAAGACAGAAATCGTGAAGAATAGGACTTTTGACTGCCAGCTTTTGTCTCTCATACAGTACACCGGAAAACTGATCCTTTTTCAGTTATTTCAATTTTTGGCTAACAAGAAAGCTAAAAAGCGTAGTTTTCCACTGACTTCGCGGTTTTGTCGCTGTAGAGCTGAAATCATGGAGCATTAATGGCAAGAACATAATATGCGGCCCAACTCAGGGAACAAAGGATAGAACAGCGTCGACTACGCGACCATACTACATGCCAACGTAACCCTAACTCTCTCTCCATTGTATTTGTTAGGTTAAGCATTCGTTGCCGGGTTAGTAGGGTCACGCAATCTTTCGTTGGCGGTAGGAGGACCGAAGTATCGAGTCAAACGGCAACTTTCCAAGCGGCGACTATTAGGGCGCCACGGTAGTTTCAAAACGCATCCGTTTCCTTTGATAACGAAAGATCACGCAGAGTGGGCCTCATTTTTGCTCCCATCAAGGATCGGAATGAAAGTGAGTCAGGTTAGCTATGAATGATATCGCGCGTCTTGGTCGGCGTTAGTTAAAGCCACCGGATCTCGTAATCTGCACACCTGTCGGAGCAACAAATTATTGTGCGACCCTTCTAACCCGGCAACGAATGCTAACCCTAACGAAAACAATGTATAGGGTTAGGATTAAGTTGTCGCTCTCCCTTTTTTCATTTGGTCCGAGTCTCGTATTACTCGCTGACTTATCCATTTTTACCTGACTTGGGTCACATATTACGTTCTTGACGCATTAATTTATGTCCATTACTTCATTCTAACCATTACTAGGTCTCGTTCATGTAAAATACCATGTAGAGTATTTTCGGCATCTTCAGAATATTCCCGAATTTTACCAGCAGAAATTCCGCTCCCCTCCCTGATTTATGTTTCTACGTTTAGAATTTGGGGATCTACGCAATACTGTACCCTCTGGCAACAGTTGATGCACCTGCTAAGAACTGACAACAAGCATCTTTTTACATTATTCTAGCTCAAAAATGACAACGCACTAACTGTTTAGGATTTTAAATTGTTTGCGGCAAAACCCCCGGTTGGTACTTCGAACATCTCCCACCCCTGGGTCGTTCAATCGGTCCCTTGCCAAAAATACCTAGGCTGTTGTGAAGAAGGAAGTGCGGTCACTGGAATGGCCGATTGGGTTTCCATCTCAACTGCTTCCCGAAACTCGCTTCTACTGACTCCAGGCAGTGCCGGAGCGTAAATAAAAAGAAAATATCAAGGAATCCTTGAACCTCTCATTGAGGCTGATTTCTTCGGCTGACCAGAAAGGTGTTTCTCCATTCTGCCTCCTTGTTGCAAGCCAAATAAAGCACTACTGCGTCGATGGCCTAGTGGTACTCGGTGGGTGAATGGGTTTGCAAGGGTAGGGAGAGGGGGGAATGAACGACAGCGGCCTCGCCCTCTTTTCTCCCTCCTATCCTGTTCTGATGTCAGAGCCAAGACGAGACTGAAGATGGGCGTGTACACAATGGTCGGCTTGGGTGCGCTCGCGTCTGTGCGCACCGCACCTATGTGGTGATGCTGCGTACACGCTTCGGCGAAACTGCAGAAATATCAATGATTAAATTTGTCACGGTCGCTGCGACCTAACCCCAAGTCCCGGCAAGGACTGAGTTTTCCCCGTTCTGTTCCTCCTGATAGGTTACAGCTCGTTGGTTTATTTTAGTGAGGAAGTAAGCATTTCGTCTGCGCTGGATCGGCCTCACCTCGCTACCTCTCTCTCTCTCTCTCTCTCTCTCTCTCTCTCTCTCTCTCTCTCTCTCTCTCTCTCTCTCTCTCTCTCTCTCTCTCTCTCTCTCTCTCTCTCTCTCTCTCTCTCTCTCTCTCTCTCTCTCTCTCTCCTCTCTCTCTCTCTCTCTCTCCTCTCTCTCTCTCTCTCTCTCTCTCTCTCTCTCTCTCTCTCTCTCTCTCTCTCTCTCTCTCTCTCTCTCTCTCTCTCTCTCTCTCTCTCTCTCTCTCTCTCTCTCTCTCTCTCTCTCTCTCTCTCTCTCTCTCTCTCTCTCTCTCTCTCTCTCTCTCTCTCTCTCTCTCTCTCTCTCTCCTCTCTCTCTCTCTCTCTCTCTCTCTCTCTCTCTCTCTCTCTCTCTCTCTCTCTCTCTCTCTCTCTCTCTCTCTCTCTCTCATCATTTTCACATCCAGGGCAGTCCAACTGAATGCTGGCTGGCATGGCGTGAGCCTCCCAGAATACGCGTCTCACACGACTCTATGCCACCACATTAGGTCTGATACCTCAGGATTACCCATGTAGGGGCACCATGTGTATGTGTTGATTTGTAGTAGTAGTAGTAGTACTCCAAGTAGTAACATAGAAAAGTAACTATCTCAAATAGAACACATAAGGATGTTGGAATAACTACTGACGAACTCCTTTTGTTTAATCTCTACTGACTTTCGTGAGGATCCGTTATGAATGACTGTAAATTCATGCAGAACCGCCCCCCTTCACTTTCCACCCCTCCCACCTCCTGGTGGCGTTTTTGTTATTGGACTTGTCCGATAATTGAGATGTAACGATTCATCGCTTGAGCTCCAAATTGGCTGATTTCACACTATCCTTGTATGCTGTTCTTGGAGATTTAATATAACCAAGTATGGCGTAATCGAGCATTATTGACCTTTGGATATCCTCGCTAGATATAGACAGCGTGCGGTAAAGTCAAGTAATATACAATTTTAATAAAAGTTAAGGTGCTGTTGAGATTTGTGCTATCATCCGATTACGTAATCTTCTAGACTCGGTTTCAGAATTCGCAGGCAATCAGTACAATTCAACCCTCACCCCGTTTACCTCGAACCCAACCGTCATGATTTGCATTTTAACTATCCGTATTCACTCGAAACCCTCCTCCTTTGAGCGAACGTTCACTTAAACCAGCTCTTGCATATGCGTTTTGGAATTTTTTAGTTTAATTCAGTGATTGACATCCCCCAGTCGGTTTCAGAAATCGGACGAGGTTTTCTTGTCCTTTGTTGTGATCCCCCGGAAGCGCATGCGCGATGTCTTATCATCCCTCGGGGACGGTGCAATAATGAATGCTGGGTCGTAGTCCTGGCAGTTTTCATTGCTGGAAGCTGTGCAGTTTAGATTGTTACCCACGGACTTCATGGAATCCCTAGATTCCGGTTTTGTTCAGCTCTTCTTCTGATTCACAACTTTAGTGAAAAGACTCTTTCTTGAATCCACTGACTTCATACATGGAAACTTCATATTAAGACATATTAAAGGAACCTACGAGGCTGTGAATGTCTGCTGTGACTGTAAGCCGTGCAGTCGTCAATTTTTGCCTTTTTGTTGTTGAGGCTTTTTTGGGCCTTCGGGCTTCAGAAATCCGATGAGGTTTTCTTGTCCTTTGCTGTGATCTCTCGGAAGCGCATGCGCGATGCCACCCCTGCGGAACAGGGCAATAAACCATAATGAATGCTGTAAATTGCGCTGGTCCGATTATCTTCTCGTTATATTTTATCATCGAGCCTACTTAACTCGAAGATTTTTTATAAATCAGGGCCCTCATGGACCCTCTATACCTTGGTTTTATTCAGATCTTCCTACGCTTATTTGACCTCTTCTTCTGCTTTACAAACACAGTGAAAAGGATGTTTGTAAAAACCACTGACTTACTGAAGGGAATTTTTATGTTAAGGGATTGCAGGATTGAATAGCCTCTTTTAAGTTTGATAAAATTTTCCGCTGGGGTTGACAGACGAATCTACGTGCATCAAATATAGGCAGTTGTATTGAAAATGCCTTAGCTGTTTGCAGTTTTCAATCAACAGGCTGGAATGGCCAATTCTTGCTTATTTTTTCGTCTCCTGTCAGCCATACTCTGCACTGAGAAGGCTCTAAAGACCAAAATTGCGTTCATATGGTTCTTGACTTTCGATGTTTTTATTGCTCAAGGAAATAGGAGAATGACAGGCCAAGAAACCGGTTTAGTTATTGTAGATTACAGACGATGTCAACTGTCTGTGGTAGCATCAGCTACCACCGCCTTTATGCTTCTCAACTTCAGACAACTTCAGCCCCTTGGAATTTTCCATGGGGATTTACCTGTGACAACGTTGCTTCTTTTTATTGGGTCTTTTTTGGTCTTTCGCGTGCGGCTCTACATTCCCTGATATCCCCTTCTTGGGCTGAGCGTTAGTATCTGTGAATATATGGTAGTTAAAGCTAAAAGACTCTTACTGTGGGCATTCACTCCGTCAGCAAAAATGAGCTGCCAAGTACTCACCAAAATTAAAATATTCCTTTTATATTTTCATAGTATCGGGAGTATTCAGTTTTTAACAAGGCCGTCTCCGTTTGATCGATGTTTTTGTGAACTGAAATAAACACTGAAATCAAGCGCTGTCTATTCTTCTATTCAGTGTATTTATTAGCCCCAGAACTTTGTCTCGACTGGAGCCTAGCTCGAATGATGCATTCTGTTACACTTTTCATTTCTTTTACTCGAAGGATATCCTTTTGTGGCACACAACGCCTTCTTTGACAGACAGGTATCGGAAGTACTCCGGTTCTTATGGAGTCATAACTCGTAGTGTCTGGACCCTAAGGAGAGGTGAAAAAGCAGTTCATAAAAAAGCGAAACAAATGGGCTATGTAGGCATCGTAGGACGGTTAATAGGATGGGTTTGCACTAAATTCCAAGGAAATTCAGCTTAGGGCTAAAAGTAGGATTGTTTTTAAGGTTAGGGTTAGGGTACGGATTTGGGTTACGGTTAAGGTTTGAATTAGAGTCACTTTTGAGGGTACCCTTCCTGAAATGAAGCGCGCTGGCACTTGTATTAAAAGGGGCGTTCTCATTCCAATGTTTTGTCAGTGTGAAAGGAGTCCATTACGGAATCTCACCAATATAATGACCACGGCAAATAATTAGATGGCGCCATCCGTCTTTCTGCCACAGCGCATAAGCTTAAGATAGTAAGAGACTGGCAGATGGGAAAGCGCCCTACCGACCCGATCAGTTTGTTAGCTGCCTACACCATCTGTTTCGTTTTATTAGTCTTATTCTTCTTAAGACGCCGATGGCCTCTCCACTGCTGTTGCTGTCTCGTAATTCAGTTGTGTTGCCTTCCGTGTAATCCGAAACGCCTAAAGCAGTCTTTGCCTACAGTTTCCGGCTTACGGAACCAACAATACGCAGGCGTACCCCCCAGTCCATTGCGTTAAGCACGTGCCATTTTGAAGCCTGTCTCACCCCCTTCGGAGGTGGTGTTGGTAACGGGGGGGGGGCGTTCCCCTCCAAGCAAACAAACTTGGGCTTTTTGTTTGATCCCGTGATTGTTTGATTGCCCGTCGTTGTAAGAAGTGGATTAGTTTTGTTAAGGTTGGAAAGGGCACTAGTTAGTCCAGACACGTTGTATTTTTAATGCGGCTGAATTTTAACTTTCGAATAAGCGTAACTTACTGCTGCTGGCTGCTGGCGGAGCCTCAAGGCAAAGTGGATCGACTGAGTTCTGTTAGCGATCGATGAGCGTTCATCAACGAATGCCTGTCTGACAAACAATCCTACGCACATGGCACATTTTTGAACCTAAGGCTCACTGCCATTGTCAGGCACTTACTAACTGCCCTTGCAATTCTCCTTCTATCGAGGTAGTTTGTAGAATTTTTCAAGATACATTTACCTTCTCAACAGTCAATAAATACTTTCGGAAAAAAATCAGGACATCCATATCGCCGAATAACGTTCCGTCCGCTAACTGCCGAATCCCTGATAACACCCAGACTTGCCGGAATATCATGTCCGCAAATTAATCGATATTCAATTTTATTTGATTTGCAATGCGAGCCTGTTTCCACTCGAATGATGTCCGTTTGTGTCAGCGGGCTTGGTTACACGATGTGGTCTTTCCCTTTTCACCTCGCCTGACGCATATTTCCCACACGAAGCTCCATTGAAATGCTCTCTAAGCAACAGCCACGCATCCGTAACCGCTTCAAATGACGGTCTAAACCAGAGGAGGGAAGAGTTGGCACGTCTCCTAAGTTCAAGCCACCTTGTCTTTGAGGCCAAGTTTGGATATGGGCGAGGGAGCTGCCGTGTGGTGGAACGTGTAGATGTGAGTGAGTGCCTGGTGAGCCACAGCGTCCAGTCTGCCTCCGCCCGTCTTCACGCAGTCCTGCCACTGAAACAAAATGGGTTTGAGGAGAACGAGATCGGTGCTCCTCGCTTATTTGAATGCTTTCGTTCGATCGTTTTCTGCCCCCCCACCTTGCGTGAATTGAAATCGACCCAACTTTTTTTCTAAAAACGTGTCAAATAAGAGAACAGGAGGCTGACCTAGAGGTCAATATGCCCAAAATTATGGTGTCATTGATACACACGCGGAAATCACACTGATAAACAATCAATCACTCCTTCATGCTATTGGAACAAGGTTGGTTTTAGTTGCATTTTACGTATGAATTTTTATATTGTGCCATTTGTACACTTTGGTCGAGGTCACCCGGAACGAGTGCGAGGACTGCAGTTTTCACTCTTAGTCTCGAAACAGTCAGAAAAAAACTTCGGTTAACTATTTTCTATTTTTTGCGTCCTTCTTTTTTCGCCTACTGATCAACCTGCGATCATCTTTACTCCCTATTGGGGTTGAACGTTCGATTAATAGTTTTGCCGAAGCTTGCCAGTAACCATGTCATTGATTCTTTCCTTCAGCCGTCTCATTTAGCACTCTTTTTAAAACCTCTTACGTCGTTCGTGTTTTGCCTTCTTTGTTTTTCTGGCCTCTAATAATATTTTCAAGCAGTCATTTACTACTAGTGAATATGCTGCCGCCGCCTTCCTTCTTCTAATCCAATTCATGCGCGTTTTGTACCCGCCCTGACGATCTTCATCGAGCACCATAGGCGAACCCTCGTGTTGCAGACTACCTGTATCCATAATGATCACTTTGCCATAATAGAGGGCGTTTACCACCGGAAACGTTGGACAAAAATGTAAGCGTCGAGGACACCGCTTCCTTGCGTGTGCCCATAAAATAAGCACTACTTCTACCAGAGGAACCTAATCTGCGCGTAGTACTCCAACTGGCGCCTGTCCGCATTGCTTGGTGAGGCGAACTGTAAAGACTGTTAGAGGAATTTTGTCCCGCGAGTCGAAAAATTGCTGATACTACCATGGATTTGAAGTGGATAGATTATCAATAGGTCTTTCCATCGTTCACCTTGCTGACTAAGACGTATGTTGTACATACTTGGACTGGGTCCGCAGTTTTTTGAAGAGGACATTGGGTGAGAGAAAGCGGACGACTTCGGTGAGCCATAAATTATGCAAATGTCGAAGCTAACTTGCCTATTTTTTACTAGAGACCGAATGAACACAGTCATCTGATCTAAGAGCTCCTCAGAATCTATTTTTTTCTCCCATAGCTCAATTGTTTTGCTACTCTTGTTTTCTTTTCCCATATGATTAATGCATATTTTCAACGTCGCGATTCGACTTAAAAGTAGAAGCTATTGTCAGAAGGGGGTTCGAGACTCTAGCGTAAGACGAGTTGATTAAAACGAATATGCCGAAATATCGTGCACAATTTTAGAACCAAAGCACTCAGCAGGTATCTGGAAGTGCTCCCGGCAAGGACGAGGAAGACTGGAATGGTTGATCCCGGATTATTTGCCATCGGCAGGTAGCCACACCCCAACCCCAGGCCAGGAAGATTTAAATCCCAAGACACCTGGTTGCTAAGTCTTGATGATTTAGTCTTGGAGCTTCGCTTTGGAGATTACCTTGGTCACGTAACCATGGGCAAATCAATGAGCTCACCGTTTTACCTACAAGACCATGGGAGACTGGAGTGGTCATTTCTGGTTTGTGTGCCGCCGGTAGTTCAAACCACTTCCCCCACCCCTCTGACTGTTGGAATCCTGGATTTAGACATGAACTCCTTGGTCATTGCGACTTATGTCAAGCGCCGCCATCAGCCGGCGATGATGCACCTACCCGAGATTCAAAACCCCTGGTCATTTGTTCGAGGAGGTAGGCTCCCACCACTGCACTAACGTACTAGCATCTTGTTGAATTAGCTCGAGAGTTACTCGTGCGTAAGCGGAATGTGCGGATCTACCCTGATAGGAAAAATATATTTTCACTTTGCTTTTGACCTGGATGTCTCCAATGCACGCAGGCCATCGCATCGCGGCTACAAATGAACAGTATTGCATTCCAACTATCACAGACCAGGGAGCGGGAGATGTCCGGTCACCCGTCCAATGCCAATTGTATCGACTCAATCTCTTCATTGGGGGAGGACGAGAAGAGGACACTGGGCGCAGTCCTACTGCTTTCGCTATATGTCCTGCACAAAAGAGAGGTCGCAATCTTACTGAAACGGTTAACGGCAGTCGTAAAATGAGCCAGTCCAAACATCACAGGCCTGTATAAATTCTCGGTACAAAAGCTAACTTGCGATTATTACATTTGATTTGTTTTTTACCGACAAAATGGAGACAGAAGAAGGAGGTGTGATCATCGGACCAAGGCGTTCATTCCTCCGACGTTTCGGATTCTTATTTGAATCTATTGTCAGAGAAAGCGAGAGTCGCAGAGAAGGCTGATAGGTTCAAAAGAGCCACAGCGTTTATAGGGTGCAGTTACCGTGCCATCACCCACCTACTGTAATTAACAGCTCATTCATTCACCGTAGGTGGTCGATATTTGGTGCGATGACTGTTTTTTTCTTCTGCATCCAGATAGTTACTATGACGGGGAACGAAAACTTCTGGTTTAATTCATGAAGATGCTCTACCGTACTCCCGCCGTATGATCTAGCTAAAAGTTCAGACACGTGCTTTACCTTTGCTGCATAGTGCAGCTGCGAGGGATTCGGTTCTCTATCCCCAGCGCTCCCTATGCGGTTTCTGGTGTATGAACTCCAGAGAATAATCGAGGTAATTTTTTCAGAAATTTCAGGTCCGAGCCTGAAAAGCCGTGTCCCGTTGACTCCGTGCCCTGCACTTCATAATTTCTGAAATTATTAATTCTAGCTTAATTTTTGTCACGAACTGATGATTGAAGCCGAATCGGGGGATCATCGGGCTTGCATTATATCGACTGCGAATCGTGGATGGGGGACATGTAGTTGCATGGGGTTGGCCTGCATCCATCTATCTTCATTGCAAATTAGAAACGAGTATTTCCGTTTTTCATCAAAGCGGAGGTCTACAATCCATTGTCATGTAATTGGTTGATGTATCCAACAATCTCGAAGTGCTAGTTTCATTTTCCTTCCCTTTGTCAGACGCTATTATTGACATGCCATCCTCAAGGACTTCCTGGAAACGTCTTTTTTAGAAAGATCGAGTGCTCTTTACATTCCCATGAGATTACATAACCAAGAGCCGTAAATATGCATCAAGAGGAACCTTAAAGCTAACTGCAGATACTTCAGGGATATTTGGTAAGTAAAACCAGTCAGAGATCATCGGAGACCTTCGATTTTCGGGTCGTGTAATATTCTTTATCATTTCAGTTATGTTTACCAGTACACGTTCTTTAAGCAAATACAAGTTGTCAGATTTTCAAACGTAAGAGTTCCGGGATGAAATTCAGATCAATGTAAATTGCTCACCGGAACTGGTTTGTTTTGTCGCTGACGTTTTGGGGAGGCTCTCCATTTTCAAAGCGTCTACTGCTAATACTGATCAGTGTTTTGAATGATAGGATGAGCTTGTCAGCCTTGGACTGATCTATTTTCCTCTCGTTCGCTGCCTCGACCTCTGTTGTTGATGTTTGTTGAGCTTGATGGCCGCTGGTATTGGGCAACTCCACATCGATTGAGGGTGCTTGTAAGCCTACCTCTTCTTCCGATGGGTTCTTCGCGGTGCCTTCCGGTGTAACCATCTTGTCCTGGTCCTTACGCAAACAATGACGCAGAACTTGATAGGCCGTTGGAAGGTATAGGTATCTGTTTATAGAGTTTATATCAAAATACCATGCCTCATGCGTAAGTCGTTCAGTTTTTGAGATTCTTCGGCCTATGATGGTCGTTCCTTGAATGGAAAAAAGATGGTTGGATTTGAAATCAGAACGGCCTAACTGAACCAGTAGATGCTACTGCGCTCAACTGATGAGGAAACGGAATAGGATGATATGCACAAAAGGTTATCTGCGCATTTTTAGCAGCAGCCGAGTTGGTCTGTGCCAACCAATGTCCAATCGGAGGAAATTGGTAGCATTAAAAATCACACATCTTAACTGAGATGTCCCCTTTCGAAATGCACACCCCGATCTTACCTTCATATAACAAGACGCTGAGGGATTGAAACGTGATGGTTACTGCTGGGTCGAGCGTATATAGCATGGGAGAGTGTAATTTAGTAATAAAACAGTTCTTTGGAAGAACATGCATAGGTGCTTACTTCCAACAGATGTTATCACGTGTCATTTGCGATTATCTATGCTTGAGAAGGGAATTCTGTTACAATGACCAGAGTGATCGAGTTTTTCTTTCGGATGGCGGACCGATTGCAACGTCTTAAGTTATCCTTTGACAGCATCCTTTGCCTACTTTGTGCAGCCTATTGGTATAGGGGGAAAACTGTGTATAAGAAGATAAATTCCGTCGCGCACAGCAAACAGGCAGCAGTCACCTGGAGTAAAAATTACTGCGCGGATGGATTAGGTGGAGCACAATTCATGTAGCCAATCGAAAATTGATGGGACACGTGAAATCGTCAATTCTTTAAACAAAGCTTGCGCATACAGCCATAGAGCCAGGGATGATGGCCTTTGGGGTGACATCTCACGTTTCAAAATTCCGGAACCTTTTAAATCTCATTAATATCAACCGAAATTCGGCAATGCGTTTTCGATTCTAAAAAAATTACTTAGATAGAGTTGTATGCTAGGTTCTAATGTTTAACCCTCTTGTGTGCTCTACGCTCCATGAACTTCCATGCATAAACTCGACCGCTTTTAAGAAAGTGTGCGTGGTATTATCTAGTTTTTATGGGGGAGGGAGGGACTTTGTTTGCAAACTTTTACTCCAGCGTAAATGATTTGGACCACCTCAGCTGTGATCGTTCTCGTCCAGTTGATGTTAGAGAGTAAAAACTAATCTCGACAGCGAAATGATCTTTTTAAATGTTTACGTAGTAGCTGACAGGAGTCTTGGAGACCTCGCTAACCCTTGAATCACTTCGGTTGTCTCCTTACTTTCGGCCCGCGTCCATTCGTCTCTCTGATTTTCGTCTCGTTTACACTTCGGACGTTTTTTACACGTCGGTGTGCGCTCACCCACTCGTGACTCAGACCCTTATGTCAGCAATCTGTCCTGTTAGCATTCGCTATGTCAATACTTCAAGTTTTCGTGGGTGTTAACACGAAAGTGTTAAAAAACTAACAGCCTGGCGTTCAAATCATGCGTCATATTGAACTTGTTTTGCGTTTTAACACGCTGAGCGTTGTATTCCGAAATGTGCCAAGACTCATGTAAGTTATCCTGATGAGCGATAGGACATTTGATTTTTGCAGTCAGAACGCTGGGTCACGTTCGAATTCCTCGGCAACATTTGCCACCAACTTCAGTCACTGAGCCTGATGCGATTGGAATCCAACCAATTATTAAGTCATAGTCGTGTTGTTTCTGTTGGTGAGCCACAAGGAAAGCAAATAGAAATGCGAGTGTGTGGTTTAAGTGGTTATTCTGTGATTATTACAGGTCAGAAATTCAAATTTAGAAGCCAAAGACCTTCACAAAGGTAGTAAGGGCACAATTTATTTGAAATAAAGATAGGGTTTCCTTATAGACCCACCCCATCGGCAGGACATGGAACGGAACCTGCACGTATTAGAGGTAGCTTTGCGCTAGCTCCCAGGGAACTTAGGTTCAGCGTTAACAAAAGTTTAGGGTTAAGGTGTGGATTAGGGTTAGGACACGGGAATAGTTACCCTTCCTGGAATTTAGCGCGAGGCCACCTGTGGGGGGACTTTCACATCCCCGTCTCCTGTCAGGGCAGAGGGTGGCCGGGTATAGAAGCATTCCCAACCGAAATGAAGGTCTTTGTATCTGATTTGTAATTTTTAAGCAGATTACTATCCCCATTGTTGAATTCAACCAGAGCGCATGGATCCTAGGCGTTCGGTAATCCAAAAACGACTGATCCTCAGCTTGTTGAGCAGTGGTTGCCCGGGGCAGAAGCTTAGTGGGCGGTACCCTTTTATAATGTTTGAATCGAAGGTAACCGTCTCTAACCACTCATCCAGTAGGCCAGTTCAAAACCTGTGTCGGAAAGCGGAGAAAGTCTGGTTTGCTCGTGGGTAAAATTAGCCGTTCCGTACTATTGATATGGCCTTTGACCTTTTATGAATAACCGATTTACCACATTGGTGCAAGTTATTCCAGAGCGCTTTGCGACTGCATGCTCCACTGCTGCAGCCCTTACCAGCCCTCGCTGAATATAATTGGCCTGACATTTCAAATTCTCAATCCAGTGCATCATCAGACGCAGTCACCGCTAAGAGTACAAAAGGCACAGGGTGCGCAGTACTTAAAGGATGCATTTTCCAAGTCATCGAAAGCCTATAAACGGGATGATGGCTTCTTGGTCCGTACCCGAGTCGCTAATGTCCGTGATTTCCTCACCGTTTTCGATTCTTGGCTTGACAATTGCTCGGCAATTTGGTTTGCCTTCACCGTGACTGTTGGTCACCCGCACCCTTCCCCACGTGGCTAATAATTTTGCACAGGCAAAATCGCAGCGCAAAATATGAAGACGGGGGGTCATTGCGCTTGCTAAATGAATGCGGACCGGATCACCAGGACTCAAGTAGCTTGTGGCTCATGTGGTTGTCACCTTTTACGAGAATTTCAGCCTTGTCAAACATGAAGGTGTGGCTGGGTCCCCTCGAAGGAGCCCCAATCTGGGCGTTAGCGTCCATCCTCCTCCTCACCGCTGTTGTATGCTCGGCTATTCGCGTTTGGGGTAGTCTTTCAGTTTCTTCAACGTAGTTGATTTATCCGCAACTGCACCAGATCATTGAGCCACCTCCAGACGCTTCCTGTCGTGGCACTGAGTCTTTCAGCTTCCTGATGGTTGTCTCTGGTATGTGCGCAACTCCAACTCCGAGGGGTTTGAGAAGGCAAATGACGGCTTCCGTGACGTTCGTCAAGTACGGGACTGTTCGCCAAAATTTGGGGGCATCGTGTATCGGGTGACAAAGCTGCGCTGGTAACCATTCGCTCTGATCACCATGACTCGAAAACGGGGATGAAATCGTGACCATTAATGACTCAGTTAGGGACTGACTAAGCAATTATCACCTCCATTAAAACCCCCCAGCGGTGATTGCGATAGCTGCCATCTATTGTAGGCAAGCTGTCGCCTGGTGACTGCGTCCTATCAATACTGCACACCTTGGGCTTTTATTAGCCTTTTCTGCCATTGCCTCGGAGGATAACTTCGAGTGCGAATGAAAAACATCAGACCAATAAACTTCTTGTTCCATCGATCGCATCTTCTTCTGAACTAATTCTTGGAACACGCCTGCTCGCTTCCAGCTTCTCCGTTATCCACCACTCGCAGCTGCATCAGATGACCTGCTAACAGACTGCCCTGCCTTTACAGGGCGTTCCTACCGTCCATTGGTATCCTTATACGGCTTAGCTATCTTATGCAGTCTAAGCTCTCTGTGACTGCAATTTAACAAGGTCTATCCGACGCAGGAAGGCTGTTAACCCGACCTACTGCCATCAGTCCGAATTACTTTATTTGTTTGAAACATAATAGCACTGAGTGGAAATTAGTAGAAGGTGAAATAAGTTCTACCCACTTTTGTCGGTTCAGCTTCTTGTGCTTTTATCGCCTTGTTGAACCTAGAGTCGATAAGATGACCCCAGTAGAGTGCTGCTGCGTAAAAGAAAATGCACATCAACCATATTTACTCCCGCCTGACCTTCTTAGCCACTCTTAACGTTGAGCCAGAACCGCCGCCTAGAGCAGACTATTTGCACTTATTGTCATCCGTTGGTCCCCTACACCCTTTCGCCTAGTGCATCAGTAAATTTGTTAGGCTAACATATCCTCGTCTTTTTGGCAAAATTGGCACGCGCCTCGTTGACAGAAGTGAAGCACCCTGTATTCACTCCCCTCCCCCAACATGAGGGCTTTCGTTGGCCCTAACTACAAGTACACATTACTGCCGCCACCGTTCTGTCTGACAAAGTTATTGAAGGGCCTGAGAACACGCGCAATTGCCTGCTGCATATTCCCCTTTAACCACTTCCTTTCTCCCACCGTCCATTTCATCATTTTTGATTTTTTTTTCTCTCTCTATCTCTCTTGCGGATAGGGGCCCTACCTCTCAGTTAATGATTCCACGTTACAGTAGACGAAAATGCGGTGTAGACTAGAACTGCTTTTAGTCATGTGCAGTTTCGGTAGACCGGTTTGTTGTTCGGAACATGACATAGCCTGATGGACCGTGTTGAGAAAGAGATATCCGGCGCACATGATCCACAAACGCTGTTGTTTCATCTCTCCTCCTACAGGGTCTCAACTACGTCGCTGCGACAATCCTCTTAGTCCTGGACGGTCCCGCGGAGGAGATTGAGGAGAAGACCTTCTGGCTGCTGCATGCTCTCACCCACAACATCGTTCCTGCCTACTACATCTCAGGGATGGTTGACGTCCAGGTTGACTGTCTGGTGTTCGAAGAGTTGCTCCGGTAGGTTCCTAGCCCCGCTCACCTCCGTAGCATCCCTCTCTTAGAAGGCGTCAATATTTTTGGCCAAGCGCTCAACCCAGTGCCTGATACAATAAATATATATTTTTTGATACAAGGATTGTCAGGAACATAATATGCGAACCAGCTCAAGGAACAAAAGGTAGGTCAGCGTCCAATACACAAACGTTATACATACCAACGTAACCCTAACTCTATCCATTAAGCTCGTTAGTGTACGCACTCGTTACTAGGTTAGTCGGGTCGCACAATATTTCTTTGGCGGTAGGAGGACCGACGTATTGGGTCAAATGGTAGCTTTCCAAGCGCCGACTATAAGGATGCCGCAATAGTTTCCAAAAGCATCCGTTTACATTCCTTTGACCCACTTGTGAAAAACTCGGTGGCCTCGGTGGGATTCGAACCCACGCCAACAAGGGGAAGGCTTTATTACAGCCAACGCTCTGGCCAACTGAGCGATGAGGCCCTACAGGGAGCCGTGAGGTTAATCACACTAGGGTCAAGTTACCCGCCCAGCCTTCTGCAACGTATGGAATCCACCAATTCTGATACAGTAAGCTGACTGCTGACACGATTAATTAGTAAAGGATTTTGGCAGAGCGGGCCTCATTCTTACTCCTGTCATGGTTCAGGTCAACTAGGAATGACATCGCGCATATTGGTCGGCGTGAGGTAGAGCCATCGGATCTCGCAATCCGCAACAAACTATTGTGCGACCCTACTAACTCCGCAACGAATGCTAACTCACTCGACACTTTAAGTCTCTTAACTGGTGTAACCACGAAAACTTTTTCTAGATTTTAAAGTGATACACATTTTATGAGCTTTTAAGGTCACTTTCGAGGATAAAATTCGTACTCGGAAATACCGTACTGTGGAGACCCCTTTACATTGGACCTAGCACTTATCGAGTGTAAAAATCGCTTGTTTCTCTAGGGTAAATTGGCCTTCGTCTTTTCCTAAGTATTTTTTGATCCTACCGTTCAGGGTAATGGCACTTTCAAACGCCACTGGGGATGCCAAAGGCCCTCCGTGATGCAGCATTAGTCTGCCTCCGCCCTCCCCATCAAAGCATGCGGCTGTTGTTAACTGATTGTGTCACGCCATGCCCGAAAAAATCGAAAAATAGCACTATCAAGACCTGAGAAATCACCCGCCCTAACAAACGGATGTAGATTTTCAGAGAACAGCTAGTAACCGGAAAAAACAAGATCGGACGTGGGCGTCAAGTAGGTTAGATTGCTTAAAACATTACGGGAAACAAAAACGGACACC
The DNA here is from genome assembly GCA_017591395.1 of Schistocephalus solidus. NCBI lineage: Eukaryota > Metazoa > Platyhelminthes > Cestoda > Diphyllobothriidea > Diphyllobothriidae > Schistocephalus > Schistocephalus solidus. Next base: position 98,783 of record WEDG01001059.1, read on the forward strand.
AGATACCGTATAGATATACCTTTTTGAGATTCAGCAAGGTTGGCCAGGCAAGCCTTTCCAACTTAAGTCTGTCCTTATCCAGCCACATATAAACTACTTCCCTGATGATTTTCAAGACTGTCTGATGTACTTGGGCTTTATCTACTTTATGATGCTCTCTGTATGGACGAATAGTGACATTCCGTTATATTTTCTTAAATTTATTCCATCCTTAGTCGTTTTTTTGCATTTCCGAGGCTTCGTGGGCTGCTCAAAGAGTGACGGTCGTAAAGAGGGCCTAATTGTTCGAAGTCGACATCCTGCCTTGTTCTCCCACCTGACACCTAGCTGGGCTTTCGTCCTACAATGGTATACTGAGCCCAGGGGTCACTCTTTGGGAACGCAGCATTACGGACAATGACAAGGGAAGGTGTCTTTGACGGTAATTTTAGTTAGTCTATAGTATTAGCCGCTGTGTGGCTGCTGGCAGAACTCCAGAGTGAGGCCCTAGACAGAACGGGACGAGTGAGCGCTGTAAGCGATTGGTGAGTGTCTATCTACCAACTTTGGTAACCGTATTTTTACCGTCGGCTGGATCTGCTTTCGAAGGGAGAGTGGCAGACAGGGAAGTGACACGTGTGGACGAAGGCTTTATATCATTTCGACTACTGCGACCGATCAAATCTCCATCTTCCCTTGCATATTCCTCACACTGGAGCAGTGAACGTATGGGGAGAGCACGAGAGATCGCTGCTGCGCAAGTGTATATGGGAGACTCTCTCGAGAAATGATGGTGGCGGTTGTTTCCTTGGATAAATTACCCGTGAACTATTTGTTATCATCATAACTCTGGCCATGATACAAGCCTTTTTCTTGTGCCATGCGCTAACATGTTAAAATGAGAGCAGATGTTTTATCAACGGTGCGTTTCAGTTGCGCATCAACCTTAGCAACCGACTATGTCCGTAGCCTTTATAACCATTCATTGTTATACACAAGTGCTTCGAATTAGTTTCATGAATATTCATGGCCACAGCTGACAGGGTAGCAACCCGTGGCCAAATAGTAGAACGTTAGACTTGATGACCAAAGATCCCGGGTTCGATTCTCAGGTATGACCTCATGATGGCGGCTAACAGGCGAGAACTGGCCATTCCGGTCTCCCTTGTCTTTATCGGTACCATCTTATCTTACCGTTTTCACGCCTATTTATAAACAAGACACATAAGTGGTTACACCATCATCGCAAGCCCCAGCCGGCATGCTTTTGTTGGCAACCAGCGCTGATGTCGGACGTTTTCTGCGTTTTTGCGTAAAGATTACTTCAGAGGGCTTCATCCGGCAGTCATATTTGCCGCTGTTATTTTCTTACTTATACTCGATCCCCACATGTGCGTATTCGGCTAAACGAAACGTACAGTGAACGCGGACGAAATTTGCGAAACAAGTCTTTTGAAGTAACCATGTCCGGAGTAAGAGTAGTAACTTACTTTGGGAAAGCCGTACTTTATAAAACTCTAGGCAACTGGCGTTGCCTTTTGGCAGCCCACGTCGATGCTGGTGAAGTTTCATGGAGAAGGCCCGGAGACGAGAACGAGTTAAATCCGCAAACGGGAAAGCAAACGATGCGCGCGGCCCGTTTGAGAAGCACAACCATCAAATCAGAAGTCAGCACGACCACGAGGGCCAATCAGAGGCTGGTCGCCCGGACGTGCCTCACATGCGTGCACCAGGCCTATCCGCGCGCACCGAAGCAGTTGCAACGAAGAAAATGAAACAGACCAGCTAGTAAACCAGGGCTTAACTCGTGTGCTACGCTGAATAAAGGATTGTCCTTGGAACCGCCTCAACCTCCGCCTTGGGGACGTGACATGAAGATAAAGTAAAACTGGTATCTGGGACGGCGTCGGCTGGGGCAAGTTAAGCACTTGTTGACTGGCGTTTCGAATGGCGATGTCGGTTAGTCAGCATCAGAGGCTGACGTATTTCACAGCACAGCTCGCATTAACCAAGTATCTGTCAGACAGAAATGCCCGATCCGGGCAATCTTCTACTGTGAACTGTACCTCGTTCGATGAAGTCATCGTCTTCCCCCCCCCCCTCCTACTCCTCCTCCTGCTGAAAACTCAGACATGCAAACTGGGGGCATACGTTTGCTTTGGATAAATTCTGATCAGGCCAGTGCATTTATATGACAGTAGGTTCGAGTAAAACACATCCGTAATTAGTCAGCTTTTGACCCGGGTAAGCGCGGAGCTTCTACAGAGTTCTTCTATGCGCACAAGACCTGCTTTCGTAACCGGAGGGCAGCCGCTTCTGCTGTTGCTAACAGACACTGGTCCAGTAGCTTAGGGTATTTATATGAGGCCTTATAGCTCACATGAAAATCTTCCTTGGGCACCACAGTGTGCGTGAATGATGCTATTTATGTTCGTTATTTCGTCTTTTCCTAACCATGTCGGGAGGTGTTGCCGCATTCTTTTGAAAAGCTATCTCACGAACCTTCCCAGCAGCGAAATTTCGGATATTATTTTCAACAAACCCTGTTTTACACCGAGAAGGGAGAGTAAGTTGTCATCTGAAACCACCACCTCAATGTGCAGTTACTCCTTCACTTGCTGATGTGGCGTAGATTGTGTTGGTCGCACAAATCGGCAAAAGAAAACTACACTAACACCTCCCAGGATGGCGAAAATAGGCGCACATACAGCGCCATTCTCGCATATATTGTTGACCGCGTTTGGATCTCAATTAAGTCTTTCACGTGATTTATGAGATCTCACCTAACTACCCTACCGACAGCGTCTTTTAGCAACAACAGAAACTGCTGCCTTGCTGTGCACAGAATAACCTCGTACACGCTCCGTACTTTCCGTGGTCAAAGGTCGATTAAGTGCATGCAACTCTCCGCGCTCTTCTGCTCCTTTTGTCTCATATTCAAACACCTGCCTGTGTTTTAAGACTAACTTTTATTCCTTTTTTAATCACTGCCATGTTTTACACGACCATATTCTCATATAAATGTACTAGCCTGTCGAGAATTTATCGAAAGCAAACATATGCTCGCTAAGTAGTTTTCCGAATTTTTAATACTTTTCATCACGAAACGCGCTCTCGGAACAATGAGGAATTTGGGTTCCGTAGTTACAAGCGTTTCATTTTGTGCGTCGTTTCCGTCAGTGGTTCTTGTTGCTTTGGTAGTTATTCCTTTCTCATACTTCTAGCCCTACTGCTGCCTGATTTTTAAAAAAATTCTGAATTCTGAGCTCGACCTTCAGAATGTTCGCACCGTAAATGATGTAAACGGACAAAATTTGCATCGAATGTCGCTGTTAGACGCTGATTTGGTAGTTTAGGGTAGATCGGTTAGACGTTATAAATCACATGAAAAGCTGCGTTAGGGTCCACACGATGCCCGGAATAAACAACATAAGCAAAGATTGTGCTGTTTAGGTTACTAATTGCACCTTTTTGCAGCCATACCAGAAGGTTCTTAAGTATTCTGTTGAATAGTTGCCTCACGAACCTTCTCAGCACCATGGGTTCTACTATTATTCTCTACCAACCCTTTTTTACGCGAAGATAAAGAAAGCTTGCCATCTGAGACCACCTCGGTGTGTGTTGACTCCTTCACTTGCTCCCCGTTGATCAGGTTATTTTGATCGCACGAGCCACCACCTATCAAAAAGTGTACGAGAACACCTGCTTTCCCCTCTCGACTGTACTTCTAGCAACCACGCCATCTACGACTGTCTGTTTTTTTTGGAATAATTAATTTTAAAGGTTGACCTATGGAGGGCATTATACTGATTTAAGTTTCTGAAGAATGTAAAACGGCACAGTTAGCGTCTTTTTCGGGCTCTTATTGAGCCACTAGAACCCAGTTTTTCATCATAGAAGAGATTTTTGCTTTTTTCGGAATGGATAGATGATTTACGAAATGCCCTGCGCATTTTTGCTGGGAGTGTGGTTTCTAAGGAAATATCCGCTCCAAAATTGCCGTTGAACGCCTTGAATTCGACGGATTTGTAACCGTTGAAGGTTTTCTTGGTTATCAGGCTTCCGAGAACATTCCTTAGAGCAATGTTGCTGTTTAATCCCTGTTTCTTGGAAATTCACAGAATTGCTTTATGCTCTGTTTGCGACTCTCAAATCCTCCACATTTTTGCAAATTTTCAGCCCACGCATGATTTCGTACAAAATGACTCCCAAGAGAAGGACTAAGCATGCGCCTAAACATTCCGCCAGCTTTACTTTACGTATAATATCCAGGGTGTTCCAAAAGCCACCTTACACTTTCAATAAACTCCTAAAAGTACACGAGAAGCTACGTTTATTCATATTTTTTTTCATCGACAATGGAGTCACAGCAGTTTTACTTGCTAGACGTGCTATAACTTTCTAAGGCCTCACCAACTAGCCGTATTCCTACACATGATCGTCCTCATTTTCGAAATCCCAGCTACATTCAGACGTTTGTAGTATCATTTTCCTGACCTCGCTGTGGGCCACCCGGACTCTTACGTCAAGTCGTGACATATCACAGGGCTTAACGGACTAAATCTGTAGCTTCCGATATAGTTCCAGAGTAAAAGGTTACTAGGTGTGAGGTCAGTGGAGTGCGGAACCCGTTGGAGGGGACCCCTTCGGTCAGGAAACGGGATGGTTAGGGCAGCCTCTCTTACCTTGAAAAGCTAGAAGGGGTTCTATCTTGTTTAAAAAACCAGCAAGTGGACTTATCGCCTGAATATTGTGGAATAAACAAATCCTGCATCGTCTGCAGATTAGTTCTACTGTAATAATTTTGTAGTCTTACCCGATGCATCGTGGGGGGAAAATGGTCCGATTAGTCCAGTGCTACACATGGCACACCAGGCCACCAGCTTCGCAAAGTCTCCCGTTCATGGTCCAGAATTGCCTTTGTGTTTGAATTTCCCCAAATGCGACGTCTTGTATGTTTATCCGGCTACAGAGAGATGAAGGATGTACTCGTGGCTGGACCACAATTTTTCCAAGAGCTGAGGGTCCTTGTTGGTAATGGTGGAGGATTAATTCACACATTTCCACACGACCATCATAATCTTCCGTTTGAAACGTGGATGACTTGGCTGCGATCGAGTTGAATCCTCCTCCTTCCCCCCCTCTTATTCCTCAACATTCACCCCCCTTCTATATCCTCATTCTCTTTTTAAGGGATCCGGATCACCGAGGCTATCATTTGTCTTTCTCTTTTCCAAAAGCAACGACTTCTGGTCCTAGTTTTCTTTAAGCCTTTTGGTGTTCAAGACCATCCCGACTGCCTGCAGTTCTCCCAAATTTCCACTGCCGAAATTGTAAGGAAAATGTGCTTGAATGGAAGTGAATTTCGTTATCTCTAACCCTCGGTGCCGCCTCTGTTCGTAAAGTACTGGGATTTGGTAGGTATAGGAATGAATGTGAATCAGTCTAAAATGAAAACCTGCAGTACTTAAACTATCCGGACCTGCTGTCTAACGCGATCTTCCTATAGGGTGGAGCCTGCACTCAGGCACGCAAAACTGTCCACCTGCGGCCGTAAGAGAGGTCAAACTCGTTACCGAAGGAAGTGAAACCACCGAGACACCTGGCTCCCAAACTCCGCACTATATGATTTGGGTTTATATACAGCCTACTGTTTATTAGTCTCGCAATCCGAGTCTTGAGGGACTGTGATTCCGTGCCTAAAACGTGGAAGAAAAGCTCATCTGCCTAAGTCACAACCATGTGTCTTTTATCCGTTCTAGAATTGAGACATGATCGTGGCCAAGGGATCGAAAACTGGTTATTAGACTTGATGCGCAAGTATCTTTGATTTTTCTTCGTAACTTTTTGGTTCGTGCGTATTCGGTGTGGTTGCCTTAACAGGAAAAGGGAATAGGGAACGTCCCGCCCGCTTAAATAAATTTCAGGAAGGACACATATTCCCATGTCTAAACCTTAACGCGAACCCTAACTTAAAACTAAAATTTAGCCTTAATTTTAACTCTACGGTTAACACGAACCCAAATACCAACTCTTAAAATACTCCTTAACTTAACCCCATACTCTGAGCCTAACCCCAACCTTAAGTCTATCCCTTATCATAACCCTTACCTTCACCTAAGTACTTAACTTATTCGCCTGAAATTGGTCACAAAGCCGCAAACATTGTAAGCGGTTCCCGTTACCGTGTCCTGCTTGTGTGGCCGTACAAGACATCCCTATGAAATATTCTATTTTGTGTTTGCTTTGTAGTGATAACGTATCACAAAGCTCTCGATTTTCACAACCAATGAGCGGTTACTTACTGGTTCGTCGCCGAATGTTAACTACACTCGTTTGTCAAAACTGGCGAATACCTGCCAACCCCCCTTCCCTCTTTCGCATACGATGTTTGTATGCTCATGGTTTTTGTGTCGCTAAGTGACTTTGTTGTTCCTGCCAACATATCGGTGTGCGAGAGCTATGCCTATCTACATAAAAGCTCGTCCGTCGACCAAATCGAGCGCAAACACCACTTACACAAAGTAATAGTAACTTGCACTTAAAGCGAGGCATAGTGACGGAGGCTTTCGTAGCATCCAACATTTTCTTTCTCTGCTCCCTCTCGCCTCTCTTCTCAACAGTGGAGTTGACCTCGGATATTGTAAGTTGCGCTGGCGGACCTGGAGTTCGTCGGTCTCTTACTCTTCGCCGAGACGAGCCAGCCCTTCTTCAGTCAGATTAGTGGGAATTGCGTGAACAATGATCTGCTTGAGTCTTCGTTCTCCGGATTGCATTCGAGTAATCAGCGAAATGACCTTCCCCTTCTGCGCCGCGATTTTGCCTGAACGGAGTAATTTACCACGCGGAGAGGACGTGGGGGACTAACAGTTTTAGTGACAGCGAGGCAAATGGCCGGGTGATCATCACGCCAAGAATCGACAAAGGTGATGCAATTTCAACAATTAACGCCTCGGACGCGGACTAATGAGCGTCATTATGTACACGCACTTAGCAATGACCGCTCGATGTACTAATTTGATTGGGCACGTAGTAGCACGACAACTACCTTCTATAAATGCTGCACTCTATGCGCCTCCATCAGCCTTTCTCCAAACGATCTCTGATGATGGCTTCTAGCGAGAATCCGAAACGTCACGTCATTTAACTTCATGTTCCAGCGATCGCATTATCTTCTAAATAGCTATCAGTTCAGATGAGTCAGTTATCTCCTCACTTTAGGCCATCGGGATACTCTAATATGGCTCGATATTTTCTATATTGAAGAAAATTCGTACAGGGTCGGCCTAGGTCTACCCCCCATCCCTCTACAAAAGACTACCAGTAGCAAGCCCACTCCACTGGACATAAGATTGGACAAAATGGCTGACATATTCTATCCCAGTCTTTCTCATGCGGGCCATATATTTTGGCCGATCATTCGACGTAAAACAGACTTATTTGGAACGCTCTTTTGACAGAAGAGGCACACCCATGCCAGGCCATTGAGACCGTATTGATTATTTGGCCTGCGAATTGCACCACCACCACCTCACTGGTCTCGCCCACAATTGAGCCTCCCTCTGACCCGTATATGCGCGAGCATATTTTATGCTCGAAAATTGGCACTAGGCACTGTAAATCTATCTCTCTCTCTCTCTCTGCGGAAACCGATAGAAAATCGTCAGTGGGCACACACGCACACTTAACCCTCCAACCTAGATCATTAGCTTTAAAATGATACACTCTTTCTATAACTCAAGCCTATTTTCCAGTACTTACCAGGCGGCAAACTGTACGCATACCTCTCTAGGCTTCGACTGTTTCTGAGCAATTTGTATTTTTTAAACTTCGCCGTAATAAACCGTTGTATTTCATCTGTTTACTGGACTTTATCTAAAATTCCGGACGTTAGAAAACCTTGATTTTGATGTTATCTCGAGTGAAGAATTATACTTGGGCTTACGTCAATTAACCTTCTTTGCCAATCACCGCTTAAACTATGGACCACATGTCATACGACCTCACTCAGTATATAACGCTGACAGGGTTATCCTCCACTCAGATGTTTTATAATTATTTCCCGCCAAAATTTTGACCTGTTACCGTTCTAGATAGTTGAGTTATGACTACGATCAACTAAAGGTCAATCCTCGAATTTGCGGCCTCAATGCACAGGGCTGCAGTATTTCTAAGAGTGAGACAATGGTTTCCCAACATCCCAGTACGTGTTTAGGGTGGCACGAGACCGGAGGCCCCCATTCACTCCCTTGGTCGTCCTGCCACCGGGTCGGAGGAAAGGGTGGAGGAAAGGGTGGAGGAAAGGGTGCGGCAGATGCAGCGCAACTCAGCGTCCTGTGCCAATCCCGCTACTCGTGACTTTTGAACTGCTAATGCATTATGGCAGCCGTGGCCTGCCTAAGAAAGGAAACATCTTGATTGTGTTAATGGCCAACAGTATCTGTGTGAAATGCGTTGTGCAACTTTCTTTTCGTAATTATTCAAATTTATTCTTTCTGGCCAGAATTCAGGGGAACGCATCTGAAAACCGACTTTCTTCCTGCTCTTAGATCCTTTATTTTCATCTTCACATGAAGACATCGAGTTCGGATTAGGGTTTTCGCCCGGGACTGTCGTGCATAAAGCTTAAATGGAATTAAAGTCACTTGCTCCAAGAAGAGTATCTGAGGCGGAACTGTCAAAGTAGTAGCTTAACAATGCTGACAAAGAAAAGACTGGAATGACCATTTCTGGCTCATTAACCGTCCTCAGCTAGCCATATCACCGAAAATCATCGCCATGACCAAGGCCTATTTCAGCTCAACCACTGCGTGAGTCTTGATCCATAACAATTTTTCACAACCCTTCGGTATTTGGTCTGGCATTTGACAAGGCTGTATCCTGTCGCCTATTCTGTTCAACTACGTTATCGACTGGATTATTGCGAAGGCCCTGCATGAAGAGGCTGGTGTTGCTCTTGCGCCCGGACGCCGGCTGACTGACCTTGGCTACACTTATGGTATCATCTTACTAGCTCCAAGCTTTGATGATATGCAGTCCATGGTGTCGCGGGTGAATGAGGTGCGAAAACGTCGCAAGGATATACCAAGCCATCCAAGAACGACTGAGGTAGGTTGGACACGTTCGTCGCCGCCCACCTCACGAGCTCAGTGTTATTGCCTTTGATCAGTCCCCACTATCCAATTGGAGGTGTCAAAGAGGTCGTCAGCTCAAAACCTGGATCGACACAGTTCGTCAGGATTTGAAAGTTGTTCTTGGACCTTCACTTTCGGCGTCCGTCGTTGGCGAAGAGAATAGATTGAGCTTTTCAGTTCTGCTGCCGCGAATCGCCACGCGTGTTGAGGGAAAATCCGTGACATAATCGAGGCTGGCTAGATCAGGCATCATCACAGCCGTGAAAAATAATATCCAACCTCAGGTGGTCCCACCCGAGGCTCGAATCCGTGATCTGTTAATCAGAAGTCCAACGCTCTAACCATTGAGCCACGGGCTCGTTGTCTTGCCGATTTGGATCGAAAATATTGACTGCATTCGTTGATGAATGCTCATTGGCCGTTACCGGAAGTCACTCGTCCCATCCTGCCTTGGGGCTCACTCTCGAGCCCTGCCAGCAGCCGTACACCAGCTAGTAGTAGAATAAGCAGATGAAGTTTTTTTGGTGCTTCCGGCGTTTTGGATTTCCATGTTTGTCCCTTTTTACTAAAAAAAATTCAAGACGATAAAAACCCAAACTCATGCCCCACTGACGTTCATGCGCACTGGTTTGTTGTGCATGTATCCTTTGCGAGTTGCAAAGTGCATTATTGTCTGAAACGATAGATTAGAGCCTGCGTTTAACACATTTCGGTGATCAGTTTTTCTCTCAGGGGTCATGTGACACAAGCATGTTCAAGGTCAAATCGATAACATGCGAACGCCTGGGCATAGAAGGTGAGGCTCGCTGCCGATTGGCAACGATTTTGAACGTCTGTATGCGATCATTGATCTGAACGGCTCGGATCAGTAAATAGTCCAGGTGGGTGGTGACCACATAACTGGAACTTCGAACTGAAGATGTTCTTTCGCTAATGGGTGTAGATGCTAGAATCTCCGGTCTGCGCAGTTCTCTCGACGATATCGCTGAGCGGTAGTGTCAACTGACTCAGAAGTGGTCATTTCGTCCCTTCATTTGTCACCGAAAACCAGAACGACAACAGTTGTAGGAGTGGTAGTAATACCTCTATCTGGATACTAAATTTTACGAGAATGTGCTAAACTAGTTTATCATAGATATTTTTCAAATATTTTAGCGAATTGGCAATTGATAAATTTATTTAAACTAACTAAGAAATTCTGTCAAGGATCCATTAATGGTTTGCTTGTACTCAGAGCCGGTTACTGTGGGTTTTAAGTTAAAGTCACATGGGACTGGTGTTCATAGATAAAATCTGACTGCAAATTATGCTACAGCGTTCAGTTTTCCTTTATAGCTTCGGTCTAGAACTCTCACATGTAGCCAAATAATGATAAGCAAACAGTTATTGAAAATTATTACTGGGAGCAACGAGGGAAGCTGAGATGATCATCTAGGTATTACCAAGCTGCATTGGTAAGTCTGCTCCAGTCCGTTCAGAAACTGCCCAAACCAGACGTTTTTGCGCCATTAATGCTATGCAAAGACGATGTAATCTTGGCTGTAAGACGCGAATCACGAGAGGGTTTTGCCAACTACTTCGTCGAACATTTCACCCACATCTGAAATTGTCCTGTTATGATTTGATGAGGTGGCGCCGTTAAACCTTCGTATCTAGCGACTTTAGTGCGTTCCGATGTTCTTGACCGTGTTCTTATAAAAACCTGAAACACCTGAGAGCTGTTGTCCCTTGAAATGTGTGTGCACAGAAACATAGTTGGAATTCATTTTTACCCAAAATTAGGTCTTTTTATAGTCTCAATTAGTATTCCATACCACTTGCTATACCACTAAACCCAGGCCTCTTTTAAGGACGCTGGGAGTCCACCCTCGGTAGTTTACTAACAAACCGAGCTTTTGAGAATGCGCCTTGTTTCTTTACGTCCTAGCGAATGTTCGCAGCGTCAAAAAGAGGGGCTGTCAGGAGGATTTGGTTATGGCTGATGTGTGTACAATTTCAGAATTATCAGAGCTTCCATCTTCGTCACCGCTGAGCCAGGGTCACTCAAGGCTTTTAGCCGGACGTATACTTCAGCGTAGGTTCCAAACTATACCATATTCACATCAGGTTCTCCTAAAATCAGATTTTGAAAAGTTAAACATACATTTTCAACCGAACCCGACGTCGCCAAGGCAACAAAACTCCCAGGAGGTTACGTGGATAGGAAGTTTTGTCAAGTTTGGCAGACCGAAGTCAGTACATCAGGTCCCAATCTGCGTCAGACTGTTTTTTGTACTATTTTGTACTTACATCTGCAAACCACGTCATAAGGCGGTTTGATTTTGGGCCTTTTTCGCGTCTGATTTCTGACTATGTTGTTTCCTTTACCCGCATCATTTTAGGCAAAAGGTTCCCAGCGTTTACAAAGTCCTCAAGGAAGCCAATGTTGACTGCATCGTCCTGGCAACGAAATGGTTTATTTGCCTCTTTGCCGACGTCGTTCCCATGGAGGTACTTGATTTGCCTATCCCCTCTCTCCCGAACTGTATGCATGCAACCTCCTCCTCGACCGTTCATCCCACAACCTATTTTCTCGCCTTATGTGAAGGAATTATAGGTAAACATTGTTCACATGCATGTTGGAGCATTCGGAATATCAAAATTCTCCCACAGGTTTACTGTCTCGTCTGCGTTGGGGAAGAGTGTTAAAGCTGATCGAATAAATTAGCCGGCAGTAAAGGATAACAAATTTGGCCTCTTGAGCGTTCGAAAGCCCGTTATATTACTCTCGTTTGCTTTCTAAAACTTTTGAGCAAAGACTTATTTTCTATCTCCAGTCTTTCAAACTTAAATAAACATAGGCACATCACATGAAATGAGTCGAAAACATGCTTTGCAGCTAGGGACATCACTTAGGTACTTGGAATCTTGAAAAGTTTCATTCCAACCTCCGTCAAAGTGATAAAGCGGAAGAGAAAAATCTTCGAATATTTTGTATGTAATGGCAAAACTATCTTTATCTTGGACAAAAAATTGCAGAAGAACGTTATAGACAAAAACGAGCGGGATTGGAATGGTCATCTCTGGCTTATTAACCGTCATCAGCCAACCATACCCAAGCCCAGGTGTTGCGGCACCCAAGGCTCGAACCCGTGGCCTATTTTGGTTAGAAGTCCAGTGCTCTAGTCATTGAGCCACGAGCTTGTTGTCTTGTCGGTTTCGACCGAAAACAGGTCGCGGGTTCGAGCCTCGGGTGGTGCTCCAGCTGGGGTTGAGTATGGTTGGCTGATGACGGTCAATAAGCCAGCACTGGCAATTCCCGTCTCCCTTGTCTTTGCCGGTAATGTTCTTCTACCTATAAAAGTAGCCGCTGTGAGGCGGCTGGTAAGGCTCGAGAGTGAGCCACAAGGTACAACGTGACAATTGAGTCCCGTAACCGACCTGTGAGTGCCCATCCACCATTGTCACAGAACCTGTGCTGCCATGGAAACAGAAACATATTTACGGCGTAATCTAGAGACGTTGACCATTGAATCACCTGGCTATTCCAAAACGAAATTGAACTGCTAATTTTCGTTCTGCAATTAGGAAAGATTTGTTAAAACTACTCCTTCATACCTTTGCATATTCCAGCTCTTAGTCTACAGGACGTAAGCCCGCATTTAGTGTACTGTTCACTCATTAAAGCGCTAAATTGCTGAGGTCAACAACTCGAAGATTTCCAAATCAAAAGTGAAAGAGAACAACGTTATTGGTCAACCCCTACACGCAACTCAGCAGGAAATGTCAGCAATCCTTCTCGTCTGCCATCTAAGCTGTTCGCTCGGGCGTAGTCTGTGCGACAGAAGCCAATCGATAAAGACAGGAATATCGTCCAGTTTCGGCTGGCCGAATGTTGAGTCGCACGCACGCAGGCAATTGTTGACGAGCGTGCTAGGCGGATTGAAGGCAGCAGAGTTAAAAGGCTGCGCTGTTGACTACGGGAGCAAACTGCCACAGCTTTTCGATCCCGCGTACGCACATCCGGATTGAAGTATGATTGACTGACGAAAGCAACTAAGCGGAAAATTGTCATTCCAGTTTGCCTTTTTATCGGTAAATGCTCTTGGTATCAGATGCTAGGTATCAGATCATGCAGCATTTACAATTCGTGACCTAACAGATGAAAGGTCATGTACTTCACACAAAAACCCCTGTAACGCACAGGCCGCCCACCCCGTATTCCTGGAAGGTATACTGCTTTAGAGAAATGACCGTTCTTTAAACGAAACCGTAGTTTGATTTATAAATAGGTATTTAAGCTAAGCAATTATTTTATCGAATCAAAAAATGACTTTATGAAAGGTAAGAAGGGATTTATTTGAAACTTTTTTTGTTTATGTTTATTTTCATAACGCACACAATAGGTTTCGGTCTGTGAATTTAAAGGCTTGGGTATCTAGAAACGTCCAACTCCACCCAAATCCGGCCTGTTTTCCTCCACTTGAAACTTTTTGAACCTCAATTCTATTCAAAAAGCAAAAATAACAACATCTAATATATGCCGAACGATCCATTCAAATATAGGTCACGACATTTCAGGAGTTAGGTCATATACCCTGCATAATCTTCGTTTTTAAAAGAAACTACATTTACGCCCGTATCCCCCATATTTATTTGCTCCAGGATTCACCTCATATGGCTTATTTAAATCGAGACAACTGACATGTGCTCCTTTTTTATTTCGCCTATTTTCCTATGTTTGTACTCCTTCTCATGCAACAGATTGTTCCTCATGTGACCCAGTTATTAACTGGCAACAGGCGATTCTCCGCATCCTGTTTCCAAGTCTGTTATCTGGTCTGTCTCGAACAATCTTCTTCTTATTCTCCTTATTCTTCTTCTTTCTTCGAATTCAGGGTGTTTATCTGCTATTTCCACTCCCTTTTTTTCACGCTCCAGACGGTGCTTCGCATTTTCGATTGCCTTTTCTACGAGGGTGACAAGATCCTCTTCCGAGCCTGTATTGCCCTGGTAAAGTTGCACTTGGATACCATTGTCAAGTGCCATCTCTTTCCTGACGTTGTACTGACATTCCGAAACATCTGCAAGGACAAACAGACCCTCTACTGTCATGAATTCCTCCAGGTAACCCCTTGCTGTCATCGGGCAGGCCTGTTTATCAGGGTTTTAATGTGCAGTAGCTCTTGGCACCACTAAGCCACATTGAAAATGCCTGTCTTTCCATCCTCTCTGGGGAAAATTAAGGATAGTGGAGGCCTCCGACGAAGGATTTAACTTTGTGCACAGTAGTAATGCCTCTGAGTAGTATTCGCTTTTCGTAACCGCTGATTTCTTTTGCACTTCAACATGCCTCAACACACTGATGTTAAACAATTGGCCGAATTTCATTGCCTAAAGCGGCATGGCATGGGAATAGCAACCTCCCAGTACTTCAGGTGGTCTTCCTGCAAATTTCAGGAGGGATAGCTATTCTCGTGTTCTAACTTTAACCATCATATTGAACCTAGCCAACACCTCAATCCTAACCCCGATCACCCTGCAATCTAACAGAAGACCCTCTATGTTACAGGGTGAGAGAGTTTAAATCCCGTGTCTCAGCCTTTCTCCCCCAAAGCTAACGAGTTTTCGAAGCTGGTTTCAAACCGCATTCAAATTCAATACAGTACGTGCTTTCGGAAGTTTCATGGTCCTCTGCCAGCGAGTGTAGCTTTGAGCTCGTGGGGCTTTTCATTCTTCCCCCACTGGCTGCTGACGGCAAATGTATCAGAAGTGGTTGTTCTTGTGTAATTTTTCTTTGTCAGTAGAACTGCTCGATCGAATAGAAAACAACTGAAACCTTAGCGTAGCATGCGCATTTCATGATCACGGATTTCGGACTACTTCAACACGCCTCAGGAAGTCTCGTGGATTAGAGACTAGCACATACGTAATTGGAAGTATGCTTGGAATTTGTCACCTCTCATGGCCTTGGGACAACCTAAAACTAAACAATCCTTGAGGATGGGGTCGGGTCGAATGTAGTTCTTAGGTTTTATGGTCAATGAAAATGTAGCTTTGTGTTACTGGGGATTTTTATTTTCTCACCCCCTCCTCCTCCTCCTTCAAAAGTGAGCTCATCGACTGACGACAGGAAATGACCCAGAACTGGCCATTGACTGACTGTCTAGTAGACTACAGCTGCAGAGCCTACCTCAGAAGCATCTCACCTAATTTGAAGCAAATGTGGAATCTCTCATAAACTGCGAGCACAGACTTCTGGATTATGACCGTTTATTACCGCCTGTAATTTCGCCCGTGAAAGGACTGACAACGAACTACTGTTGGGTCCTACTAACCTGGCAACGAATGGTAGTCCTAACTAACATTGGGTTAGGCTGAGGGTTGGAGCTGCCGTTAGGCTTAGGGTTCGGCTGGCGTGTAGCTATGCGTGGATAGGTTGGCCTGTAATACGGTCTAATTCAGTGCTGAAAACCAGCTCGCTTGAACAATTAGGATGGGCACATAAATTTCTCTTCATTGCCAACGCGTTACCACCCTTTCCGTGCTTTAAACTGCCCTACTCTCATTGCCACTGTCTCCGTAGTACACACCAACCTATCGTTTGTGTTCGTTAGGGGGAGGGGGGTGTTTTACAAGAATTTGTAGTCGGCTAGTAGAGTTGCACAAACATTCGTTGCCATAGGACTTTTCGGCGTAAGTGGTGGGGGAGGGAGGAGGACGTCGGTAATCGTGGGCGGCGGGGGTCGATGAAATGGTTATCAGTGGTTGAGTTGGTCGTCTTCGTAGAGTCTGAGGCAGGTGTGGCAGAAGTTGATGTTATGGGATCGTTTTTACATTGAGTTTGAAGATGTCCGACCAGGCCGATTCGCGCGCGGAATGTGCGTTGACAGCTTGGGCACGTTGGCAGGACTTGGGCATTGACGGTGTTGATCCGCGGTGCTTGTGACTTGCGAGCCGCCCTTTTGGCTTTAGCAGCAGCGATTCGGTTAGCCTCATAGATTGCTGCACCAATATTCACGGATCTTCTCCATGCTGGGCGAGGTCCTCCCAGGTCACCGGGTTGATTTGCAGTTGCTTCACAGATTTCTTCAGTATCCTGGTAGCGTCGTTTTTGACCTCCCTGTTAGCGAGCGCCCGTAGAAAACTCGTTTGGGTAGTGGCTCGTCGTCCATCCTCACCAGATGGCCGCTCCATCGCAGTTGCACTTGCCGCAGCATGGCGCGGATGCTGAGGATCCCGGTCCGCTCCAGGAATCCCGTATCCAGGATCCTGTCTTGCCAGCTCAGCTTCAGTATTCTGTGTGCGCAGCTGAGATGGATGTGATTCAGCTTCCTGACTTGGCTCGAGTAGATTGTCCAGGTTTCCGCTCCGTAAATAGGTGTCATCATGACGACGGTGTTCAGGTGAATACCGTGGCAATTCCACATGGAGGCCTGCAGCCGGTCGAAGGCCTGACCGACTTTGGAGATCCGTTGGGCAATCTCGTCATCGATTCTCGTGTTGCGTTACAGCGTGCTTCCTAGATAAGCGAAGGTTTCCACATTTTGAGTTGAGCACCGTTGACATTGATTCGGGGAGCATTGTATTGCGCACTGGGTGGCGGCTGGCGCATGACAACCGATTTGGCTGTACTGATTGTTAAGTCAAAATTGGTGCAGCCTGAGGTGAAGAGGTCCATACTCCTTTGCATGTCCTCCTCCGTCACGGTGTTAAGGGCGCATTCGTACGCGAATAGCAAGTCATGGACTGTAGTCGTAGACACATGCGTTGAAGCCTGCATACGCCGACTGTTGAGAAGTTGCCCGTCAGTTCTATAGGCGATGCGGATCCCAGACTGCTCATGCGGTAGGCGTCCATCAGCATAGAAGAGAACATGATATTGAAGAGGGTGGGGGCCAGTACACAGCCCTGATTCACTCCTTTGGTCTTTGCGAATGCTTCGGATACCGTCCCGTTGTCAGTGACTCGCGCCGTCATACCGTCATGAAGCTGACGTACCATGTGCGTGAAACGCTCAGGACAGCTGAATTTCTGCATGACTTTCCACAGTCCGTCGCGATTCACCGTGTCAAAGGCTTTCGTCAGATCCACGAAGATAGTGTAGAGGTGGGTTCGCATCTCCTGGCACTTCTCTTGTAGCTGGTGGGCGGCGAAGATCCTCACTGTTGTTCCGTGGTGTCGTCGGAAACCACATTGGCTTTCCGGGAGCAGGCCCTGCTCTTGGTGACCGTTCAGACGATTTAGAAGGATACGGGCGAAGATCTTCCCAGCGACGTTGAGCAACGAGATGCCTCTGTGATTATTACAGAGTTGCCGGTTCCCCTTGCGTTTGTAGAGATGGACGATGATCGCGTCTTTGAAATCCTGAGGAACTTGTCCTTGGCGCCACATCTCCTGGAAGAGTGTTGTGAGTTCTGCCATCAGCCGGGGCCCACCGTGCTTGTAGACTTCGGGTGGGATGGCGTTGAATCCCGGTGCTTTACCGCTGGAAATCTGCTGCACGGCCCAGATGGTTTCTGGTAGGGAAGGCGGCAGATCCAGGTCATTGTTCGTGTCCACTTGAGGGAGCCGGTCAATGGCAGCATCGGAGATGGCTGATGAGCCGAGGACACCTCTGAAGTGCTCGGCTTAACGCTTCAGAATTTGTGATTTCTCTGTCAGTAGTGTTGTGCCGTCAGAGCTGAGCAGCGGTTCGGTCCCCTTGATACACGGGCCGAAGATCGCCTTGATGACTTTGAATAAGTTTTTAATTTCATTGCGTTCCTTATACCATTGGATTTCCTCAGCCTTTCGAACCATCCAGGCGTCCTACCTCTCCCACAGCCGTTGCTGTACAAGGCGCCGGCATCTGAAGAAGGCTGCTTTGGTGGCGGAAATCAGAAGGTCCATGTAGGCTTTGTGTAGTCCATTCTTCTCCGCGAGTAAGTTGCTGATGTCGGCATAATTGTCATCAAATCAGTCCTGGTGTTGACAGTGTGCGCATCCGAGGACTTCGAGGGCGGTGGACTGGATAGCATTTCGCCGCCACGGTGGGCGTTATTATTATTTGGAGCAGGCAGGTCCTCCGGTTTCTGGGTTATTTGGTTGCTGGCGGTCGATTCTTGGTGCCGTTGTTGGGGTTGAAGTTGGAGCATCATCTTGGAGATGCTGAGGCGGTGATCCGTCCAACCATCGGCATCGCGGATCGTTTTGGTCACCAGCACGTCCTGTCGATCTCGCCTCCGAACGAGAAATAGTCCAGTAGATGCCAGTGCCAAGACCGAAAGTATCTCCTCGTGGCCTTCTCCCGCTTCGGAAGGCGGAAGAAGGTGTTTGTCAGCAGGAGACGGTGTTCCGCATACGTGCGCAGAAGAAGGAGGCAGTTATCGTTACAGCTACCGAGACCGTGGGGACCCAGCACTCCCTGCCAGGCAGCATGGTCCGTCCCGACGCGGGCGTTGAGGTAACCATGGACAATTAACTTGCCCACCTTCTGCACTGTCGCTAGCATGGCGTGCAGGTCCTCGTAGAATTTGTCCTTCGCCGCATCAGAGCTCGTCATTGGGGGGAGCGTAGGCACTTATGATGGTAGCGAACTGGCCTTCCCGAAGACGCAGGCGGAGGCTCATCAGGCGATCATTGATACCCTGTGGCAGACAGGCCAGAAGTCCCACGATGTCGTTCTGGATGGCAAAGTTGACACCAGCGTCGCGTCGCGCTGCCTTTGGATGGCCACTCAGAAGAAGGTGTAACCGGCACCCACCTCCTCCAGCTGACCCTGCTCTGATAATCGGGTCTCGCTGAGAGCAGCAATGTCCACCTTGTAGCGCGCCAGTTCCCGAGCGACTAGCGCCGTCCTCCGTTCCGGCCGGTTGCTCCTCGGATTGTGTAAAAGAGAACGAACATTCCAGGCTGCTAGTGTCGGCGGACTCAACCGAGAAGCCCAGAGGGTATGGCGCGAGGGATTGGGATGGGGGTATTGTTGTTTTTTTGAGATTGACGACCGCGTATATTGCGATCTGTGGGCCGAGGCTGGCTGCAGAAGACGTGAGACTCAGCATTTTTTAGGGCACCTTTTCTACCCCCTTCCTCGCGCGAACGCAAGCCGTGATGTCCCTAAATAGGGCCGCTGGGACATCCCAAACGGATGCCAAACTCTGTTATTGGCCACGGTTTTGTTTTCATGGGAGAAAGACCCGAGTTAACCTGGGCCGCCTATGGGGTTGCTGTCGCCCTTCCGTAGGACTTTTTGAGATGGAAGGGAGGGGGGGTGGGAAGTTCGGGAGTCAGATATACCGGGTGTGGATGCGCACAAAGTGCCGGAGACCCTCACCTGGTTTAGCCCCCCGGTCCGGGCGCTTGCCTGGGTTGTGGCCGCTGGGAAGAGCCCAGCTACGAGGAGCCAGAGGTGTGAGTTGGGTACCAGTTAGAGGCGGCCACAGGAGCATTCACCTGCGCGAGACAAATGGAGTGACCTAATGCTAATTTTGTGATGTCCCACCTTACTAGTACCCTCTACAGCCCTAACGAAACACTCTTCTCTCACAGCCCTCTTTAAGGTGAGGTTCGAACCCCTGCACCAGATGACCGGTGTGTTTATATGTACAGGCAGACGTAGGGCACACAAAGACGGAGATATAACGCCAGGTCCTGCACTCGAGGTTATCTAAAGTTGGCTTGGATCGGGCTGTCAACTCGTATGGGAGATAGAAGAGAGTGTGGTTTCTACCTCTCGGAGACATTGCTTAATTTTCTTGCAAAAATAAACTAAACATGCTTCAAAGGTAGCACTAACCTCCAGTCCCTCTCCTTGTATGTGAAAACCTGGTGTTTTACGGAGCCGGGGCATGTGTAGCACGCGTAGATTGGCTGTTTAGATCTGTTAACCACTTGAGCCTAATCCTCGCACCAGATCATTCATTGGCTCAGACAGTGGACTGATGCCCCTGAGTTGGGGCAGAGAGTGAGGTCGGCTATGGGGACTCCCTTTTTACGGCACTCATTGCCCATTTCTCACTTAACTTACGCGCTGTTAAAATGTCATGATGCGCTAACGGCCGCAGCCTGGAAGGCTGCCAGCTGGCAGCTCGGTCCTCTCAGGGTGGAGTGAAACCTCAGTGTAACCTCTATCGCACTCTCACGCATTTGGGATTCGGGCCGACCGGTTCTCGTCTCTGTGAGAACCTGGTTCATTATGCACGAGACAAGCGTATTGAGCTATGTCAGCCACTGTGCCCGATCCTGTCTCTTGTATTCTTCTTGGCAGTAGGCCCAGGAGGGTCGGGGGGTCAAGAGTATGCGGTAGATGCAACGCAAGTCTACTGCTCCTATAAACTAATTCACTCGTAAGTCACCTTCCATGCGCCCACCAGGCTGTTCGGCACCCGGTGGATATCGTCGTTTTGGACGGTTGAACGAACATACGCCCTCTAGTACTCGCGGCTTCAAAACTTGTTGTGGGATCTGAAATCGTCACTTATCACAGGCTGGTTTGTGTACAGAAAGTTGAAGCACTATACTTTGCATATTTATCCACTATTAATTATAAGGGGACAACGTCCTTATGTCATAACGCGATGTTATTTTCAGTCGTTGGTTGTTGATGTTATGCAAGTCACCTTCCCTGCACCACCCTTCCGTGCAGCATACGGTGGACATCGTCGAAATCGACGGTCGAACTATCGATGCTGAAACATGTCTCTGCATCACATTTTCTTTTCATGATCCATTGCTCTCCTCCCCTCCAAGTCGAGAAAATCCGTTTTCAAAGTAATTTTTTCCAAAAAATTCGGGGTGATAAAAAGAGGGATCCTAAGCTTGCGTTCATTTGTCCGCTCACGCGTATAGCCGACTTGCTATATAAGGGAAGGCTAGCCGAATTTCAGAAATGCGTTTTCGATTAGACAATTTTACTTCAGTGGGTTTGTAATATTAATTATCGTGCAGCCTAATCACATTCAGTTAGAGATGCCAAAGTTTAAACAAACTTTCCGGTCGTCAACACAAAGCAAATTCTGTAAACATGACTACTTGTGTGGTATAGGCGGGCTTTTGAAATTGAGCTGCCATCTTTTCTGCTCTCCATTCGCATGTGAATCCTCCTATATATATACGTCAATTGACCTATTTCACCCATTTAAAATTGAATTTTAACCCTATTCGGTTATTCGAACAACAAAAATGAGGTCATCAGCGCAAGACGCTGGCAACATTTTGAAGGAAGTCCAAATTGATCGATATTTTGAGACGCATTCAAGGACGATTCTTTGCGGTGAATGAAGGACATTTTGCTGAAATTTTTGGAATTCTACTTTCAAAATAAAACGTAGCTCTCTCTCTCTCCCAGTTAGGGTTTGGGTTCGTGTTAACTGTAGGATTTAATTTTAGGGTAGGGCAACGATCAAGATTAAGGCTACAATTTAGTTTTATGTTAGGGTTCATGTTAGGGTTAAGGCATGGAAATATTTACCCTTTCTGAAATTTACTACAAGACCAGCTATTTTAAATGAGTGGGGCGTTCCTATTTCCTTGTCCTTATTAGGTGGCCACACAAGGCAACCCTACAGATTGGGAGAAAAAGTTGACCAGGCTTGGCTGCCCAGCCTACGCTTTCAAAACACCTGTTGGTTCTGTCCCCATAGCCGAAAAATATTTTGCATATACAGGTCGGCAGCGCAGAAGGAACGAATTGATGGTTCTTGTCAGGTTGGAGTTTACTGTTTCTCCGTTGATACACGTATCAGCACTTATCTGAATTAAAAATGAATGCTTGATGTATGCGAGGTCAATGTATAATGACGGCGGGCTTTTGAAATTGAGCCGCCATCTTTTCTGCTCTCCATTCGCATGTGAATCCTCTTATATGTATGTCAGTTGGCCAATTTCACCAATCAAAATGTGTTTTCATGCCAATGGGAAACTCTTCAAACCCCGTCTTCTAACGAATTGTAACACTTAGAAGCATGTCAAAATTATTATGGGGGTTAGATGTCGCGGCGCAGAAACTCCCTCCGTATCTGCTCGTTGCCTGCTACTGAGGACGGTATCTGTCACAGTGGCTGACTTGTCATAAATCCTCCGCCTTAAAAATGTTCTTTTCTCCCATTCAAGTCTGACGAAACAGCAATCGTGCTGGAGAGCAACCAGTCACTTGTTTACCGAGTCTCTAGACAATGTAACCTCACTAATCCAAGAACATTTTAGGTGCAGGTCAGGTTTATCAATGCCAACAGAACCCGAATCATGCGATAGAAGTTAGTCAGAACGGAAGGTATCCAAACAGTGTTTATGTACGTGTGTAGGTCTGCAACTGTTTCAGACAGTGAACAGGAGTGTGCAACAGGGGTTCCGTAAATGTTTACCTTTAGGGGCAATCGCATCTGCGTTTTGTTCGCTGCAGTATTCATTAGTGAAGCGTTTGTTTCTGTAAAATAAGCGCCTGTCCTCCGCCCTGGCGATTTCTGTTGAATTTTTTGGAAATCTCTGAAGTTCTCAAGTTACATTCATCAGAATCGACCCGCGCTGTGTTTCTTCCGTTGACCATTGCCCGTGGAAGGTGTGGTGACTGCTGCACTCTTGATCTTCCTTTTGCGAAACTAGATCGCGGATACTGTCGATTGACTTGTGTGAAGTGAATAGGCGGTAATTTGCTCCGGTCCTTTGTGTTCCAAGTATAGTCTTGTCCTTGACAGGACATGGACCAGGTTTCAGTCACTCGTATGAGTAAGAGTTGCCACTAAACCACAACGCAAAGGCGTCATTTCAAACTACCCTACATACATGGTCAACCATAACGAACGATGATGTCCACTTTGTACCTCAGAGTGAAGTGGACGTAGGACATTGAATTGTGTGTGATGAATTAGTTTATATTGATGGCAGATTTGCGGAACACATGCTACACTCTCTCCACTCTCACCCACCTGGGTCCCGTGACAGGACTTTGTTAGGCTGACCGGAGGTAGGTTAGGGTGCAGTGTCTGACCAAGGTAAACAACCCGTCTATGCGTGGCACACCCACAACCTAATACCTTCGGCTATTTACTAGGTTTTTACGGAAGAGACGGCCGCTCGGATCTCGTGTCAATTAGTGTCAGAGGTCAAATTCCGAATCGAGTTACTCAGTCAGTTGACAACCTTCCAAAACGCGTCAGATTTCATCACAGTGAAAAAATGCGCTGGTTTGCCGTGGGACTGGGTGGCACTTCAGAGTCAACCTTACTCTCTTTTTTCCGTTCCTGGGCACCAGTCTACTGTTCGTGCCTGTCAGCTATAGACTGCTGGGCTTGAGCGCAGGAACTGGCGGACATGAAACCGCGCCTAGGGCTGCCACCACCTCTTCCAATGTGTCCTCATACATGCCTACAAATACGATGGAGCAGAGTTCTGATTCGATTAACGAGTCAAAAGACGAGTTAAGGAGAAGTCTGTTCGGGCACCGGAACAATTTGTTTATTATTCTGAGCTTTCAAACTCCTGCGTGAGTCCATCGTCAGAGGTAGTAGCAGCAACAAAAAGGCAACACTTATAAGGAGTACAAACCAATCAATAATCACTGATGCAAGTTTGAACGTGACTGTGCAGGGTTCAGTACGCCGGAGCCAAATCGATACATCAATTGCTTTAGTTCCCGTCCGTAGAGTAGGCTTTATTCAATTCTCACCTCGGCGTAGGCGATTATCTTGGAGGTTGCGAAGTTCAAATCATGGCCTGTTTCATAGGTATGGGCAGCAACTTGCGATAATTTCTCGTCACATCGCACTGCCAACTTACGTTCACGTATGCGCGCTCCCAGCATGCGATCGGTCTGGTCTGTGTAGTTACAAGGACAGTTTAGGCATGGGATGCGATGCACTACTCCAGATTGGTCTTTGGGGTTTAGTCGATCTTTGATTTTCATCGTCCTTTTGCGCCGGTATTCAATGGCTACACCCATTCCGACAGCAGTGGGCTCAGTCGTTTAGGAGGCCTCCTTAATATATGGCGGAGCGTGCCATATCCTTGGTTGTGTTTCTGATTGGGTGATCAAATTCTTTCAATTGACAGAAGACATAAAATAGCGTCTACATAACTTCGTCTCCTTAATCAATTTCAGGCTATGTTTAAGTTGTCTGGCTCCCTTCCGAGGTCACGCATCCAACGCTTGCGTGAGAAATGTCGGGTGAAAGTGATGCAAACTATGGACGAGCTGAATCAACGTGAGGCAGAGTATCGCACTCAGCTGGAACTACAGCGGCAAAAACAAAACCAGGTGGACCATCCAGAACCGGATATAACTCCAGCTGAAGACAACATGATTGGGGAGCAGCAGGAGGAGGAGGCAGAAAGTGAGGAAATTGGTACCGGTGATCTTTCGAAAACCACCTGTAATTCCAATGGGGAACTTGCACCCGCACCCTCCCTAGTACGCTCCACTGTGGGTTTGGCAGTTCGTTAAGGTCTCCACCGGACCTGTCAGCATGACAACCCCGCTCCCCAACTACGTCGGGCGTTTCCCCCTCTCAGCCCCTCCCGTGTATACCGCATTCCCAGGCAGTCCATCATCCTTGAAAGACTGATTTATTATTTATACATGTTTTGTTTGCACTTTCAGTCAAGGTTAACTGTCTATTTTTTTCTTCCTCTGCTAATTTCCTTTTCTTCTCTATCATCATGGACCGCGGTTTATTTTCAAAAGTAATTTTGGGGAAGATAGATAAGAGGGCCAGATTATAGTCTCTATCACTCCCTCCAAGAATGTTGTTTATTTATCATTTTACGCACTCCTTGGTAGGGGTCGATGCGTATGTAAAAGTATTTTTTTACTTTATGTCATAGCGAACGCTCAATCCTTGATGCACTTGTTTATCTCATCTTTCGGCAATGTCCTTTTTTTCGGCATAGGAAGAAACATTCGAGAATAAAAAGTATCACCTGTAGATTTTTCACCTCTTGTCCCGTTTCCTCCAATATTATTGTGTATATGGGCATAAGTTGGGGCAGTACGAAAACTCTATTTTGGCGAAAATGACATAGAAAATTCTCAGGTAAATTCTGGCACCTTTCGGATACGCGAACGGCTACTGGATTAGTTGGACAGTTTGACCGAACCGAGGGAACCTATACAATTGTGGGCAAGGCATCCTGTGTTTGCCAGGCGGTTTACCATGGTAACCATAAACGCAGCACATACTTGGCTAATGCGATTTCATTTCGGACTTGGTAATTTTGGAGGACTCACCTTCGGGTGTGCCCGTCAAGAGTTGCCCCACGAAGGAAGTAGTCAAGGCAACTGAACTTTTGACTAGGTTTCCTTGGTGAGATTTGATTAACTGACTGTCAATGGGCTATTTCCGCGGCTCATGACTTTCCCCCCTGCGCAGAAATGAAAAGTCGAAAAATCTGATCCAGCAGAAATCATGTGAGGAAAATTGCTCTGATTTGGGACAGATACGGCGGTTGGAACTTAAAACATATTTCACGAAAAAAACCTTAACAGCTCCAACCGTAATTGGCGGTTTTTATGCAGTGGACAAGTGGGTGAGGATGCTTTGTATGGCCGCCTAAACACGACACGGCAATAGGGACCACCCCGCCCGCTTATAATTGGTTGGCTTATGGTAAATTTCATGAGGGGTAAATATACCCGTGTCCTATCGCTAACCCTAACATAAAACTAAACTGACCAGCTAATTTTAACCACATGCCTACACTAAGCCTGAGCCCTATAATTCACACGATAATGACCTTAACCCTTAGTGTAATCACGACCCTAGCAACAACTATGACCTCAACAAAAACCTAAACTGAATCCTAAACATATTTTTCCTTGGAATGTGGCACAAAGCCACATGCATTGTGGGCGTTTGCTCTCCTCGTGTACTGTTTAGACGACCATACAAGGCCTCCTTGCCGTCAAATATTTTGTCATTTGACCTAAGAGGGTGCACGGCCACCCGTGAATTTACTCCAAAAATAACTCTCTCAATGGCCTAGTGTTCACAAGCTTTCGTCAGTCTGAATAGGTCGATAATTTTGGACATCTCGAACGAGGTTACCACCAAAGGGTCAAACGATAAACAGCAGTGCCATTCTACTCGATGCTACTAGCAGCAGGGCTCCGCGAGTCTTTGGGTCGGGCGTCAGTCTGGTCTGTTGGCCAAATTTTGTATACTTTTGGCCGTAGGGATAGGAGAGGAGTGAAAGCTGAAGACTCTCAACAATCGTATTCTATGACAGGCTGCAACAATAGCAACAAGTTCGCCAGGGCATCGTACGCCGCCTAGGACTCATGACTGTATTGGTTTCGACTCGGCCATCCAGTGGCTCTAAATGACCGCCACGCGGGAAACAAAATGATATCGAAGCAAAAGCTGTCACGTCATGATGGGCACATCTGCTGAGGTAGTTCTGGCGCCTGTTGTGGAGGAAATAATTCAGGTTCAGTCTATCTGTCGTCGCAGCCGCTCCGTGAGCGAGGAGGCGTTATTAGGAACACCAATAAAGTCAGTGATAGGAGGAGTCATATGCATGATGAGAATGCAGTAGTAAAGGAGGATTTCGACACGTTTCTCAGTTGGCTAGAGCGTTGGCTGTACTAAGGCCTTCCCCGTGCTGGCGTGGGTTCAAATCCCACTGAGGCCGCCGAGTGTTTCATAATTGGGTCAAACGAATGCAGTGGTGGTTTGTGCACACTGGTCGGTCACCGGGGGAGTGCGGAGGGGTTGAAAGAATACGCGGAATAGCGAAAGCCCCTAAATTGATGTGCTGTTAGGCCATTTATGACGGTCACAGGTGCAGTTTGTGCTGAATACACGGTTGGCTAAAAGGGGTAAACAATTGTCTGTCTGGAAAGCCTGCTGAGAGAGATACGATGATAGAGGTGGCCTTGCGCAAACCCTAACCTCAACCCGAAACCCATTTTAACCCTAAACCTAACCCCAGTCCCTCTGGAGCTTAGCGCAAGGCCCCTGTATGATAGTGAAGTTCCTATTTCCGTGTCTTGCCGCCACATTAAGTAAGCACACCGCATTGCTACACTACACGGTTTGCTCAGGCTACGAAACCGCTGCTTAGTCCCACCATGTCACTACTATTTTTTCAGAATTTACCTTCTCCCCCTCAGGGAAAATGTGTAATGGGCGATCGAAACGTGGAAGGTAGGTAAATAAAGGCCTTGGATAGGCTGATGTTTGTGTGAGTTCCGAATCATTGCTAGCTCGTAGATTGAATTATGTGACATGCATACTAATTATCACATTAGCCCTGATATTGGCAGAGCAGCGATTAATACACTACGGAATTATGCCGATAAATTGCGTGCGTTATAATTCGTCCACATCCTCCTGAAGTTTGCTATGTGGAGTTTGAGTTAAAGCGACTATCCTTACGACGAGAAGGGTTTTGAGTAAATGCCACTTACAGTCGGTAAGACCACTGATTAGAACCGCGTTTGAATGAAAAATAAAATAACCCGTTCGAGTTGGTTTGAGGGCCTGCTTACATGACGTTCTCAATGGTAGCTTGTTGGTAGACCACATGAGTCTAAACTTCAAATGAGAAAGATTTATGGACTATTTCAGGCCTTTTCGAATGACCAAAGATAGTGATGGAATGTGCAAAATGTCTAGTTTTCCAGCTTTCCGGAGCTCTGGAAATACCAGTCTGGTTTCCTAAAATGAGAATTCTCACGTTTTGTCTTATATGGAGCTATCGCGATCGCCTCTACTCGCAATGTTGACAAACGTTTCATGGCGAAAAACTAATTGCTAATGGATAGTGTACCGTTCGGAATTTTAAAAGCTCCCCTAGTATCGGGGACTTGAAAGTCAATCCAATCTTCTGACCTTAATAAAATGTGGCATTATAGAATTACCCTCAACAGACGGTTTCTAGAATACCGCAAATAAAAATGGTTACCCAAATCGGTTTGGCGTAGGTAAATGCCTATCATGTGACAGCGAAAACGGTAGCACAACGCAATATTAACCCCCTGTAATACGGGCGGCCTTGCGTTAAATTCCATAAAGGGTATCGATTCCCGTTTTCTAACCTTAACCTGGTGGGACGTGGCAATATGGACCCCACCATATTGTTGTTTACCTAACACTTAATTCGAGGGAAACCAGGATTAATTCAAAAGAAGAAGATGCAAGGACTGCGTTAAAAAATTTACTATTAGCCTGGCGTTTCGGACTCTTACTCAATCCCGTTATTGAAGGCAGTCGCAGATAGGCTAAGGATTATAGCTAGGGTTATGAGGGTTTGGAGTGTTAGGGCTACAGTTAGGACATAGGCGTACGTAACCTGCGGCATTTGCTGAATGGCCACCTGCCGTAGTTGAGTGCAACTAGTAACGCCAGAGCATTATCGACGTATGGTCTCCCATCAGGTCACTGCTCCTACGATCACTTTACCAAAGGGGTACCCAAGTTGGTCTCAGCTTCAACCGACAAAAAATGCCGTTGGTTGCTGAGCCCCGGCTGTTTCAATCCCCCTCAAATTTAATTTTTTTCCATGTGAAAATGTACCTCTCCCAACCTCATTATCTTTCCGACCGACCACCAGAGTGACCATTAATCAGGCCAAATTGCACGATTCGTGGAAGGAGGGCATCGTGCGTGCACGGACAGTCTATTTAACCATTCATGTCATAGGCAAATTGTCAGCTGAGGGGGTAGGGCTCATTGTTTTTTTCACGCTGTCTGTCTTCCGCTGCCTCTTTTCGCTTAATGTATACCTTTTGAGGACCTTTTTTGTTCGGCAAGCAGTTCGTTGTGAAGATGGCTCAGGAGAAAACCCATGCACTACTTTGCCATCTGATCTCATTCGAATACCTGTCTGGTCCAACTTCAGCATTACTTTTTCATAGGGGGCTTATTTCCTGTCGTCTTATGTTAATTTTTTTTAACAGGCACTGCTTTCCTGTAACTAAAAACGGCAGTAAATGTCTTAGACAGTAGTTGAATAAACCTTTCATATTTTAGTTGTGACATTAGGTTGAAACGGTAAAATGGGGAATAGGCATGTGTATGTGTCAAAAAGAAGCATTTTTATGGACTATTTTAAAGAACTGTGTATACCAGTGTTATATGGTTATGATGAATGCATAGTTCACGTTAAGGCTGATAGCCACTACCCTGCCCCTAAGGAACTGGATGACGAAAACTAATATTGTAAGTGAACAGCGTACCCCCGAAACTCTCAGCGCGCTACTTTGCCCAGCAACTTTGATGAGCATGAGATTGTATGTGCGGAGTACCAAGCCGTGCGATTTAGAAGTTCGCGTTACATTTTAATAATGACATTGGGATGTATTCACGAAGACCATCGTTTGGTCAGGAGTACGTAAAAAGGTCTCACTGGAACATAGTTAGCTAAAACGTGTGTTTAAAGCAAAGTTATTCTAAGATAAAGTGAAATCCTAGGCACAATGGCCGCGAGGTTTTTGGATTTCGTGGTGACTGTCTTATCCTTGAACCTGAAACCCTAGGCGCGTGCATCGGCTTAAAATATTTGTGTTCCATTTTCACATTAAAGTTAGTAGGAAATGTATTTTTTTTCGACGTATCATCTTCCATTAGGTCAATACCCCCTTCGATCACATTACCAAAAGGTTGCCAAATTTGGTCTCAGTCCGAGAGTATTGCATTGTTGCTGAGCCCCCGGCTGTTTGAATCCCCCTCGAATTTCCTTTTTTCAATGTGAAAAATAACTCCCCCAACCTCATTCTTCTTCCGATCGACCACCCGAATGGCCACCAATCAGGCCCCATTGCGGTATTCGTCGTAGGAGGTCATCGTGCATGCAAGGACAGTCTATTGGACCATTGCTGGCGTAGGTAAATTGTCGGCAGAAGAGGTAGGACTCATGATTTTTTCTGCCACCCGTTTTTCTCTTTCCTCTTTTGATGGCCTTGGTGGTTCGGTTAGCAGTTCGCTGGGAGGATGGTTCAGGCGAAGATCTGATCAGACCTTTGCGATCTTATCTCATTAAAATTCCCGCCCAGTTCCTCTTCAGTAATAGTTATGAGTAGGGGACGTTTTTCCTGTCGTTTTCGTTAAATTTTTTAAACAGGTACTGCTTTCATGTAACTGAAAACGGCAACAAGTGTCCTCTTCAGTAATTGAAGAAACCGTTCATATTTTATTTATGACATTTGGGTGAAGCGTTATAATGCGGAATAGGCTTGACTGTGCATCAAAAAGAGGCCTTTTCTAGAGGAATTGTTCTTTTTATTTTAATTTGTGTAAATGCTGCTGAAATTCATCGTTTAATTGGGCAATGTAATGAGGAAAATTCATTACCTCTAACAGAACATCCAGGAATTTTTTCAACGTTTTACAAGTGGTGATTTCGGAAAAAAAGATAAGGCACGTTTATGAAAGCCGTAAAAATTTGAAGATGAAGAATTTCAAAAAGGTCAATCGATCAAAATTCGTGGAAAAGGCTTTAAGAACTATCTGAAGTACTAGGATTTGATGGATTTGTTTTTGGTTAATCTGCAATTGCATTAAAAATTATAAAAAAACAAGACATTAAGGTACCGCGTGGATTGACTGCAAGAGACCAGGAAAAGTATAAAACCACATATCAAATACTGTCTTCAGGACACTCATTTTTGTATCGAATCATTACTGGTGATGAAAAATTGATCTGGTACGATAATCCTAAATCTAACGAGGCCTAAACGATGGATGGTCAACCATCAACATCCATCCCAAAGCAGAATTCTCATGGAAGCTCAAATTATGCTTTGTATTTGTTGGAGTCAAAAAGGAGTGGAGTATTACGAGTTTCTTAAGCCATCTAAAACCGCTACAACTGACAGTGATATAAGAAATGGTTAATAATTTGAGTTAAGCACTGAAAAAAATATGGGCCGGAATTCGGTACAAGACATGACAGGGTGATTTCGCAGTATGAAAACTCTATTCTCCATGCTGCACAGCTGGTAGGGGAGACTTTGGAAGCACGACGTTGGTTAGTTCTACCACACCTGCGTATTTTTTAGAAACTGCTGAATCGGTCGATGCATATGGCCTTGCTAAACAACGCTCTGGTTTGTATAGAGAAGTCAACAATTAGACGGATCAATAGATTGCTTCAAAAGAGCAAATTTCTTTCTACTGCGGAATCCATTGGTTACCCCAAACATGGGAGACTGTTATAAATACAAAGTGACAATGAGGTAAAGAAAGGGTAACTTATATTTGTCTCTAAATAAAACTTGTTTTTCCACATAAAAACGACATGACTCAATTCACACTCCCAATCTGCAGTATACGCTTGTCATCCGTTTTAACTGGTCTTAGAGCGTAAAAGATTAGGAAGTTTCTTTGCCGCCTTGGCCCTTTCAAGGGCATGCAGAAATTATGTTATTGTGATATTTTATTCGGATTTTGAAGTTAATTAGTTGCAACTCAATAAAAATGAAATTATGATAGGAACCAGGGAGTTTGTTTGTCTTGGGCACATAATACATGAAATTTTCCAACATATGGTGCTCCATTTCTGCCCCAAAGCCCAGAGACACAGATGCGCAAGATTCCTTAAACCTTCCGCTTTGCTGCAAATTTCCGTCTTTGGATTAATTGACGCGTAAGAAAGTTGGCAGTTTTAAATGTTATGATGGGAAAAAATGCTGCGTACTCGGCTGGCGACGTAACGTGAAAAGGCCGGAGGCTGAATTGTGCTTAACAAATCGCGGCTTTTCGGTCAACAAAAATAGCCAATGGGTTTGCGAGAGTGTTACGGCCTTGTCTGTGCAGTCCTCTCCGCAAGGCAATTTGCTGAGAGTGGTGCCCAATTAACGGTCACAGGACGATGGTTTGGGAAGGAACGCCAGCCACCCGTAGGCCGAAACAACCTCTCTTCAATGTAACACTTGACAAAGGAGGTAATTTGTCTTTTATCGTTATTGCCTCCAATTGGGTGATGACAATAAACCTGGCAACAAAAATAGTGAAAAGATCGATCAGACAAAGGCCGAGCAACGGGGTGTGCTGGGAATGTCGGCCAGACTTCAACCGCTAGAGAACATGGTGCAAATTCAGGAAGCCAGCCCTCGAAAATTTTTCTTCTTATCCATTTATTTCTTGCAGTAAAGTAGTAAAATTTAACAATTTTGACAATTCACGTGCTACGTGTCCTACGTCTATAATTGAAGATGCTTAAACTTATAAAAAACGGTTGCAGTTCCGATTTTCAAGTGATTGAAAATCATGATGCAAAAGGTAGACTACCTGCTGTTTTTTACGCATTTTTATCATCTTCGATACCACTGTTTTATAAAAAAGCAGCTGACGCAAGGCACAACCTGTTTCTCTAGAAGGTCATTTGGACGGACACACTCCTTCGCAGGAAAAAAATCTGACCAAGAATATACTTGTTGGTTTATAGGTTAGTTTGTCTGGTATATTTTTTTTTGTGACTTGAAACGTCCATTTTAATGATCAATTGCAGGCTCCTCGCATTAGAATCGGTTGCAATTGATGGAAACATGACACTGACAAACGGTGCCTACATTAGTCTAGTGATAGACGAAGGCAAGTTAGAACAACTGTTAATGGAGACGCATGTTTGCGTTCCAGATGTATGCACGATTAAGAAAGAATGCAGCTAGCCGTGCACCGCAGCAATTTGTGCATTTTTCTTAGCTTTCTAAATAGTGCAGCTATCCAGTGTCAGGCATAACAGCAGCAAAACAAGCTAATCAGCGGTCAGTATACCAGGTCTGTAGGTGACTGCGCAGGGCTCCATATGCCGACGCAGATCGAAACAATGAGCGACTTAAGTCTCATTCGAGCTCCGGGCTTAAATGAATTCTAGACAAGCTTTGATTCCAGCTTGAGTGATTACCTTTGAGCCTGCGATGGTGTGGCCAGCAACTTGCGATAATTCGTCACCGCATCGCATAACCAGTTTACATTCGTGTACGAGTGAGCTGGGCATGCGTCCAGTGTGACCTGTGCAATTACAAAAATATTTGGGGCACAGGATACAACGTTATCAGTCCTTCATTTTCGTGACCTTTCTGTGAATGGTAGTTTGGCCGATATGCAATTCCAACGTCTATGGGGGTCCAATATCTCTTCGATCCGTTTTTGCCGAATGGGTATGTGAAAACTTTTATAAGCCGGTGCCTAAGTGTTTGCCCCCGTAGGACACAAACGGAAAGATAACAAAGGATACGACATGCTCCGCCGTATCTCAAGTTGTTTTAAACGGCTGCCAAATTTAGTGAGGCGAGACACGGTGTTGGAACTCCATACCGGCAAAAAGTTACCAATAGCTGCAGGGTAACGAAAATCAAGGACTGGTTACATCCAAAGGGGAACTCTGGTCTAGTATATCGCATCTCGCGCCTAAGCTGTCTTCGCATTTGCGCGGGTAACACTGGATATAGGATCAGTTCGCGCATACGCGAACACAAACTGGTTTTGCTACGGGGTGACAAATTTTCGCAAGTATCTGGCCACACCTTCGGAACGGGCCATGATGTCAACTTCGCAGGCTCCAAGGTAATCACTCACGTTGGAATCAAGGCCTGCCAAGAGTTCATTTAAGCCTGGGTCTCAAGTGAGACTTCAGGCAATCATTGTTTTGATCTGCCGCCGACATACAGAGCACTGCGCAATCACCTCCAGACCTGGCTCACTGACTGATATTCTGTAATTATCGCTTGTTCTGCAACTGCTGTTATTTCTGCTGATGGACTCCTGTACGATTTCGAAAGCTAAGAAAATTCAACAACTTGTTCCGGTGCTCAACCAGTCTTATTCTTTAAAAACAGAATAACTTCTTCCGAATTATCCGTTGTCATCAGACAAGCATTCCTAATATCTCAATTGCTGTCAATTTCTCTCAATTTAATAGGTTTCGGGGATAAAAGCTTACGCTCAGGCTAACTAGCATATCCGGCTCCCTCACCGTAGCAAACTTAACGAAAACCCATGGTAAACGTTCAACCTCACCACTTGGTCATGCACACCTCCCTCTTTTTGGGCCGCCATATCCTGCAGCCAAAAACAAAGATGTGAGAACCATTTGCTGACCAAGGCTCCAGCTGAGCACATACAGTGAACGGGATAGAGAAACGCAAGCAAGCGGACGGGACGATCGCAAGTCCTTGCCGGAAATTAATTCATCCGTCTCTCGAATGAATACTGAAAAGTATCAGGCAAATCTGAACAGTCATTTGTGGTTAATTAAGCCTTGACACCCACTCATATCCCGAACCATGGTCTGCGTTTCAATTGGAGAGTTATCACACACATCATTAATAAATTCGATCAGAAAACAAATCCATCCTTACGATCACACCTCCTTATGGCAAACCAAATATTCCACAGGTGGCGCTGACAACCAGGAAGATTCGTGCCACCTTACACGCGGGTAAACCGACAATTTTTACTGACGATAGAACTGTATATGACCTTTGACTGTCATTGAGTACTCGCCAGCGCGACCACGTTGGCGAAGGTAGTAATGAGAATAAGGGTTTTACCTCGTCCTGTAATCAGAACAAAGCAACAGGAACTAGCACAAAACTCCCACGTGTTACGCTCTGCTATAACGGCAGTTCGAATGCGAAGCTAAGGGTAGCAGGGGACTTATTTCTACCGTTTCCGAATAAGTGCATTATTTTTGCTACTTACTTTGCTTGGGTAGGTTAAAGTATTTGGATTTGCGGTCTTTGCGATCTGCTCAGGACAGAATTACATCACAATTACAACCATTCTCCGTTCGGCGTGCGGTTTGTACTAGCGACGCTTTGCCGACTGGCTTCATCATAATCCTTTCGGTGTGCAGTTCATATTACACTGTAGTTAAACGACCGGCTTTAAGGCCTAAGATAAAAGGACTAAATAATTCCGGGTTGGCAGGCTGTTCGAACGATTTACTACACTCCCGCACTCTGATAGCCTTAGTATTAACCCATAAGAATACCAGTGGCTTTAACGCTGGACATGCAACGGCGAACCGATTTCTGTTGGCAGGCTTTTTGTCAAGTTACGATTTTTCTGTTGGAAGTGGTGCTCTTGTAACTTACGGTCATGCTGATGGCTTTTGCTGTTCAGGTTCTTCTTAACGTGTTATAATATCAATGGCCTTAAGGCCTGTGCACTTTCTGCACACGCGGAAAACGGTGGTATGATTTATTCAAGTGCCTCAGTTTCAAGATCAACCGTTGATTAAAACTGATTTGTCGCATAAGCAGCTTTGGAAATAAAATAATTTTATCATTCTGATTAACGAAATTCAGATGTCTGCGGCCACATCCTGTAAGGGAAGGGAACGCGAAAACACAGGATTTGCATTTCCATGAGATTTGTGCTATCGACTACCCCGAATTTATTCTGCCAACTCAAAAACCCCCTAGTTCACCCAGCTCCATATCACAGGTAGTTTTTTTGGGACTTCTAGAGGGGTACAGTAACAAGTAAGTCTAACCATGAGAATAAGCGTCTGTGCATAACCACAGGAATGTCTTCCGACCCACAAAGGACAACGGATGTACCAATCGACTGCAAAAAGCATTTGGACGAAAAATTGACCATAAAAGTAGACAAACTCCACACCCATTTTCTGCCGCAGCCGGCATCGGAACTGTACCTAGATGTTTAGAAAACTCGACTTCGCCCATCCCCAGTTGACAGATATCTAGTAAGACTGTGAAGACAACCCATATAATTTAGTATGTTGGACCCGTCGAACCTTTGAATATTTACTATGTATCGTTATATGATCACCCGCGGAGGCTAAAGACCATAAGCTTAAATTAAAAAAAGTAAGCATTTTCTCTGGGCTTGAGACTAGGATTGGTGAAAATGCACCCGGATGACTTCGATCAAAGCCGACAGTACGTCAGACAGTGACTCGTCTCCATTGCGGTTACTTGATAGCCAAGGCGACTCAGGCTCGACCCACTAATCCTCCTGGTCCGATGTTGGCCTGAGTCGGGCGGACGACTGTAAGCAAACGAGGAATAGCAATTTCAGATTCTCCGGTTTATTAGTATATAATTTCTACTCGATAAATGTCAGTAGGCAAAATTGTAAACAAAAAGATTACAGCTCTTCGCAGCAGGTCTGACTATCGCAATTCGTGAACATCCATTGTGGAGACCGAAAAAGACAGGGGAAACTGGAATGGTCATTGCTGACTTACTAGCCGTCATCAGTCAGCCATACCCAACCTCATGTGCTTCGGCACCTGAGGATGAGTGAGTTCTGTAACCAATCAGTGAGCGCCCATCTACCATTTTGTGGAGACCGCGTTTGACCTAGCGGACAAAAGGGTGCTGAGAAGTCAACTTGAGGAAAACTGAAAGACCCTTAGACTATGAAATACAACTGAAAAATAACGGTGTATATTCCATAGGATTTTGACATTGTCGACCCTATGTTAGCCAAGTGCCAACTTCCCACCAAGAAGTAAGTATCGGAAACTGTTTCCCTCAGCCCTGACCAGATTAGAATAAGTTTACAAAAGTGTCAGATATAAATTACAATTGAATAGAAAACTCTTTGTTAGGTGCAAGCGAAAATGCGAGTCCCAGGAAGTAATTAAGAACCCTAATGATGATGGGTTCGAGTTGGAATCCGAAATGTCCGGAGATCGCATCTACTTCTCAAACTCGTTGGTTGTCTCCAGGGAGACAAAGCTTAAAAAAATAAGATACAACTACCCAATAAATTTACAAGGATCCCCGAGCTGCAAGAAAAAAATAAATGTTACCAAATGACTGGCTTATGGAAAGTGAAAAAGGAGAGGAATTGGTTTTTATTTGGAAACTACATAAATATGATATCTCATATAAACATGTATAAGGTAAGAACAAGTTCAGGTTTCACTAGTCCAAAGTCGGATGGTCTTGTCGCCTTCGAGGGAGCCAGATGCAATCATGTTCTGATGCGGGTGACAGGCTGTACACAGAACGACGTCTACAGAGGGGGCATAAAAGCGAAAAAATGGCCGACGTACCTGTGTGACCCTCCAATTTCTGTACAACTTCTTTTGTCTGCAGATCCCAAATGTAAATCTTGTGATCCTCAGAACCCGACACAACCCACTATGCAAGAACATAGGGAGTGAGTGGAAAACAAAACTGACCTTTCCACCGGTTACCGAGAAATTAGCAAAAATACAGTACTTCTCGTTTACATGACCTTTGTACATTTTTAGGCAGCGACCTTTGCTGTAATCCCAGAGCTTTAAGGTACTTTAAAAAGGATGCAGCTGTGTGAAGGCATATAATGTAAAATACCTATCCAGATTGGCGGCAAGGATATACTTTCCATTAGGGGAAAACTTTACAAAAGAGACTGGAGGATTATCCTCGTCTGAATACATTAGAAAAACCGCAATTCACCCACCAATTAGGGTCTTTAAGCATTGACCCGAGGCCGTATCCCAAATTCGGCTAAAAATGGATGAATCATTAAATTAAACTTACCACAAACCGTCGTAGCTGCATGATGCAATCAGAGCGCCATCTCTGTTAAAATGGACCTTAAGGAGAGGGTTAATTCGATCATCGGAAAACATACGGCCGTAACCGGGTCAGAATGGGCAGGCAGGGTGCGGATACATCGGCCCGTCTTCACGTCCCACAACTTGACGCTCTCGTCAAACTTTGAAAACAAATTAGACAGGCAAAAAGAAGTAACATACGGAGCCGGATACAATGAGATTCGACTGGGGATTAAAGTTACAGCAAAAGACATAATTGCTGTGGCCCTTTAGAGTTTTTAGGCACTGTCCTGTTGCAAAGTCCCACAGCTTTAAAGTCTTATCATCTGATGCGCTGCAGAGGAAGCGGGAGTCTGCGGACCAGGCGACATCCGAGATACCCTACAGTAAAAGTACTTAGGGCCTATGAAAATATACACTTACCAGCTTATGACCAGTAATGGTCTTCTCAAATTTCCCATCCTGAGCGCTCCAAATCTTCAATAATTTATCGGCAGCTGCAAGTGGGAAGGTGAAGTGAAAATATCGTAGATGACTTACAAGAACTCGCTAACCACTGACCGCAATCGCTAAATTTCAATGAAGACACGGCCTTCGTGTGACCAGTAAGAGTAAACTTTTGAGTATAGGTCGGCTGTTCAAGAAAACGTCACACAAAAGACATCGGTGATTACCAAAACCTGCTCACTCATTGTTTATGCGGCATTGATGTGAAAAGAGAAGGAATATCCTGGTCTAA
This sequence comes from Schistocephalus solidus, assembly GCA_017591395.1. NCBI lineage: Eukaryota > Metazoa > Platyhelminthes > Cestoda > Diphyllobothriidea > Diphyllobothriidae > Schistocephalus > Schistocephalus solidus. The sequence goes on from WEDG01001059.1 coordinate 137,051, forward strand.
AATAAAAAAAGAGAAAATGATGCATACTAGCCGAACTTAATAGGATCGACCAAGGTACGATTTCCACAGCACAAGCTTGTAAACGAAAAAGAAACTTAAAGAGGGCAAAATACACTCGAACACTGAATGTTGATGATCAAGGAACCCCAGGTCAAAGTCTGATGCCCTAATCGCTGCGGAGAACACAAATTCCAGGACGGGTTAGTTTTAGTTATGACACGCTGCTCTAGAAAATTGTCACGGAAATTCTAAGGGCTTGTTATATTCGTTATTAACACACAACTGGCACCGTGGGGAACATCTAGCATGGGTGGTCTTCAACCGACTTTGTGTAAACTTCCAAAATTGGCGTGAGACCAGTCTGTAAAGCACGCTGCCAGTATCAAAGACATAGGTGACGACAACCATTCCCTACGACTAGGATACGGTTTGTACCCTCTAGGTGTATTTGATAAAAGGTGCCAGTGCTCTAGTTTCAAAATTCGTCTCCAACAAAGGATTAAAATTTTTTTTCAGAAACATAACCCATAGGTCGCGGCCCCTTTCTCATTGACAACTATGTTTCTGCCTTGTGCTGCTCTAACCTGAAAGTAAAATTATCTATAATGTCAAAGCGCCCTCGACAGTAAACCGTCAAGGCACGGCTACCTACACGTATACAGAATAAACAAGCTCTTGAAGCTCCCTGACTTCTGCCACGAGAAGGGGTGAACTTATTGTGTGTGGTTGACGTTGATCCATTACACCTGATCACAATAAGACCAACCAGACTACCCAAATTCTAGTCATTGGGAGGTTACTGGCTGCTGATGGATGCGTGGTGTCGATAATAGCAACTCCCAAGGGCCAGATCATAGTTTTGTTCACATACGCCTTACAATTCGCCTCTAATTTCCATCAAAATCATTTCTTGCAAGAAACCCTGATGTCGCAAATCTACGACAACCAAGAACCACCGGGGCTTAGAGCATATAAATGCTCTCTAGCACTAGGCCCTGAGTCGAAGGAGAGGGTAGCGGCAAACTTCTATTTACCAAGTCAATATTATGAGGCAGCTAAGAATATTGAATTGACGCAGCGACACAGCAGCGGCTGGATCCTAATTGTCCGATAATTCCGGACAATGACAACAAAATAGTTTGGAGATGACCAGAAAAACAATTGAGTTGAAAGAACAGCCTCCATGGAGCATATGCTTGCACATTACCTGCGAAGTTAGTGGTAGACGCTCTGCATTGAGTCACTGTTTAAGATGTGTATGGCAGTTTTATCACTAAAAAATCGACGAAAACGGATGGCTGGCGTGAGCACTTAGGGCACCTTACCAAATTCAAGAATCAATCTATCACGTCCTCGCTCTCCTCTGTAGCCTTTTTTGCAATATCATGCAAGCCTTTTCCTCTGGAAGACAGTGAGCGCGCAAAAGCAAGACTGGGAAGCGTCTTACACGGATTTCAGGATATTCAATTTTTACTCAGCGCTGGCTGATTGATCTCGTCCACGCCGATGATACTTCCAAACTATTCTCGAAATTTGCTGACCTAAAGACTGGTCTCAAGAGTGAATAAAGTCGTTAGGAAAATCTTTTCATCTACAAACGCACGGGAAGACGAAAGTGCACCTCTCGCGACTAATTGGTGTTTAATTGCAGAGGCCAAAATGGTTTAAATACCTAGAAGCGAGGCAACCGCCAAATGGACGGTGTACGAAGGTTTTTTTCCAAATTAATATTGCTCACGTGGTTGTCAAGATGTTTAGAACGGTTTCATAAATGCAAAGTGACACCTTCGCCATAAGGATCTGCATGTGCCGGGCTTCTATCGGATTAATCCTCCTATGAGGTTGTGGTTGTTAGGTTGTTTGCGTGAAGATGAGCAAATCTAGAGGCATTCGAGTACCGTTGCCGAGAGGCAACTGTTATGTAAATTGGACTTCGTCTCCGAGACAGTCCACATCCTATGACAAACGCAAATATATTTAATCCCATCCGATATTGCTGAAGCCGTTTAAGTAAGCTCGCCGTTTCATGCCTCATAATCTCAGCGGTGTTGCCTTCGGTCAGGTGCCAATGCCCACCTTCGGGTGTCCAACCGGACGTCAATTCCGAACCTGGCTTAATACAGTTCGTCAAGACATGGAAATGGGTTGTCGGCCTTTTAAATTCAGTCTCTGTCACCATAGAAGAGGGCACAGACGGGCCGGCTGAAACATGCATAATTAAGTCCGTACCAAGTAAAATTATGGGGAAGCCACTTGGCAGTACCACATTTTCCATTGAAATGTTAAAGGAAGATACCAAGTAATGTAATGTAGCGGTACAGTGTGCGCAGATGATAAACTTATAAAAACCATAGTTCTATACGAAGTGGGTTGACGAAATTGTCACCGATACCTGATCGGATACCGATAACTTCCCCAGTATATCGCAAAATGGAATGCATTCAGGGAAATTAGGATGCGAATACGCAATTTTAAAACGCGAAACCTAAAAACGATAAGAGGTAAAATAAGTATAACTGCCAGAGGAAAGGGACGAGCTACCTAGCCTATAAGCATGTCGCCAACATACCTAAGGCGAAAGGAATGAAGCAAAAAGACTGAAGAAGGTTTAATTTAGGTAGCTAAAAAAACAATAAGAAAGAACAAAGGGCAACTGGCCTAATACGTAAAAAGTGAAAAAATGTAAGTGAAAAAGGAAAAAATACAGTTAATAACATAATACAAACTACTGTTACTTAGGTGCTCTAATATTCATGTCTAAATCAGCTGAAAATTTGATCGATCGAGTAATTAATCCATAATCCTCAGTTAATAGTTAACCCTTATCCTAATGCTAACGTCATCCCAAACAGTTTTTTGAACCTAATTGTAGTCTTATCTTAAACCTCGATTGTGTGACCTGATAATAAATTCCAACTATGGAAAAATCACAGCTTTAGGGTTCCCAGCCGAACTCAATGAAACGAGAGATTAACAGGAAAGGAAGGCTTTGGAAGAAATTTTGCCGATCCAATGAAAATTTAGCCTTGCAAACATACAAAACGCAAAGGAACAAGGTTAAAAGCTTCAAAAGCCGACGGGATTACGAGAGGGATTTGCTCCAGCGAGCAGTTCACAATCCCAAATTGCTCTACAGCTATGTAAGAAAAAGCACACGAAACAGGAACCCAATTCCTGTAATGAGAAACGATGATGGTTCCAAGATTACAGAAATGCAAAACAAAGCTGAACACTTTTCACAGTTCTTTCAGTCAGTTTTAACCCGAGAAGCAGTTTTTATTCCATCTAGTTGCGAGACTATGGGAGCACCAATTATTCAGGATATGCTCTTTCGAGAAGAGGCGGTCTTTGAAGAATTAAAAAGTCTGAACGCATGCAAATCCCCTGGCCCCGACGAGATTCCAGCAAAGTTACTCCTCGAACTTGCTCGAGAGCTGGCCAAACCGCTATCCTTTCTGTGCCAGAAATCGTTTGACACGGGAATGCTTCCGACCTACTGGAAAACAGCCCACATTACACTGCTTCACAAAAGCGGTAGTCGTGCATTTGCTACAAACTACAGGCCTGTCAGCCTGACCTCAATCTGTTGCAAGGTTATGGAAAAGCTTGTCAAAAAGGAATTGATGATTTATTTAGACACCCATAACCTCTTATCAACTGCACAATACGGATTTCATAGGCGAAGATCGTGTGTTACGAACTTACTTTATACTATGCAAAGCTGGACAAAAGCACTCGATGCAAAATACACTGTGCATGCGGCCTACATTGATTTCCAGAAGGCATTCGATAGTGTTCCGCACCAGCGTCTCCTTTATAAGGTAAGAATGTTTGGTATTGGAGGCAAACTTCTTACGTGGATCAAGAATTTTCCCGTCGGTCGTTCCCAAGTGGTCTGCGTAGGCGGATCGCGATCAAAGCGCACAATCATCGAGAGTGGAGTTCCGCAAGGTTCAGTTCTCGGACCAATCCTATTTCTCTTGTTTATTAATGATTGTGTACAGGAATTGGACTGTGACTTTGCTATGTTTGCGGACGATATAAAAAAATTTGGAAAGTTATCAACAATGCTGCCGATGGAGACGATTTCCAAGAAAATCTCCATCGATTGGACGAGTGGTCCCGCAAATGGCTCTTGTCCTTCAACTCAAACAAATGCGCCCTGCTACGTCTGGGAAGTCGGAATCAGGTCACCGATATGCGACCCTACTTTTTGAACGGTATGCCACTCCGAGAAACACACACACAGAAGGATCTCGGAGTTTGGATGACAGACAACCTGAAGCCTTCTACGCAATGCTGCAAGGCGGCTAAATCCGTCAATTCAATGCTGTACTCTATCAAGCGGGCATTTAAAGTTTTTCGATGAAGACTGCTTTTCTAAAAGTCTTTGGTACGTTTGTTAGGCCCCATCTTGAATATGCGATCCAAGCCTGGCGACCGTGGACCCAACAGGACTACAAAATGCTCGAAAGGGTACAGCGACGAGCCACAAAATTAGTAAGAGGTCAAAGTGAACTGCCATATGAGATTCGCCTAAATGACCTACAGCTCTATCATCTGAGTTATAGGCAGTTGCGCGGAGACTTGATACAAAACTTCCGTATCGTGCGTGGCATGGATTGCGCCCTCCTATGTGATGACTTTTTCCAACTTGCACCTACGAATAATCTCCGAGGTCATCCATTCAAACTAAGTGTGCCCCAAGTTAGATTGGATGTGAGGAAGTATTTTTTCACCAACCGTGTCTTGAAACCGTGGAATAACCTACCTGAGGCGATTGTAATGTCCCAGTCTGTGGATATATTTAAACATCGGCTTGACATACATATGTTGCTGCACCAGGAAGATTATGTGACTACTTTACCTTAACAATATCCGTGTACCACGTAAATCTGCCTGCATTCACTTGACTGTAACTTTTTTTACATTGCTTATTATTCTTCTGACTTTCTGTATCAAATAGGGATTTCAAAGGTGTAAGCCTATTTTTCTCAAATACACTGAACTGAACTGAACTGAACCCCCTGAAGGCATCCCCTTATTCCTCGAAAGAAATGAGATTTAGCCACGAAGAAACGGTCAGCATTTTCCGAATTCATTTAGCTGCCCAATTTGACGCTATCACTGCCATCCGTCATGAAGATTGTGAGAACCCGATCAGAAAACATCAACCGACCAAGATGCAACAACCACAAAGAACGTCTCCGGCCTGGAGACCCTTTAGGAGTCAGGGAATGTAATTACCCGAACAGCTCTAAAACCGTCAACTGCGTCAAGAATAACACATACAATTGTACCTTATGGAACTGTAAGGTAGTGGGATCAGCACCGGATTTAAAAAGATATGAACAAGTTCTTTATGCACATTATCGCACATTTTAACACAAACCAGATATAAAGAAATTAGGTGGCATAAAAGATATGCTAGTTTCGACTGAAATTTAATGTTTCTGACACAGTTAATGACACATGAAATGGAGGAAAGTAATAGCAAGGCAATGACCAGTCTAAATGAGTGGGGATGGCAACGTTAGTCCAGTTCCCAACTGCTGCAATCGATGCGGGATTTCTTTGTTTTGGTGGGGGGGGGGGGCGAGAAAAGGAGGATTTTTTCATAATTGGCTTTCGACTAAAAGTATATAGAGAGTGCTGATTCTTTTATTCAGTCATTTAATTCCAGTGCCGAGTTTTGGGACCTTAGGGCCAGGATCAGTTGGCACTTTCTTTTTAAAAGTCACTTTAACTCACTTTATTTAGGGAAGTAGGCTTTGGCCCTTGAGCCCACTATTCACATGCAAAAATGTCAATAGAATAAACGTTTGCAGTAATTCATCTGACAAATGAAAATGTAGGGTCATCGATATGTTTCAGGCCAGGCACAAGCTGCCGCTGCGGACACAATCTTCATTATATGTACAACACTTTCTCAGCAAATGAGTATCTAGTTTTCATTTAAACGTGTCAACAGTTTCTGAAAGGACCACCTCGTCAGAAAGTCTGTTCCATGCTCCAACGACCCTCTGAAAAAATGCGATCTGACGGACGTCCTTGTGGACCAACTTCCTCTGCAGTTTATAGGGATGACCCCGCCGATGTTCCATCCCAGCCAATTCGAATAAGTCAGAAAATTCTAGGGCACAATCGCGGCCTCTGACAATCCGGTAGGTTTGGATGAGGGCACCGCATAGTTGCCTGTAATTGATAGGAAACAAATCCAGATCAGCTAGTCTGGCTTCGTAGGGCAAATGACTAAGATTCTTGCCCATCTTCGTAGCTCTCGCCTGCACACGTTCCAGCTGTAGATAATCCTTCTTAAACCACGGACGCCAGGCCTGGACGACATACTCCAAGTGAGGTCGAACAAATGCCCCGTAGGTTTTTTTCTGAAGAGTTCCTTATCAATCTGCACAAATCCACGTCCGAGGTTAAATAAGACCTGTGTCGCGCGTGTGGCTGCCTTTAAACACTGTGAAGATGGTTTGAGTGAAGAGTTTATTAGAACACCGAGGTCCTTCTGTTCCTCGACAATTGAACGGGGCTGCCCATTTAGAATGTATTGGTAGGAATTATCCTCCTCATTGGTCCTTCTGGTACGCAGTCTTAGGACCACACACTTCCCACCGTTAAAATTTAAGAGCCACCGAGGAGACCAGTTGCTAAGACGGTTGAGAGCCACTTGAAGCGCGTGCCTATCTGGATCAGATCTGATGACCCTCCACAATTTAACATCGTCTAAAAACATGACGACGCTGTAACCCAGGTCGTCGACACAGTCGTTGATGTACACTAAGAAGAGTAACGGCCCTAAGACGGAGTCTTCAGGGACACCACTTAGAACAGGAGTATGTTTTTATTCGAGGTATTGACGCACACAGTTTGCAATCTTCCTGTAAGAAAAGCTGCGATCCATGTCAGCAGAATTCCTCTAAGGCCAATTTCAGATAATGTATAGATGAGAAGTTTGTGTGGGACACTGTGAAATGCATTTTTGAAAGCAGTGTAGATGACGCCAACCTTACCATCTTCGTCCAATGCGCGAGTCCACTGCTCTGTGGAGAGCAAAAGCTGGAAAGACAGGAGCGATTCTGTCTGAAGCCATGCTGGAGCTCTGAGAGTAATCACTTTTCCTCAAGTAACTTCATGGTGGCCTTTTTAATTATTGATTCCATTATTTTACAGCAAATGGAGGTTAGGCTGACAGGCCGATAATTGTTGACATTCGATCGAGCCCCACTCTTGTATGTGGGGTATATATTTGCTGCCTTCCATTCGGATGGCAGTTTTCCTGATTCAAATGACGAATTGAATATATGCGCAAGTGGTTTGGAGAGTTCGCCGGCCTGTTCTTTCAGGAACATGGCCGGTAAATCGTCCGGACCAGATGACTTCGCTTCTTTCAGATTTCTCAGTTCTAGTTCCACGAGAGGTTCCAGTAAGAGTAGATATTCAAGCACTAGACCGGCGTTTATAACAGCACTGTTGATTTGGTCAAGCTAAAATTCATGTTCTCAAGTGAATACTGAGGCAAAGAACCGACCCAAGTGGTCGGTTTTCTCACAAATTTCCTCGACTTTAACATATTTCCTATCCATAAGTACTGCGACTGGGTCCTTATTTTTTAATCGACTGGAATAAAATTTTAGGCATATTTTCCACCTGTTGGATAATTCTTGATTCATAGTTCTTCCTTGCCGGATGGATCTTTTTTGGCAGCATTTCGTTGTTGACGAAATTGCTCGAGATGTTCTGCTGACCCTGTTTCCGTGAATACCTTCCATTTTTTTATTTTTTTCTTTAACTGCCTGTTTAGTTCTCTTGTTAACTAGGCAGGGCGAAATGTCTTCTTCTGCATCTTCACTGGCAAAAGCGTTCAATCAGATCAAGTTAAATCATCTTAAACGATTGCCTGTCATCCTCCGAAAATCCCTTTGGGCAAAAAATCCCATTTCACGGACATCATCTCTTTCTTCATCACGTTAAATCAGCCTTACATATATTTTGCTTGCAGTCCGTTCTCTTCTGGCGCTGAAAATAAAGTAAGTTATCCCACAGCATCGTACGATGGTCACTCTTACCGATGGGTGCAATAGAATACACTTCATCAATGTTAGAGAAGTCCTTCGTAAATACTAGGTCCAGGGAATTTGCTCTTTGGTTCTCTCTAAATCTCATTGGTATGTTGACTTCCTGGACCAGAAGTTGGTCGAGAGTGAGCTCCATTAGCTTGCTGTCGAAGAAAGTTTGCGCACCGTCAACTTCAAGACTAACCCAGTCTTTTGTATGTTTAGTGAAATCTCCAGCAATAAGTACCTCCTGGTGACTTGATCCTTTCTTGACCAAATGAATGAGTGACCCATCAGCTGCGTTTGGAATTTTTAGTTGTCTGTAGATCGTCAAGAATTGTAGGTTTTGTGAACAGTAATTTTTTAAATCTTTATTGAGAGAAATTAATATCCACGGAAGATGGCGAGCGCTCGTTCGACTGCCGAGATTTCTTTCCTAACGTATACGACCACTCCAACTCCCTGTCTATTTTCTCGTTCTCTTCGAACGAGCTGGTATCCATCTATCAAAACATCGCTATCTGTCATTTCAGCTCTGAGTCACGTTTCCATAATGGCAACGACATCGGGGGTTCGGTCTGATACTAGTGCTTTGAGTTAGTCTATTTTCTAAAGGAGGCTCTGAGCATTGGTATGCAAACATCTCAATTTAGACTGGGTGACTCCTGCATATATACTTCTGCTCATTTCGTGCGATTGAATGCTCGAGTCTGTCAGTGTCTTCTGAGACGGACTGGTGTCCATCCCGACCCACGCTGAGTTCTGATGAGTGGTCGTCCAACAAGTTCTGGAGTGCATTTCTGTTGTTATACGAGCTCTGTACAGTTGAGTACTTCGTATTTAGTGTCCTCCGTCTCGGTGAGGACCCGCCTTGATGATGTATGGGGTCTGCCACTGTCTGCATTCGTAGTTTCTTTGGTTGGAATTCTCATTGTGACGGGTGTTCTTTTATTTCGGGTGAACAATGAACCTTCTCTTTTTGATCGGCCATTTTTTGTTTCAAGTTACTTATCTCTTTCTCCATCAATAGACATTTCTGTAAGAGATTTAAACACCCCATACACTTTTAGTCCTCGTAGGTTACATTCATTTATTTTAGCAGGCTTTTTGCCCGCTTGGCAGGAGGAGAATTAGTAACAGAATATCTGTCTTTGCCATCTTTTTCTGTTTGTATACAATTTTTTTCCGATTTCCCGTGAGAATGTGGCTTAGTGGTTAGGTACGTTGCCACGTGTTTCTGAGACGATGGTTTGACTCCCGCCCACAACACCCATTTCATTTTCTCCGCGCAGATGAAACCTAAACGTCTGTGTTTTCCATACCTCTTAGGATTTTATGCAAATGCATTTACTTTATAAATCTTCTTAAATAAATGGGCTAGGGTGCAATAGTATGCAGCAGTCAGACTTCTAATAAGCATGCAATGACTCCGCCTTTGTTGTTACTTCTCCTTCCCCGATTGAAAGCAGATTAAAGCAGCACACCGCTGGCATGAATTTTGGAAGCAGGTTAACGTAGAAGCTTGTATTTCTCGTAGGGATAACGTCCTGGACGTGGAATAATCCTCAGTAAATAATATTTGGATAGCCGCAGAATCGTTAAGTCCAAGTAAATAATTCATAAATTTAGAGACTGACAATCCACTGAAGAGTTATTTCAAACCAACGTGTCTTCTACACTTAAAGTAGATACTAAAACTTGGTTAACTCAAAGGAGCTGAAATTCGAAAGCAATTTCAAACGATGCGCCTTACGCAAGTCATGACAGAGAATTTTGGGATGCTCTGGTGAGTTAAGCAGCATGTTCAGTACACAGTTCCTTCAGAATATTTTAACCCTCACGTTAACAGACATCCTGTCGTCTTTAATATTCCTGCTTGTGATCAATACCTTCATAAGTCGAAAGCGGATTAACATTTGACCTCTTCCTAAAAGTGTGATCTAAAGTTTTCGGTTTATACCTTTCGGAAGATTGCTTGTTTTCCTTCGACTAAAACGACAGTTTAAATAATTTGTTTTTATTCAGCGAACTAAACGTACACTATTATTTATAAACTCTTCCGCTTAGTGTGGATGTCCACTATATTGTTGAGATTCGTGTTCGCCTGATAAAGGTATCAGCCTTCAGGATGTTTGTTTCCATTAGTTTAGTTGAGGCAGGTTGGCAGAATATGGAATATTCGAAGAGCCAACGCATTCTCTTTATCTCAGGTGAACGCAAAGCTTGGAAAACACTGCAGCATTTGTCCTGCGTTTCATTGGAATTTTCGCCTTTGAGAATAAATTTAAATGTTCGATCATTTCGCCCAAAGATATCTTTTCCCGGAGCATGATCGAAAGTTCCGGATGCACTGTACAGGCCATCGGACTGTCAAACTCCGCTTGATTATATTAGAACTACTGGGCTACGTAGATCCTCTTCTTCCGGGCAAAACGCAAGAAGGGCTTCGTTCAATCGTCTTCAATTTTCCAGCGTTATGTTCATACCTAGACAAAGTCATAGGTTTGTCCTTGTACGTCGCTCTTACTCTCTCGGTTAGTTTAGTATTCTCTTTAAATCCATAGTGCTTCGGGTTTCCTTTGGGTTTGCCCTGTCCGACTGTCCAGCATTTTCCCGATCTTCTCTGTGTTCTTTTGGTGACCTTACCTTGTTCGTCACCATGACAACCACATGCATCTCTGTGCGATGTTCGTGGCTGCAACACCCCTTCATGCAAACCCACACCCAAACCCGAACCACCCTTTTTATTTTAACAGAGTTTTGTCCCTCTTTTGTAGCCGGAGGATAATTAACGTACGCCAGGAGATTGGACACGCTGCCATTCACCCAATGCGTCATTCTTTGTGTTCCGCCGTTATATTGTTTAACCGTGCTATATCCAGTAAAAGACACGTTTATCGCTTATCTCCATGGACTTTTGCTTATCAGCATTGTACCGATAACCTAACCATTTCGTATGTATTAACTTTATCGTATAAACATTCTCTTTTCGAATACCAACTCCTTTATCCAATTAATCGTTCATCTTCTACTCGTTGGTGTCATATCGGATCATAAACCATTTAGAAGAAACAATGCCAAGAGTTACTCCCGTGAAGAAGAATGCTGATCTATATCTGCGACCCTATAACTCGGCTCACCTCTATCGCCGAATCAGCTGGACGGTACAATGGTGGCAGCGATAGCCGGACCCTACTCCCCCCAGTTATTTCACATAAACCACTTACCCACCTCGATCATCCCTCTCAACCCAAAGCGTCCCGGGAAGACCGCTCGTCGCTCCAGAATCCTAGGACGCTGGGCACAACATCCGTGACTGGTTGGTTGGGCTGTATTTTTTTCTTGTTGACCTTGCCCCTGCCGACCACACGTGATATATGTAACTTTTCGTCGCACCCCCCATCCGTAAGTTGGCGATTACTTCCGGAATTTCTCTCCTCAAGCCTTTCCATACGGCCCAGGACATACCGCTCTCATTATTCGACAATCATAGTTCCCCTCGGTAGCCGGTGAACGACTGTAAAACCTCCACCAAACGCAACAGCCCGCCGACGAGTTCGCTACCGAGTAAAAACAGCTGGCGCGTCGTTCCTTTCCCAACTTACCACCAACCAATCGCAATGACCTAGTTCTAAACCGCTTCATATCTGGTCTCCGAAATCGTGCAGTTTCGAATCACTTCACCCTTAGCCCACAAACAAACCTATCAACTGCACTACCACTCTGCCGGCGGTATGACAATCGTCAAATCCAAGGCCCCACTCCGAACCCCTGCAAACCGGCCTGAAGGGACCGACGCTATATCTTACCCACTTCCACTTCCACGCGACCCCCGGATACCCGACTACCTGCCAAAAGAATGACGCTCTCGATGCTGTTCCCCAGCCATAACTCAGGGTATCCATACTGCACGGCGTACGGACCCCATGCACGTCATTGCGGGCACAACTTTCCTTGTAAGTCCCCGTTTGTTAACTCTTCTCATTTTAACCAACCCAATCCTGTCCCTGCATTTACCATTCCACTGCGCCTCGACAACCACACGGTCCACGCACTAGTCGATACTGGAGCTAACGTATGCATTATAACTCCCTTAATCTCCCGCAGCAATTACTAAGTCAGATAGAACCATTGCCAACACCCCAGCATCTCAGAGCGGCAAATAGCACATCGATACCTATTTCTGGAACTATTTCGTTACAAGTGGTCATCAATGATTCCCACGTAACTCACGAATTCTTAGTGAACTTGGACTTCCTCACGACTGACGTGTAAAATTAGCCCCTCACATCACCCTGACTCCCCCGGCAACCTCTTCTGACGACCCCGACCTCGTATTTAACGCCGTGCTGTCAGCAGTCGCTTTAAACCACACAACTTTGGTTGACATCCTCCTCTCTACCTCTCAGTAGGCACCGTAGCCCAATCCCAGTTGGGGAACCTACTCACCTCTTTTTGCCGAACTCTTCCCTTGGTCCATGACACAATCGGCCGTTCACACCTAGTACAGCACACAATCGACACTGGTGAAGCCAACCCGATCTGGCACTCCCCACGACGGATCCCAGTACGGTACCACGATGAGGTCGAAAAAATGCTGGATGAGTTGTTTGAGGCTAAAACCATCCAACCCTCATCGTCCCCTTAGGCATCCCCCATAGCCTTAGTACCCAAGAAGGACGGTTCCCTACGTCTATGCATAGACGATTGACACCTAAACGCCATGAAGATACGCGATTCATTTCCAGTTCCACGTTAAGACGATACCCTTGAAGCGCTTGGCAGTGCCGCCTGATTTTCCACACTCGACCTTTAATCCGGGAACTGGAAAGTTGAGATCTACCCCAGCGACCGCCACGAAACTTTTTTTAATGTACCTAAGGGGCTATTGGAGTTCCAAACCCTACCCTTTGGACTCTGTAACGCTGCTGCAACCTTCCGACGCCTCATATACCGTGTACTACGGCCTCTTATTCCGTATAAATGCCTTGTCTACTAAGACGATATTATCGTTGTTCAGCGCTCCACACAGGAGCACAATGACAACTTACAAGCGGTACTTGAGGCCCTCCATGATGCAGGTCTCACACGCAACCCGACAAAATATCTCTTCCTGCGGACTAAAGTAGACTTCCTGAGACAACGCATTGCTCCTGGATATATATCCCCATTACCTGACCGCGTAGAACGGGTACGCACCTGGCCAACGCCAGCGAACCAGGCAGAACTACGCAGGTTTCTTGGCCTATTATCGTAATATAGGCATTTCATACGCAACTGCGCCCACACTTCAAGCCCACTCCACAAACTCACCGAGAAGCGTGGCGAGTTCGTTTGGTCAGGTGACTGCGCTTAAACCTTCTACGATTTACAAGCTGCTATCTGTTCGGCCCCATTACTCGCCCTCCCGAATGTAGACAAAAAATCGCCCCCATTCATTTTAGACACAGATACCAGTGGATACGCCATCGGCGCAGCTCTGTCACAGGCCGATGCAGAAAACATCGATCCCTGCTCTCATCATATACACTCCGTCGTTCCTGGTTGTTTAATCGAGACTGTACTAAACAACCTCCACAATCAGTTGGGTCATTGTGGCAAACGGCGCACTGAAAAGGCCACCCGTAACCGTTTTTGGTGGCCACAGTTCCGTTCTTCCACATACCTTTTGTGCCATTCGTGTCCAACATGCACCTCCTTTAAAGCGTCCACTCCATCCTTCCGTACACCGTTACAACCCATGACCATCGGTTTCCCTGGTGAACGCGTCGGCCTAGACATAATCTGCCATCTACCGGTTTCAGTCCGCGGGCACGAATACATCCTTGTGATGATAGACTATCTTTCGAAGTGGACATAGGCCATTCCCCTGCTCCGTCAAGACACAGCGTCCGTGGCAAACGCCATCAACAGTTCATGGATCAGTCACTGGGGCTCACCCCTTTCGTTTCATGCAGACTTTGGAAGTAATTTCGAGTCTCAACTGATGCGCGAGGTCTGCGAAATATTAGACATACGAAAAACCCACACAACCCCCTTTCATTCTGAAGGCAATGGGCTTGTAGAACAAACCAACCGCACGATCCACAACATCCTAATCACGTTAACTAAGGAAGGCCACCAAAACGACTGGGATATCCTCCTACCATTTTGCCTCCTGACTTACCGCGGAACGACCTACTCCTCCACTGGATTCACGCCCCATTACTTTTGGACAGGCTATGACCTTCGCCTCCCAGTCAACCTCCGCTACCCCTTACCGTCCCCAGACCAAACCACACACCAAACCTTCGCTTCAAAACTCCGCGAATTTATATGATCCACACACAACGCCGCACGCGTAACCCTAGGAAACGCCTCCCGCCACCAAACACAGCACTTCGACCGACACACCTCCGGCACTGTGTTCCAAATCGGTGACCACGTAATGCATTACTACTCCATACCACCCAACGGTTCTTCGGCGAAACTCCCCCACCCTTGGTGTTGACCATTTTCTGTGATCGATGTTCTATCCCCAACCAGCGTTCTCCTACGCAACGCCATCTGCGCCAAGTCACCCCCTTTCACTGCCAATTTCTCTAAGTTAAAACCCTACCACGGCCGCCTCCCGGTCTGTACCGCCGATTCTCTGCCCATCCTTCCCGCAGACCAGGTACCCCCAGTAGCCATAGAAGTAACCGTACCCCACACTGCTTATCCCCCCCACACTGAGGACAGTGTTTCATCTGAGAGGGGGGGGGGCTGTTGTGTAACGGACGCATACCCGAACCACCCGAACCACCCATGGCCTTTAAGGAAGCGCATATTAGTCATTCGAAAACTTTAATGGTAGGGATGCGCTCTTAGGCACTGTAAAACAATGACATTGAAATCCACCAATACCAAAACACGTCTGGTGTGCAGTATCGGCAATTTCCGATAGTTTATGACCTATGAAAATTTACTTCATCATGAGGTGTCTGCTATATAATTGTGCTGCCCAAAATTTCGAAGCATTGTGTCCTGCTCATTTCTAAGACATGCAAAATAACTTTCCATATCCTCCATAATTTGAAAATTAGTTTGATTAGAACCCGTTTCTATAATTCATACTTAAGGGTTCGATTAAAATGTCGTTTTTTACTTGGTCTACTGCATGCTGGTGAGGATGAGAAAAATAAGTATGGAAAATATCTTCTACAAAGGAAAATCTACTTCAAAAAAATTGAACCCACTGCATCCTTTTGAGCTCATCATTTTTTAAAAAAAACTATTAATTACCGTTCAAAATGTACAAATTGACGGCAGATTTGAAAACTCTCCTTTCTATCCTTTATTACAATTTATGAATTCTGCTGTATATCTGGCCGCTCACACAGACCACATTATGTTTATTCTAACTCAGCTCTAAGTTTGTGTTAATAGTGTGCTCTGGGCGTTTGGAATAAAGATATTTATTTATTTAGAATTAATTCCGTAGAATTACGGTCTGTGAACCCTTTTGGTTTTTCCGAACAAAGAATGGATTACTGCTGCCACCTAAGCTATCGCGTTGTTGTAATTTTACGCTGATGATCACTTTGAATAGGCTTAACAAACATAGATGTAACAGTCGCTACGAGTTAAGAAGCGTCTGGTTGTTTTGTTAATATAATTGTATTTCTTTTCACGTAGTTATTATCAGTGCTCGAAGCCATGTTTAGAGTTCAACCCTAAACTAACCATGTCAGTATTTTTTCCCACTATTTGGTCAAATGCCGGTTATACATTTAATTTATTGATGCCCGTAATTATCATTCAGTTTATGTAGTGGCATAAGTTTTGGCTTTAATAATTTTGAGTCTAAAGTTCCAGGCTGGGGAAGAAATGAGAATTGATAACCTGGAAAATCAGTCGAATTGACAGAAGTGGTCTTTTCACAAAACTATTCTGAAAACTGAAGTGGTACATGTATTCAATCTCCGAAGGAACCGTTGGAACGAAAGTCCAGGAAGTATAAGGAGATCCTCGCCGAACATGGCATCGGATGTCATTCTGCAGAGTCCTGCTTAACCTTATCTTCGTAATAGGGATTGCTGTTCGCGAGCTCAGAAGATTTCGTTGTGCTGAGGGCTGTATTTTCTGGGAATAAACTTCCCATAGAAGGCACATTTGGGACTTGTTCAGCATACATTATTCCCGTGTACAAGGTTCACGCGTAACGAGAACGAGAGCACTTAAGATGAACTGTAAAAATTTATTGAGTATGTGAACAGGTAGAGAAAGGAAACGGAACACAGAAAAACGGTAAAAGTGTAGCAATAAATGTTAGAAAGAAGTTGATCACCGTGGAAGTGGAGATTGGCCCGAAGTTAGCTCTGTTAAGGTCACCAAGGTGTCGGCCGTTTGAGCAGCGATCGCCGTCACCGTAACTAGAGTAGCCAAAATAAAAACAAGAGTAGTATTTAAAGTTTTCCGCCATACCTTAGCCAACCGGCAATTAAAATGCAACTTAAATTCATCCAACGGCTTCGGGTATAGGTAATAAGTATTTCGGTTGCAATCCAAAAGTATGGATTATTTATAATACCATCGTAGCCAATTCCATTTTTAAATCTTTGATTGAAAATCTGGTTTTTCATTTTCTTTACACCAATAACTTACTGCCTAGCAGGATGCCACATTTAAGGAAGTTTGGCGATACTCAATTTCGTAATACCTGCGATTTATGGCAGAGAATCCAAACCATTCGTTTTGCTCTGACGAACGCACACCAGGTAACTGAAATTAATATTTTATTAATGAAAATCTACACTCCAATCACCTCTAAACTTTTATTTAATATACGGAGGACAGGGATAGAAGGGAATGGTTTTTTCGCATTTGTCGGCATTAATAGTCGCAGTTGTATATCCTTCTGTTTAATTTGGGCAACAACTGCCAAGGCAAAACATAGCTTTTTAACTCTTTCGGTCATATTCCTATTTGCCTATTTTACATTATTTATACAGCATAGTGCGTTCACTAGCAAGGATAACGAGTGTATCTTAGCTGAACATGTACTGAAATGGGATTCTCGGTGAACTCTACGTGGTTACAGACGCACAACAGTCAGTCTCTTTCCCACGAAAAGAAACTGCAGTTAATCTACAGATACCGTTAACAAACCAAGGTAGCTTTCAATGACCACTTCGTGCTTAATCTCCTTACTCAGCCAGGCTTTCTCTATGCCTTGCGACCTCAGCCTTAAACTTGGACTTGGTCAATAATTTAACAACGCTCCCTTCTGCCCATAGAACAGGTTTTGAAATCAGTTTACATCTACTAATTTTCCTTGAGCCTGTAAAATACTTTCCAAACAAATAAATCGTTTTGCAATTGCCTACCTGCAATTGAAATTGACAACTGTCGTAGTTTGATTCAACTCAAAGGCACAGCTCGGTTGAAATACCAAATGGAGCGCATTGCTCTCCCCATCGTCATCTCTGCTGCAATAGCGGGCTTAAATGCAGATATTTGGCAAAGTAATTTTGGGAGGAAAGTCTGCATTTCTTGCTAACAAATGTCATCCCGTGCGCGGCATGCAAGTAGCAACTTCACGTCGAGCATATAACTACACCAAATTTGTTCACAGTCCATTCAACTTGGACTAGTCGTTCGTGCATGGGAGCAGAACAAGAAAATAGGATTTATCCACCTCGAATCCAGTAATTTTTTCATCACCATAAATAAAGAAACGCTCCCTAAATCTATCACTGCGTAATATTGGTGGAGACTCCAACTGTTGTTATTTTATGACGTTCCTTGACACTACCCAGGATTGCAAACCACGTTGCAGGGGCTTTTTCTTAACATAACTTCTCTGGCACCTTCACTGAGCCCTGGTTTGTATGGAGTCAGAGATAGGGACAAATTTAATGTGGGGGTTAAGGGTAGGGTTAGGATTAAGTTTCCCTGTCACATGTTTTTTGGTCCGATCCCGCCTTCTTCAAACAATAATCCTGGATTGCCTATTTTCCACCCGTTTACTTGCTCATAATTCATATCTTTTGATTCCCGTGTCTTTTATGGAACCTTTTTCGAACAATTAATTAAAAATATCCTAAAGGTGCTAGTTTTCTCATTGCCTCCAACATATTCCGTTAAGTACCGAGTTCATATACCCCACTAAAAATAATAGTCATTAAATCTTATAGATTTCATGAGTTTCGACCGAGTTACACGCTGCCTCCACCAGAATCGATCGTTAGGAAAAAGGCGCATCGTTGTTTAGAAATTAATATATCATTTTCTAGAAATACGAATTATTTTAGAACAAGTAAAGATAACGAAAGGGTTAAAAATCGACCTATTTGAGTAAACTGAAATTTTAAATGTATAGGAAGCTGTCCATGAAATAAAACGAGTTAATAAAGCAGCAAAAGTAGAATTACTATTGAAAATAGTCTTTTTCAGAGTTTTGCATATACTTATTCATCTAGATTAAGCGCAACGTAAAGTATGGCCGTCATCAAGAAGCCTAACATACGAGTGTATATTCCAGCACCGTTTCACACGAATTTGCAGTTTTCCTTCCATTTGAACATTGTCTTAGTTGTGCTTGACCAAGGCAAGCAGATTATCGCTTGATTGTGCCGATTGGACGTCACAGGAGTTTAATATTTCATAAGGTTACATGTTTACAGGCAGGTCACTGACTAATACATTTAAAAAGAATCGTAAGGTGCAATAGTAAACGTACCATTTTGTGTATATAAAGATGACTAATCTATTGTTAAATTTCTCGATAACTATTTCGGGTTTACTATTACGATGAGTTTCAGAGAGTATTTGAAAATGCGGTGAATTCTTTACAATTTGCAGTGTCTTCAGTCGACTGCCCATAAATGTACATTCCGTTCGATGTGTTTGGTAAAACCCTCAAAATAAGATATTTCGCAAAAGCATTTACCGAAGTAGGGACTCTAATGGGCGTTCTTTCTAATGTAGAAAGCCGTCTGTGTCATATTTGTAGACTCGCTCAAAGATGAAAACTCGCTGCCATGAAATATGAACGTCGACAACAAAAGCCGGGAAAATATATGCATGTAATTGGTTAAATAACTGCTAATAATAAGTAACCATTTTAAAAAGCGCTTTAATTAGATGATTTGCTGTCGAATGCCTGCGTACTTGACGTTTTTCCAAAGTGAATTCAAGGAACAACCGGGAAAGTTTGAACAGTTTTTCGACTTCAAGGAAAAAAAGGAATACAATTTCTGTTGAAAATTAAAGAACTCACTTTTATGTTTCTATTGGAGCCTTTTTCGATATATTTGCTTACTTATCAATCTACTTCTACGATTTCAAACGCACAAGAGGGTTGCCGACTAGATATTAAGATTTTGCGATAAAATTTAAATCTTCTGCCCCTTACGTTTCAAGTTTCCTTATTCATTTATCGTTAACTGCAGAACGAAATTGTCTTGACAGTTTTCGCGTACGCCTTGACAGCAAAAAAGGGCAGGGTGCAGAAAGTTCTAACCACGTGTTCCACGTGCGTCCGTAGAAACTTCTAGAAAACGCGCCCCTTAAGGCGCGCACGCGATTCTTCATCCTATTTATACGTCTAACACTTAAACATGATTTAGGTTTCTTTTACATTATTATAAAGTAACAATATAGTTTAAATGTTAATGGAAGGGAAATATACCTAGCTTAAGTTTGTTTAATTTCACCACCCGAATGCATTTCTACCAATCATCACAGATGAGATCAGACCTTGTCAATAGAGATGTTATAAATATGGACGAGGAATGAAATCCAGGACCCTCATTTTCGGCTGAGTCTGAAGACCAGGAATCCTCGTTGCAGCCCATCCCTTGCTCCTCCCGGATCTCAGCTGGAAAGCCATCCTCTGGATTTATTTTATTTTTGTACCTAGGTTTTTCCCTTATCCCTAGTTTCTTACTGCACTTAGGTTATTAGTAAACTGTACATATCAAGGTCTTTCTTCCCTACTGGGTCGTGGCAAACACGTTACAAATTGGTGGCAGCGGTGTTCCTTCCACTATGGGCGACAATTCACTGGGGAAATTGATCAAGGAGCTGCAAAAGCTCGCTGTGCACTCTGCGTCCGCGCCAGAAAAACTGACTCGTGACACAGACTTCGCTCGCTGGGAGGCACCGTGCAAAGACAACCTCCAAGGTTTTGATGCAAAGGTGCAGATTGGGGCCATGCTGGTCCTTCTGGACGACGAGGTCTACGATTTCGCACGTTCCGCGGACATCTCGGCGGCCGCATCTCCCTCGGTTGTCCTCGACGGCCTCCGCGAAATCCTTGGGAGTTCTGAATACCCTTGGGTCTTGCAAGCAGACTTCCATGGACGTTATCAACAACCGAGGAAGTCGATCAACGACTTCCAACAGGCCATTCGACTCCTCGGGCGGAGGGCTTTCCCCACACGGGATGCGAATGCCCTGAACACTCGGGTGCTTGAGCAGTTGGTCGCTGGATTTCGCGACCCTCAAATCCAAAAGGCCCTGTTGCGAGATCGGCCATCAAACCTCGAGAAGGCCCTTGCCCTGGATCGGGAAAAGGAAGTCCTCCAGGCCGCCTGTGAACAACCACCGCGGTCACTGTTCGGTGTCACAGCCGTCCAGCCCCACTCTGCCCACGACGCCTCCACTCAAACGCTTTTTGCAGTCCTGCTCCTGCGGCTCCTCTCCCCGGCGAAACAACTGGCGTCGGCCCCAGACCCGACGACCTAACAAGCTCCATGCCCGCCGCACCATTAAGGGCCATTAACGCAGCCCCAGGACCCAGTGACGGTGAGTATTACCTCGTTTCTGATACAGTTATATCATGTTTAGGCTCCACTATTTGCCCCTTAGTCCAAGGTTCCGTAGGTAGCACTACTCATTCTTGTTATGTAGATTCCGGCGCTGGATGTTTGATAGTACATCAGCAGCCTTTCCTTGAACTTCAGATTAAGATCCGATACTGTGATAGGCCCAACGTTACCCTTCACACGGCTAACGGGGCTAACCTCAAGCATACTGGTCTGGTATAATTTTACCTGGATTAAGCTGGAGTTAGTTTTACCCACCAATTTCTTGTGTCACCAGATATAAATTGGGACTTTATAAAAGGTGTTGATTTTTTGAATAAGTTTAAATGTTCCTTTGACTTCGGTAGGCGCCTCCTGCACACAGCCTCTGTTACGGTACCCTTTCTTCCCCGTATTCCTAGACCGGTCAGCTTACCTGTGTGTACAGTTACCTATAATGCTAAGGAACGTATTCCAGCGCATCTTGATCAGACCCGTGCCAAGAGTTTAGGTGACTTAGTTGAAGGATTTAAAGACATCTTGACTATGTTGGGAAGTCTACGGGTAGGACGAATGTGACGGAGCATTTCATTAACACGGGGGACGCACGACCCATCCGAGTCCCACATAGGCGGCTTTCAATCTTTTACCAGAGTGAATTGGATGCGCTTATAAGCGATATGATCAGCCGTTATATTATCAGGCCATCTCATTCTCCCTGGTCGTCACCGATAGTGCTTGGAAGAAAAAAGGCTCGATGCGATTATGCATTGACTATAGAAAACTCAACAGCGTGACTAAGAAAGATTCCTTTCCACTTTCGCGAATTGACGCGACGTTGGACACCCTCGCCGGTAATACCATGTTTTCAACAATTGATTTAGCTTCTGGCTACTGGCAGGTGGAAGTGAGACCTGCTGACAGAGAAAAGATGGCTTTTGCTGTCCCCTCAGGTCTCTATGAATTTGAGACAATGCCTTTCGGGTTAGCAAATGCCCTAGCACTTTTCAGCGGTTAATGAACCAGGTCCTTACCCAGTTTATTCAAATCTCGTGTCTTGTATACATGGACGATATTATCGTCCTCGGTAAGGATTTTAATAACCACCTCAAAAATCTTCGGTCTATGTTCGACAGTCTCAGACAGGCTGGTCTCACTTTAAAGCCAAGCAAGTGTGTCTTTATCAAGCCATGCGTCAAATTTCTAGACCATGTCGTCTCCGACACTGGCATACAGACCAATGATGAGAAGGTAAGGCAAATTCGCGACTGGCCTACTCCCACAGATGTATCCGAGGTTCAAAGTTTTTTAGGACTTGCCTCGTACTATCGGCATTTTGTCAAGGACTTTGCTCCTATTGCAAGCCCCCTTCATAAGCTGACGCAGGAAGATGTCAAATTTAAGTGGGCTGCTGACTGTGCTACGAGCTTCCACATGCTGAAGGATAAGCTTTGCTCATCTCCGATTCTAGTTTTCCCTAACATCAGCTCTGATGCTGGAAAATGTGTGTTAGATACTGACGCTGGCGATAATGCAATAGGTGCTGTCCTCTACCAGCAGCAACCAGATGGTACCGAACGTGTCATTTAGTACCTCAGTCGTTCATTGACTAAGGCAGAACGTCGTTACTGCGTGACCCGCAAAGAGATGCTAGCATTAACATACTTTGTTGAAGAATGTCGGCCGTACCTTTAGTATCGGCCATTCATCGTGCGCACAGATCATAGTTCTTTGACGTGATTGCGGAACTTTAAGAAGCCTGAGGGGCAAATTGCTCGGTGGCAGGAAAAACTGGCGGAATAAGAGTTCAATTGCGTGTTCTGACCGGGTCGTCAGCACGGAAATGCCGATGCTCTCTCAAGGAAACTGCATCGCCCTCACATTGAATGCACATCGTGCACTGATGTCACTATATCCGCCGTTGCCTTACAAGGTGACCAGTGCCTACTCTTGGCTGCAGCTCAGAGAGACGATCCACATACATCCCCCATTTATAACAGGAAGGTAAGCAACGCCAGGCCTCTCAGAAGGTCAGAGCTAGCTGGCTATAGCTACGAAAAGCCTTTGGGACAAACTGTTCATTGAGAATGGTGTCCTTTTCTACCGTGACAGCGAACAGTATCCGAAGCGTGTTGTTCTACACATTTAAATGGTGGACGACGTAGTGGAAAGGATGCATGCAGAACTGGGCCACTCCGGAATTCACAAAACCGAGAGGGCCCTTCGACAACGCTATTTTTGGCCAAACCAAAAACGCGATATTCATGACGTTATTCGGTCGTGCGAGTTCTGTTTGGCTTCTAAGTCACCCAACCAATCATAAGGAGCTCCCTTCCAGGCTATTTAAACAGGCTATTCTACTGAGAGGGTAGGGGTTGACCTTGTCGAGCCAATCGCACCATCTGCTAAAGAGAATAAGTTCATCCTAGTCATGGGGGGATTTCTTTACCGAAATGGCAGAAGCGGTGCCCCTGCCTGGTGCATATGCGGTCATTTTGGCTAAAGCTATATTCAATAGTTGGGTCTGCTGTTGGGGAACTCCGGACCAAATTCACTCAGACCGAGGGTCACCATTTGAAAATGCTGTCGTACTGGAGCTTTGCAAACTCCTAAAAAAGAAAACACGCCCTTAGTGTAATGGTTAAGTTTAAAGGACCAACTGGACCCTCATTAATATTTTGCAGGCCTTTATTGATAGAAATGCCACATCAACCTGGGACGACGCTATACCAGCCTGTATGTTGGCCTACCAATCCACGGTAAATGTTACCACATGCCATGCCCCATTCTTTCTTACGTGTGGTCGGGAGATGCAACTCCCTGAAGACCTTCATCATATGCCTGCGCATCGAATAGAAAACGTAAACACATACGCCTCACGCTTAAAGAGAACTCTACGTGTAGCATGTAAGGAAGCTCGCCTACATCAAGAAGGACAGCGACAAAAGAAAGCGTACTACGACCTCCTAGCGCATGGGACCCCATACCAGGTGGGGGATATTGTATGGATGAGAAGTTTTGCAGTGCCTGCTGGGGGACCAGCGAAATTTAATCCAGCATGGGTTGGCCCTTATGTTGTTACTCGTGTCCTGTGAGACATGACTTGCCTCAACTGCCACCATGATAGGCCGTATTCTGAAGAGTTTTCCGTTCATTTCAACCGCCTTAAGCCAGGATATCATGTAGGTGGGAACGCCGGTCATTCGGAGATGCATGCTAGCCCATCTCACCAGGACGATACTCAAATAGTTGAGCACTACCTAGCGGTTTCTCCTGAAGGGGACTACGCACTGCCCGAGGTCTTCAGCAATGAACAACAAGTTGAAAAACTTGTAGAGGTACCTCCTGAAGGTGGATCAGCTACCGAACTAGTTGATGCTGCTAGGGACAGCAGAGTCCTTTTATAGGAGGAAGCAATGTAGAAAGTTCTAACCACGTGTTCCACGCGCGTCTGTAGAAACTTCTAGAAAACGCGCCCCTTAAGGCACACGCGCGCCATTCTTCATCCTATTTATACGCCTAGCACTTAAACATGATTAAGGTTTCTTATAAATTTTTATAACGTAACAATATGGTTTAAATGTTAATGGAAGGAAAATATACCTAGCTTAAGTTTGTTTTATTTCCCTACCCCAACGAATTTCAACTAATCATCACCGATGGGATTCGACCTTGTCAATGGAGATGTTATAAATACGGGCGAGGAATGAAATACAGGACCCTCGTTTTCGGCTGAGCCTGACGACCAGGAATCCTCGTTGCAGCCCGTCCCTCGCTCCTCCCGGATCTCAGCTGGACAGCCATCCTCTAGATTTATATTATTTTTTTACCTAGGTTTTTCCCTTATCCCTAGTTTCTTACTGCACTTAGGTTATTAGTAAACTGTACATATCAAGGTCTTTCTTCCCTCCTAGGTCGTGACAAACACATTACAGGAGTGTCATTGTGTCTCGTATATATGCGCGTTTAAGTTCCTAACTGTTGCTGTGGTAAAAAAGTACATTCACAAAATTTTTTAACAGCCTTTTTGTAGTAAAAAACGTAATTAATTTGCAAAACCTAATTCTTTTAGAAAAAATCTGCACTCGCTTTTCCGAAGACACTGTGATTTCTTAAACCTGCATTCACCTGATTTTCGGGAAGTCAAAAAACTTTTCCGTTCTCGGAGGGGATATATTCCAAATGTTTCCGGCTTATATTTATGTTCATTGATAGTACTGCGCACAAAAGCAAAAGACTTTGATTCGTTATTTTAATAGCGTTGGAAATTCCTTGATAGCAAGAAAAGTCGGATGTTGCTCCATGTAGCCCAGTTTTGTCATCAATAAACCGATCTGAAGGGAACTCTTTATTATTAATCAGCTTTTTGTGCATCAATTGAATACAAAAAAGAGAAATAACAACTTAAACTGCCTGCTATGTTACTAACTCAATTGCTGATTTACACTTTTCATGAGTAAGGCAATCTACAGTATATACCTCCCTTCTTATGGGAGTCTCAGTGCTCCACTTTGTTAGTGGGTTTACATATTAAATGCTCGCCCGAACAGGATTTTGAGGCATGACCGAAATATAAAAGAATACGATCTATTTAGCTCTGATCCAGTTCTTTGTTCCTCGCTGTACATAAATTTGCTCTCCATCTATCACAAAACACGATTGGTGGCTACTCCAAATATTGTTAATTTATGGAATACATCAACCCTACTGAAGATGGAGGATCACACTGAAGTGGTTTAATCTTAACATGACCTATCTTCGTGTGCAGTCAGTGAAAGGACTTGTTTGGTGCGTACATAAGCCCTGTTTGATTTTGTCAGTCCCTCGCTGCGCAACTACCTCCGGATGTCGTGACACTGGTTTATCATCATAGGATAGTCGGTGTTTGATTAGTAACGCTCACCGATCGCTAACGGAATTCACTCGTCCCGTTCTGCCCTGGAGCTCACTCTCGAGCCACACCAGCAGCCGCACAGTGGCTAGTAGTAGTAGTAGTAAAAGCCGATTAAATTTGCTGACAAAGGCAAGGGAGACTGGAATGGCCTCTTGTGGCTCATTAGCCGTTAGCAATCGGCGAGCTTTCATCAACAAACGTCCATATTCCCGATCTAAACCGGCAAGACAACGAGCACGGGGCTCAATGGTTAGAGCTTTGGGCTTCTGATCAATAGGCTTAGTGTTCACTCCTCTGGTGGAGCACCACCTGGGGTTGGGTATGACTGGCAGACAGCGGCTAATGAGCCAGGAATAGCTATTATAGTTTCCTTTGTCTATGTCGACAAAATTTATCGGCCTTTACTAACGGATTTGTAAAATACAGAGCCACTACGTTAAGAAAACTGGATAAAAATAGCTGGCCCACTTCATGAGCACGAACTGGCCACTTAAAGAATAGACCTTAACTCACAGCTTGCGATTCGTATTGGAGAAGCTGATCCTACTTCCGAAATTCAATGAGCAATACTCTTAAGCCTAGGCATCTTAAAAGTAGACCGACTGACGCTTGAGGCATCGTGTTTAGGTGCCAAGTTGGTCAACAGGTGCCTTGACCATCTAACGTCTTACAAAGTCCTACATCAGTACATCCGAACGCACACGGCCCCGTAACGAAGTCACTCGGAAAGGTGGCAAATGAATAAGTACACCCCATCGATGTGAAGATGCTTACCGCCAATGGCCTTCAATCCCACAAACTGCTTTCAAAAGGCTGAGACAGCGAAAGAAGAAAACAATATTGGTCAGTCCAAAACCGACTGGTTCAGCCAGTCATTTTAAATTCTGAGGGTGTTTCGGCATTTAACCTTCTGAGAATATAGTCGACCAAGCTCTGGGAAAAGTCGGCAACAGTCCCAATCTGGTCCTCTGAGCAACTTAAGTTTCTCGGATTAGCACCCTGAACCTTTCATCTTCGCAAACCTCTGTTTTGCATATACATGTGCAGCAGCCTGTCCATTTTATTATAAAATGTTTATTTCTCTTTCACTGGGGCACCACCCTTTCCCTACTGAGCCGATAGGAATCCTTTACCTGTTCGATTGTGTCACCACACTGTTCATATTCTCCTTGCGTGGCTTCGATCACTTTTGCACTTAACCTCATGGTTACGTATGGGTTAGGCGAGGTTGTCTCTGCTTTCCTCTCTGGATGCTGCGGATTTGTTGATGTTCGGTTCGATCCGCATTATGGCGAAAGTCATAAGTGAGCCTCGGAATATCTCGGCTAGTTTTGTCTTACATAAAATTGCTCCGGAAATTCACGATTTTTTTACTATTCATTGTGTAACTGTATGAAACTGTCTTTCGTTAGAGGTGTAACTAATAAAGTGAATCTGTTCCTTTCGGCTTCACTTGTGTTAAGAAAAAGGGTGGACCTAAAGAATCCAAAGTTATAATCTAAAATTTGAAGGTGAGCAATATGAATTTTTGATCATTAGCACTACGAAGATAGTTCGAAACTAAGCACATATCCGAAGGTGCCATCTCTATCAAATGGGAATCCTCTTACGCAGTTTCGTACACGGGTGTCTGGAATAAGATATCGAAGTGCAGCCTTAAGCGTTGATTATATTTTACATCTTTCCAATAGAGTGTGCTGTAAATCAGACGAATACCACGTTCTTGTCCATCGGCAATATAAATCGAGGCCTTGGATACAGGAGGTAATAAATTTCTATCCTATTAGTCGGAAGGACTGCTAGCGATCGCATTAAATTTAATTGGCAGTTTAATCAAACGATTGGCGTTAGAATCAGCAGTCCATGGCCAGTCTTCCAACGCAATATTTGTTGAAAGAACATCGAGGAAGAGACTCTGAAGGACAACAAAATCGACCGATGCGTTAAAACTAACCTATTAAGTTTTTTATTCGCCAGAATTTAGCGCGGAAGTTGTTTTGGTTTGGTTATACCAGTAGATATTCTACCAAGATTTAAAAAAATTCTGGACTCGCTACCCTGATCAGGGCAAAATTTGCACATGTTTTTACCACTCAATTCGCTACATTACTAGACTTTAATGTCCTTAGCACTGCCAAAAAGGCTTTTTAAAAAATTGTGGCAACAGCTGTGCAAATTGTCAATGCCACAGGCAGATGTGGAGTAAATGATTGACTAGTAAATAACTGATCTTTTCCAATACTCAATTGTTTTAGGCATCCTATGGTGACATTGGATAGGAACATGCTTTTTCGGTATTACACGTGTGTACGTTGGCCAAATCGCGGTAGTTTATTGACACGTTGGGTGGTATTTAGGTCAGAAATTTTCGAAGTAATCTAAAATGAATGTCTACTGTGAAAAAGGTGCTTATGAGCCCTAAGCAGTTTATGTTACACTTGTGTATGCACTTTTTTCAGATGTCTTTTAACGACTTCAGGCAGATGCCGTTTGGGCATCCCTATCCATACCACTAGATTTAGCAAGCAACTACACAGACGAACTTGCACAGTCCTACGACACGATGTTCCTGCAACTGCCTTACTTGAAACCACAGGCTATTGTTTAGAAAGCAATTTTTCATTCAACAGCAAAAGGGAGCTCCAATGGGGTTAGCCTTATCTGTTTGCCTTTTTGAAGTCACAATGCGGAAATAAAGACCAACTAAACACCCTCTGCAACAGGAGCAAGTCATTAATTACAAGAAGGATGTTCACACATGAAAAAAATTTGAAAATAAACTCCCATTTCTAGATGTTCTTATACAGCGTAATACTTAGTACCATTTTCAGTCTGCTTGATCGAGCACAAACACGCTGTTCTGACGAAGAAAGCTACCAGAGAAAGCTACAGTAGCTGCTTGAATTATTTAACCCAAAGGGCGACCATAGATATTCGGTACGTCAATGCATGAAATTACAGGAATCACAAGTAAACTAACTTAATAATATCAGTCAGAAACCCCAAGAAAATAATTGAATAAACTTTTTTCAGATTAAGAATCCGCTTGAAATCATTAAAAAAAGAACTCAGTAGAGTTCAAACACAAGTGATGCATAAACCGGTAACTAATTAACACATTTAACTTAAACACCCTACGGATACGGCTGACTAACTGCTCTACAAGTTCTCATGTAGTGCCTGTGGTTTTGTATATTCAGGCATCATCCAGCAGTTATTAGGTTAGGTGTCTTAAGTGACCATATATATCTTAAATGTCGGACACAATTTCGTCTGGGACAAACTGTCATTGTTAGCGTCTGCCCTCCCAAACAGTCGAGAGTTTCTCGGAGTGATTTATTCCTTCGAGCCACGCATTAATCGGCATATTAAGTTATATGCCGTGTACTCAAATCTCGTGAAAAATGGGAGATACGAGAACAACTCGGTAGAGAATAATGCACACGAGGGCCGCTTTTTGGCGCAAACACTGAACGAGTATCAATTTTTTAAGCCTAGTTTTTGCAAGTTTCACAGCGCCGATGACGAATTGGGGTATCAGCGTGGTCAAATAAAGTTTTCTGAAATCGTAGACTGGCGCTCACCGATCGGTTACGGGAATCATTCGTCTCGTTGTGCCTTGGGGTCACTCTCGAGCCCGGCCAGCAGTCACACAACGGTTAGTGATATAGGCAGAATGATATTGCCTACTAGCAGTATAAACCGAATCATCTTACTGACAAAGAGGAGGGAGATCGGAGTGGCCTTTTCTCTCTCTTGTTAGCCAGCCCTATCCGACACCGAGCCTAGAGAACCTAAGTCTCAAACGGTGAATTCCGGTAACCGAACGTTCGTAAATGCAGCACTTCAATCGCAAGCATGGGTGTTAGTTTCATTTAGAGATCATTTTTTTGTGCTATATATTATAAAATGGGACTCTGAATTCGGTAGTAGGTATCGGTAGTGAACGCATCAAACATGCTCTGACTGTAAAAAAACGCAATTTGATACCCTCCGGTAGATTTTAAAGTGGGTTTTACTTGGCCATCTTTTCGTAAAATCTTCCTCGTTTGGCAAATGTTTCAATATTAAAACCGTTTTCAGGTTCAGCTTTCACAAATCACGCATTTTTCTCATCGTCTAGTCTTAAACAAAACTTTTGATTGTACTTTTTATATATGCATTGAAACATTGGCATCCCAAGTAATATAAATCGAAAGTAACAAAGTTTATTTATAAAATTTTTGACAGTGAGCCTTCAGGCCGTCGCCAAACGGTAGTAAATTCGCAAAACAGTTAAATTTTTAAGCACATTAGTGCGTGTTTAAATTGGTTACCTGAGAACCCCACCCTACGTGGTTGGCTACGGATAGTTTGCGGTACATCATTGGTGAACGAGCTGGTCAACGTTTTCGCATCATGCACGTTTATGCTTAGATACAGATTCGGAAACTGAATGAATTGAGGTCAGCAGAATCAACCGAATTGATGATGAAAGCAAGAAAGTTTACAAAGAATCAGTAAAAGTGCTATTTGATCCATGCTTAGCCACATCTTCCTCTAAGAGGGATAATGAAGGCGAGTAAGCAGCTGAACTTTGAAGGCAGTATGGGGTAGCTGATCAGTCTACCCATAAGATGCATAAGAACCTCTCATCTAGAATGTAAATGGAGGCGTAAATATGACGATGAGAGCAGTAGGAAAACACGTGAGCTTGGTACTCTCGCTAGACGCAATACTGGAATTCGTTTTTCCCTGGGCCTACGGTTTCAAGCCTATGCTAGTGGTCGCCTAGCAGCAGACAAAAAATATCGAGAGATCTTATCGAAGTATACAAGGGCAAATTAGATGTATCTAGCGAAATCCCTGGGGCTCTCTTATCAAAAAGAACTGAAGCTCCAAGGACAGTTCCATATCCCGATGAAATGTGTCAAGCCAGATCTTGAGCTGATGCCCTCTTTCATGCCTCCAGTTGGGTAGCGGTGCCGGATCGAGGACAGTAATGCTGAGCTCGTGAGGTGGACGGCAAAGAGTCTGCCCAAACCACGTCAGTTGTCGTTCTTGGATGGCTTGGGATATATTTGCGATGTTCTCGCAGCGAGTGTGGTATTCGGATTTCCCCGTTGGTGAAGATAATCGCTTGACTTACGATGGCATACGAGTGGACACGGTCACTCAATTTTCCTTTGTCTTGGGCCACATTACCCCCCAAAAGAGGGAATTTTTCAGCCTCAGCGAATCATGCAACCGGGTAAGCTCAAACATGTTTAACTTCATTAATTTTCAAGGTTGATATGACAGGAAAGAAGTGGCCTTAGTTGAACTCTTAATAATCGTTCAAAATGTAGGGGAGGCAGGACAAGAGGGGCATCTTCTGCGTGCATATGTCTTTTGACGTGCTGGGCTCTCAATGATTGTTTAATGCTACCCTTAATGCGTACCATTCCAAAAGACTTAAACGTGGGTTGGTAAGTGATTAGAGGGTTTTGACAGATTTGCCTAATTCATTTGACGTAATTATGAAAAGCTCGGGGGTCTCGATGAGATTTGAATCCATGACATCAAGGGGAAGGTTTTAGTACAACCAACACCCAATCCCCTTGCGCTACGAGGCCCCACCGGTAGCCATGAGTCTAATCATACCTGGGTCAAGTTACCCGCTTAGCCTACTGCAAAGTATGGAATCCACCAATTCTGATAGAGTAAGCTGGCAGTCCAAGCAGGATTTCCTAAGCTATCAATCTAGAATCCACCAGAAGAATACCAGGCACAAGTAATTAATAGAGGATTATGGCAGATTTGAATAATTCATTTGATCCACTTGTGAAAAACTCGGTGGCCTCGGTGGGCTGTGTTGGTAAGTTTACTGAG
This sequence comes from Schistocephalus solidus, assembly GCA_017591395.1. NCBI lineage: Eukaryota > Metazoa > Platyhelminthes > Cestoda > Diphyllobothriidea > Diphyllobothriidae > Schistocephalus > Schistocephalus solidus. The sequence continues at coordinate 168,631 of WEDG01001059.1, forward strand.
AATTTGAAAACTACCCACACTTCACAAACTTTCTAATAGAAACATTTGTGGCTACCGATGAGGTCATGCATAAATTTCTGTCAGAATGTCTTGACGTGTGTCCATGGCCCTCAACAATAACTAAACCGAGATGTGAGTATTTTTATTTTAATTGTTGCAGCAACTCTTTAACTATGACAGTTTTCAGTAAAAAGTAAGTGTTCTCTACTGACTCAAAAACATTGGTGGTAAGCTTGAAAAAGAATTTTTTTCAGCCGGCTGCCAACTAAACTCTGCAAGATTAGGGTGACATACAAGAACCAAAACTTTCGACCAGCTTTTAGTATTTTTGAAGTGCTCTTGAACATTTTTTTCTGGAAAAAGGCGACGAAGTATTCGGTCATTTGGAAAATACTGTCTCAGTTTTCGACTCACTTGTAAAAATGGAATGTAATTGATAATTTTACCCAAAAGGTTACATGCTAAATAAATGCTGCGACCCTTTTTAGCATTATCCTACCATTTCTTTCAGTGCAATTTTGAAGCAACAAGGCCATAATAACGAAGATGGAAAATAAAGAAAGAAGAAGAAAATATTTTCCTGCATGAGTTCAAACTCGATCATAATGCTACCCAACCAGTCGCCAATATCCACATAGCATGAGAGAAGGGCCCACAAGTGATCAGGAAGTATGAATCTGATTTCAAAAATTTCTTATTGGCAATGAGGGTCTTGAACAGGAAGAAGGTGGAGAACGGCAATACATTCTTGCCTAAACTATTGGATATTGAACCAAACAATTTAACTCGGTGGACAGTGTGCGTTTCCAGAGTGGTTTAAGCAAGTGACATCAGGTACTCGGCAGCTTAACTGTGATATAAAGCACAAGAAACACGAAGGCATACTGCTAATTGTCGTTTCTGCTTATTTTTAGATTCCAGCCTTACTATGTAGCGCAGTGGCCATCATTGGATTCTGGATTATATGCTACAGATAGGCTAATCTTAAAGTGGCTTATTCACGCTGCGACATTTGAATCTCCTAAAGAAATTAAGGTTATATTTTCAGTCTACTTGAACCGTTTGGGCAGTTGTGCCTCTGAGCAGTTCAACCGTCGATTACGACAATGTCCATCGTATGCTCCAGGAAAGGGTGGTTCAGGGACGGTGTCTTGCGCGTGAATTAGTTTTAAGTGATAGAAGCCTTGCGCTGCAGCTACCGCACTCTCTCGTCCTCCCCCACCTGAGCCCGGTGTCAAGACAGAGTCAAGAAGACCAGAGATAAGAGAGGGCGCGGGTGGCTGGCGCGGCCGGAGCCGCCCCTGGGCGTACCACCACCTGGCAGGGATCCCACGGAGTGGGAGTGCTATAAAGGCCACATTAAGAAGGAGCCATTGCAGCCTAACTCGCAGTCCGCCAGTCAGCCACTCCACATGGAACACCCATTGGGCTGACCGCACGGTCCGAGTGCTCCCGCCTGTTGGTAACCTTCCAAGCCATGGCTTTTAGCGCACCGTCATATTTTCAAAACCGTCAGATTTTTTATAGTGAGGAAAATGCGCTGAACCGTCGACCTCACTCTCTCCCTACCCCCACAATCAGCCCATCGTCCGAGCCGGTTAGTTGTCTGATTTGGGACTGGGTGCATTGGCTGATGGGTCGGCGTACCCGTCTTCGCGCGCCACAGCACGACCTGGCCCCCATAACGCACACACCTGTATTAACTAAATCAGGGGATATGGAGGAACCATCGCCGTGTGACACCCAGTCCACTGGTTAGTCAATCGACACACACAGCACATATACTGGGCCAAAGGCGTGGTCTGGTGTAAGTGTTAGATTGGCAGCTTTGCAAGCCACAGTTTCTAGGAAACCGTGAGATTCTTAGGAACGTGAATACGGTGAGGGTTTTGTCTATATATTGGTGTAGGTATTGTGCGCTGATGTGGCTTAGCCTCCGGTGGTTTACCGAGATTTCGTGCAGGCGCGTGTGCCGTAATAGACCCATGCGTTTCGTAAAGGTTCGAGAGCAGTGAGGGCAGAAAATATGGGCATGTCCACTGTATGCCGGAACCCAAGGCACTGGTTTACCAGCCTCCATTCGATGGATTGGCAGGTGACCGAACAGACCGATGCGTGATTTGCAGTTGTGGGCGCAGTGTGGGCAGGAGAAATCGGTAGAGGCTGGGGGATGTCATTCATGGTAGTGGGGGTGGCATTGGTGGTAAGAATGGCAGGGGCGGAGGGTGTGCATGGGGTATCGGTGTTGTCGACATTGTGGTGAATTCCACTGTCATGGAGGCGCATGTGACCGGATAGGCCCATGCGATGAGTGAATGCGCGAGGACAGTAAGGGCAGTGGAGGTGGCGATCTCTGCTGTGTGTTGGTGCTCCAGGCACCGGTTCACCACTCTATGTACGATGGATTTGCAAGTGACCGACCAGGCTGATGCGTGAGGTAAATGTGCGGTCGAAATGAAGACAGTTTAGGAGAGAGTCCCCATCGATAGTGGCTGTGGTGACGGTGGCGACGGCGAAGGTGGTGGTGGTTGCGGTTTTGGGTGTAACAGGTGATGAGTATTGGGATGTGGTCTCTAGGATAATGGGAGTAATGGAATTGATGCCAGTAGTGAGGGTGGGGCAGTCCGAAGGAGGGTTGGCCGAATTTGTAGTAGAAGTTGGAATTGTCGGATTGTTGGTGCATTGCGTCCGAAGATGTCCGACCAGACCGATTAGCGCGCGTTGACAGCGTGTGCATGTTGGAAGGGCCTGGGCATCGGCGGTGTTGGTCCGGGACGCTGGTGACTTTTGTGCCACTCTTTTGGCCTTGGCCGTGGCGATCCGGTTGGCCTCATAGATTGCTGAACCAGTCTTCACGGATTTTCTCCATGCCGGTCTATCCTGGGCGAGGTATTTCTAGGGAACCGGGTTGCTCTGCAGTTGCTTCAGATTTTTCTTCAAAGTGTCCTTGTAGCGTCATTTTCGACCTCCCTGTCGGCGAGTAACCGTAGCGACATATCATTAGAAAAGTCGTTTAGGTAGTCGCTAGTCGTTCATTCTCACCAGGTTACCACTCCATCGCAGTTACCCTTGCCTCAGCATGGCATGGATGCTGAGGATATCGGTCCGCTCCAGGACTTTTGTGTCCCGGATCCTGTCTTGCCATCTCAGCTTCAGCAAATCTGCGGAGGCGACTGAGATGGAAGTGATTCAGCTTCCTGGCTTGGTTCGAGTAGACGTTCCACGTCTCTGCTCCATAGAGGAGTGTCGTCAAGACGATGGCCTTGTAAATCTTCAGTTTGGTGTTCAGGTGAATACCGTGGCGATTCAACATGGAGGCCTGCAGTCGGCCGAAGGCCTGCAGTCGGCGGAAGGCCTGACTGGCTTTGGAGATCCATTGAGAAACCAACGTTTTGGCTGTATTGGTTGTTCATCCAAAATTGGCACAGCCTGCGGCAAAGAGCAAGTCATGGAGGGTAGCCGTAGACACGCGCGTTGTGGCCTGCATACGCCGACTGTTAAGAATGTGCCCATCAGTTCTGTAGGCGATGCGGATCCCAGGTTGCTCATCACGGTAGAAGTTCATCAGCATAGCCGAGAACATGAGACTTAACAGAGTTGGAGCCAATATGCAGCCCTGCTTCACTCCGTTGGTCACTGCGAATGCTTCGGATACCATCCCGTTGTCAGTGACGCGCGCCGTCATCCCGCAATGAAGCTGACGAACCATTTACGTGAACTGCTCAGGACAACCGAATTTCTGCATGACTTTCCACAGTCCGCCGCGATTCGCCGTGTCAAAGGCTTTCTTCAGATCCACAAAGGTAGTGTAAAGATGAGGTCGCATCTCTTGACAATTTTCTTATAGCTGGCGGGTAGCAAAGATCATGTCGGTTGTTCTGCGGTTTTGGCGGACGCCACATTGGCTTTCCGGGAACAGGCCCTGCTCCAGGTGACCGTTCAGACGATTGAGAAGGTTACGGGTGAAGATCTTCCCGGCGATGTTGAGCAACGAGATGCCCCTATATATATATATATAGCTATTCAACATATTTTTGGGCGTCAAACGCTTATTCTTACCAGACGTTGGGAGAAATTTGCACAGAGACAGGCGATGACTTACGAGCAACTGACGTTTCTTCACCGCTGTCGCGATCATGATATTCTACCGAAGTCTCTCCGCTTCAAGCCCACCTTGCCTAATGAAACTGGAAGACTACTTGCGCGCAAATACGGATTTAGAGTTTTGAGTGCAGTTATATCAGGCGTTCACCATCGTCTTTGCAAATTTGAAGGAACAATATCTGACCTTCGAGCACGGTGCGTTTCAGCCCTACCTGAAAATGTATTCGAGAACATACTACAACGAATAAATGCCACTGCTATGGACGCCAGAAAAAAGAAGCGAGCCGAACTTCAAGTTAAACTGCAATCTCTTCTACGTCCTCTCAATGAAAACCACAGATCAAACAAGAGCTGTTGAGTCAAATACGTAACCGAACGAAGCACAACAA
>WEDG01001060.1:0-67175 GCA_017591395.1 Schistocephalus solidus
TTAGACACAATTCTCCACTTAGCGTTAATTTATTTTGTACACATCGGTTCTTAGCAGTTTCGACCCTCGTGTACACTACAATACTCATATATGAGGCATGTATTCAGTGACGAATTTAAGTTTTATTCCGAGTCTCGTACGCACGGTTCTGACTACTCGCGCAGCTTTCCACTCAGGTAAGTGACCCTTAGTGCCTAAGTGTACTGTGACAGAATGTTCTAAGCGCTTGCAGCTTTTTCCATCTGATTCTTTATGTGGCGTATATATCCGAGAATGCTTGCCTATACCCGCTACATGCGCTAAAATATACAGCATTTGTGCTTAATTTATTTAGCTTTTTCCATACGGCAAATATCGAAGAAGTAACAAAACACGTAGGAGTCCTCGAACTTTAAATGACTTCTAGTATTTATCGACCCGTTGATAAAGGGCACCAGTATCGTTTTGATTGTGTTTTGTTTGGCTGTTTCAGGACTAAGATTTAAGGTTGCGTGCAGTGCTGCCTTTTTTGAAATTAGTTTGTAAATGTACTTTCACGTAGTTTGTCTTATTATATTTTCAAAATCAGCTGTTTTTTGTGAGCGGAAGAAGGCTCCCTCTCAATTTTGATCTACAACGACGCGTCTTGGCTTTACTTGCTTTACCCTTGCTCTATGATCGAGGAGCCGTATCTGGAGAAGGCGCTCGATGTGCTGAGGTCGGCTAATTTCACCGTTGACAGGGATTTTTTTGAGTTGGCAAGTTACATTGATAACTCAGCACTTTTTGATGATGAAACGGCCGCATTGTTCCTCTCCCAGTTGTTTGCGAAACTATCTTTGAAATTCGATTCACCCACCGGTTTTAAACTACTTATGTATGCGACAGAACATTCTAGAGCAGATACCTGGCTGGAAGTACTCATTTCTCATCTCCCGCACTTTTCTGACTGTCCCGATTTGACTTTATATATGAATTTGCTAACTGCGTTTTTCACTACATTCTCGCGACTCACGCCCCTTTATTTGACGCTGTCTAAAAAGGCATCCTCCCTACCAGAGAAAACCCGTTTCCAATTTCTTATTGAACGGACTCGTTGCCTGCTTAACTTACCAACTGTCATTTCGAACGCCCTGAAGGGTGGTCGACAACCTCGCATTTTACACCTGGAGTTGTTTTACTGCTTTCTCATGCATCAACTCCAGACCCCTGGCCATGACCAGCTTAACGCTGTTTTGCTCTCCCAGTGCTGTTTGCTAGGACAGGGCACATATGTTTGGAGCTATATATTCCGCCATATTTGTCGTGCCGATGGTCTGGGAGATTGTGAGATCTGGAGTTCCGCTCTTTCATTAGTGTCTGGACGCGCGTTGGAATCGACTTTGGTGCCTCTTCTATCTGGTGCGCCACATCCCTTTGTTGCAAGTGCCTGTCTTTCAAAGTTACTTTCAAACAGTACGAATTCGGTTTCAGATGCTTTTCGTGTGTTTCATCGCCTTCTTCTTCTGCGTCATTTTTGTCAAACCAACAATTCCCCATCAATATATTTGGTTGCTTGGGTGAACTAGTATCGCGATGGCACACCGAAAAGCCTAAACAAGCAAAAGAGCTCTACGAACGTACTGAGACCGAGTTAGGTCTTCGGATTCTACGAGTTTGGGCTGATGTCACTTCCATTCAGAGAAGCTCCTTGCAACAGCGTGTTTATCTCAGTCAATCATTGATCGCTTGGGTTACACTCTTCCGGAGGAGAGTACCAGACAGCTTGCTAGGTGACATAAATCAGTCTACGGTTTCCAGTGTACTCTGTGGTATAACAGCTCATCTATCCTGCAATGTGAACGAACTGCGTGTTCTAGGCATGGCAGTTGGTGAATGGTTGGTCTCAAACTTTAGAGAAGGTTGTTTACTCGGTGAAAATTCTGAAGGCGCAAATCTAAAATTTAGTTATGAAGACAATGATGCTGTCAAACAAGTACGACCACTCTTCGAACCGCTGCCTCCTTTCCCTCTGTATGATTCTTTTGAACTCTCAGGTGGGTTATTTCTAGTTATTTTCCGCCATTTACCTTTGCCTTTCTTATTTCGCCCATGCGATACGCGTACGAATTTTTGTGTAAGGTATACTTTCTTCCTTTTGTCGCCTAAGGCATTTCAACTACACCAGAAACGATAACAAATATTCCTGACTGACACCTTTCCGTAAGCATGTTTAAATTTGACCTTAAACGGTGTCTTAAGTCTACATCCAAGCTTAAAACCTAAACTTATTAGGTCAGTTATCTAACCAAATTTCAAGTTCCCCCGAAATCGCTTGCGAGTTTATGGACCTTCACATTGCACCTGGTAGCCCTTAACCTCTGAATTTTGCTTTTATATGCAATTGACAGAACAGGATTAGGCGTATGACAACTTGATTTGAAAGACCATTTTACAGTGCTTTTAGTTAAAAGGGTTTAACACCAACTTCGAATGAAAATTCCCTTCGAGATTTCTCACACACGATACAAGTTATAAAGATGAGGTATTTTTCCTGATTTCTTACAAATTAAAGGTTGTCTTCGATTACTCCATATCCCGAAATTCCAAAATTATTTTGTATTATATAAAAACCATATTATTTCCCAATTTCTTCGATAAATGTCGTTCAACCTAGCGACCAAGCGAGTTTTTGGACACAATTTTTCGTCGGTTTGTACCTTTTATTTACAGGTGACTGCAGGATTTTCTACAGATTACAATATTTTTCTTTAACGAAACACTCTGAATTCTGAAACATTCGCTGTCTTCTGCATCTCACGATTGCCATCTAGTGTTGTTTCTGTTTAGCCGTTTTTGACAGGAAAAGGTTGGATCATTTTTGCTGGTTAAAATTTTCAACATTCTTCGGCTAAGCTGACTCTTTCTTCTGTCCCGGGGTAGAACCACTAGACGATGTGTTTGCTGCCGGACCATCCCAACGGGCAGCAATCAAGAAAACAGATCAGACAGATTTAGACAGTGACGACGACCCTGACGTCACCAATGATGACGGTGACAACGATGACAGTTGTGGAGATTCTGATTTTTCTGCATTTAAACCCCTGCCATCGGTCCCAGGTGAACCTTCCAGGCCAATGGCTCGGTCTTTGGGCTGGCCTTTTGCTACAAGGAAGCCGCGCTACCTCCGAGAATGCCTAGACGGACTAACTGCCTCGAGAGATGAAGACAACGAAGTTTCCCTAGCCTGTTTTGCTCACGCTGAAGAACTAATATACAAACACAAGAATGCCGTAGATGAAATCTCTCTCAATTTTGCTGAGACTCTTCTGCACACTGAGCCGCCTCCATGTCCTTACAGCGCCGAAGTAAATGCTTCCAGACACAATGCCCTTGTAGCTTTGGCTGTTGTGGCGCCACTTGCGCGCTACCTTACCACTCAGTTTTACACAAAGTGGGTTGGCTCTGAATCAACGCTTTGAAATTCTAGCCTGCCTCACTGACGCAGCTTGCATTCTGGCTACAAACTCCAACAAAACCAAATTGATCTCTCCGTCACATTCACAATCTAAACCACCTCAGCCAATTTCTGACGGGAAGACGCGTCGTTTCTGCACTCCCTCTTCGGCTTTGGCCCGACCAGCTGAGTCGGAAAACGACTTTGGACCCGTCGCAGGTAACTTCTTCTTCCCCTTGCTCGGTGCTGTGGGACGACTAACACGGCGTCACGACAAGGATCCATACGCCCATCTAGATGACGCACTCTTGAGTCGCCTGGTCGCGTCGCTAGGCTCAATTTACGCCTGTGCGCGTACGTCCCCCAAACTTGCAGCAATGGCGGAAGGTCTCGTGACATCTGCCGGTGGCCTTCTTAATCATTCCGACGCTGCGGTGCGTCGTTCTAGCCTATCTGCTTTGGGAGTCGTGTTGACAGTCAGTCCTGACTCCCTCTTCTCCGCCTACCCCGGCATTTTACTCAACGATTCTGAAACCTTATTAGCCAGGAGGCTGCAGCAGCTGCGAGAGGATGATGCTGATCATGAATGTCAAGAGTTGGCTGACAACGTCCTCTTTGCCCTGCGTGACAAGATTTTTAAACTCTCCGCCACTGCAATGTTGACTAGTTCAAATTAGATTTCATTTCAATTTTGGTATTCATGTGTATTTTTTGCACATGTGCACATATATACTTTCATAATGTTTAAGTCATTTCCTGTAAAGCTGGCTTCTAGTTTGAAAAGGACGTTCGTGTTACTGTTCTATTTTTTATTTGTTGGCCTCGTCTGATCTCTGGTTTACTTCGCCTCATGCATAGTTTAACTGGTTTTGTTTATCCGTTCTTTGTTAGAAATTCATTCCAATTTTACTGAGACCTGACTGCTAACTACCGCTAAAAATTTTAAATCTAGTATTTACGAAAGTTTGCCCACCAGACCTTAAAGTTTTACGTGCGTCTGCTGTTCCCATTGCTGTCTTATCGTTCGACCTGTATCCTTACAAACCTTAAACATAGCCTGGTGCAGAAACACTGTTTACTCTTGGTACTTTAATACCATTTGGAACTGACGACCATGTCATGCCGTGTTCAGTCAAGGTGCTTGCTGTGCCTAAAATTCCACGTATTATGTGTGCTGATTGCGACCAACTATCTCTGCCTGCTGTTTCTACTATTCGTCTTTTCATTTTAAGACTATGCTTGTCTAAATAATAATTATCAAAGCATAGGGTAACTTGCACCCAAAATTTCCGATGTTTAATCGCTGTCCACAAAAGCAATGTTACTCAGATGCCTGCCTTCCTACTATCAAACGCGTGCAGCAACACGAGTCCATACAATTTCAAAAATTTACCTATTAAAGTGTGGGTGGCGTTTATTTTGCGCAGTTATTTTCTAGCGCACTCTAGAATCACTAGGCTTCTGTTCATTGACTTTTATTTGGATCGGGAAGAGCATTCAATCTCACCGAATAAAAGTGCTTCCACTGAATGTAGAGAAATGAAGAAAGGAGATGAAAATCAGTGATCTAAATAAACAGTAAGTGATCTTATCATTCGTCCTCCAAATTTTTTTTTATCTCAAGGCACCTGTGGATATAGCGAGGCGCAGCTGTTTCTACTAACCAAGGATGTCGCAGAGCCTTCACTGCAAGGATGTTGTTCCACATCCCTGAATCGCTTTGGGAAAAATATAAATTTTGGATTTAAAGCTTGATCGCTTTTTTGCCTCTTGCAACGTTCTACTTTGATTTTATGTGAAACATTTAGAAAACTCCGGTCTGAAAGGTTTGACACTTCCAGCCACTCATTTCTTCGTTAAATCTCTTGCTCCCTTTCTCAAATAGCTGCCTCGGAGTTTGATCAGAAACGAACCAGTAAGGGTTTCTGTTCTTATCGTACTGTTTTTTTTTTTAAGGTCAATTAGACACTGACATGTCCATCAACCAGTCTTTATGCATGCGCCTCGCAATAACTTATTTATTCGGAGTGGGCAGTGACTTGCCTTTTTCCACCGAAGAAAGTGAAAAAACGGATGCTCGGCAATAAAGGCGCAAGAATGGAATGGCCAATTCGTTCGGCAGCCCACCGTATCTTAATCCGTAGCTGAATCCTGAACTGGTCAGTGAGCCTTCAGTCCAGTGCTTTGTCAGTTAGCCATGAGACCGTTGTCCTACTGGTTTTAGTCGAGAATATAAACTAGTGTATTTTACTAGATGACTGAACGATTCGCTCGTGCTGCTTTTTGGCAAGTCAAAAATCAATGCACTAGAGAGAGCGAGAGAGAGAGAGGAAACACTTTATTTTGAAAGTAAAATTCCAAAAATTTCAGCAAAAATGTCCTCCATTCACCGTGAAGAATCGTCCTTGAATGCGTCTCAAAATATTGACCAATTTCGACTTCCATCAAAATGCTGCCAGCGTCGAGCGCTGATGACCTCATTTTGTTGTTCGAATAAACAAATACGGTTAAAATAAAGTATATAATGGGTGAACTAGGCCAATCGACGCAAAAATAAGAGGATTCACATGCGAAGGGAGAGCAGAAGAAGATGGTATGTAAGAATTCACTGGCGATGGTTTCAAATGGAACATTTTGTGAACATTTCTTGCCTCTCACGTATCGTTATGTGCTCGTCTGCACTATTTAAGGCCGTGTAGTGCACGTTTCTGCTGAATAAAACGGCATGAACTGCCATTGAGTACTGTGGCGGAGCACATACGGTTTAGGGGGTAGTTTTGGTCAAAATTCTGCTCTGCCTTGAATATTACTTTATGAATTACACCGCACCAGGTCAACGGTGCTGCTTAAAGCTGCTTGCTAATAACTTGGCTTATTGTTTTTATTACCTGTCTTGAGGTTTTCCAAAGTATGTCCGCTTTCTTCATATTGTTGGCAACCACTTTGATGCTAATGCCAGTGGTACCAAGCATGACCTTGAAACCCCACAATTTCCTTTTTCGGATCAACCCTCTGTGATCCAAGGCTTTGTCTCTTGAAAAGGCTGCTATTTTTCGTTTTGTACTAACCAGGGCTTCAATCCTATTTCGTTTCGTCCACATTGCTTAGGTTGGTATTCGTTAATGTGCCCTTATCCGTTCTTTATTTAGGCGGAATCCGTGACATCTAATGCTTCTGTCTATGCTGGCCTGGGGAAGGCTGTAAGGTTGCATAAATCCCAGAACTTCTCTGACATGAAGAGGATCAGATGCGTGCGTAACAGACATAAAACTGAGGCCGCCATTTTTTTCACAAATTGATCAAACTAATTATTAAAGCTGTCCAAAAACACCCATTAAACTTAACACTCGTGGGACCGGCGTTCATCAATTTAGCCTGCTTGCGGCTAGTTTCTTAATGTACCATCATTGAGCAAATCCATCAGTGATCTTTCCGTGTTTGGACCAATACCTTCATTTTTTTGTAGTTTTTCCGCCACTAGCCTGTTTGGCTAATCTGTTCTCTGACATTGGTTAGTGGTCTCTATTACTCCATCCTCCCAGAGCGAAACGTGATCTAGCTGAGGATTTGTGGTATTTTACTCAAAGGAAACATTTTAAGTCGTACTGGACATTCAATGTCCCAGTCAATATTTAGTGACCTGTCTTATGGGATAAATAAGCGACTGTGGGCAAGTTGAGTTTAGTGGAACATCCATCTCCAGAAGTCGCCTGTCTATTCTTGCCGTTGTTGGAGTGTGCCATTTGTGTGGACAGTTTTAGGCATCGATCGGGAAAAAGAGAATGACATTTTCTATATAAATATTGGTTCTTATTCTTCAGCTACGGGTGTATCGTCGTTTAACTTACGTTACAAGGCCTGCGACTCATGTCCATCATAACTAGGCTGACCGAATCCCTTACTAGCAGTAATCTTACGGCGTTTATCTTCTAATAAGTGGCGAGGGAAATTCTGTTAGCGCTTGATACCATGAATAAGTCTACTATGTTTTACGGACGATGTTTTGCACCTTCAGATCACAAGAAAAGTATTTGCGCCTGAACCAGGAAGCCGCCAACTCTGATAACTCAGATTTGCTGGTGCGAGTGGACAGTTTGTATTTGATTCATGGCAATTAAAAATCTCACAGTGTTATAGGAAGTGGCAGCTTGGGAAAGGGGTGCTCCTTTTAGCCCCTGTGACTACTGGCGCCACTGTGGTGTTCGCTTTATCATGGACCTAAAGGTTACTAGCACGTGTCTAACGACTAGTAAAAAGCACGGCTGGGTTCTAAAGATGGCTGGGTTATCACTTGAATCGGGCGGCTGAAAAACCCCAGTTTTAATTAAGTAGACATAATGGAATGTGTTGGACCGGCTAACGAACAAAGTTTAAAGTTAATGGACCATTGGCCGTAAAGGCCCGATTTTGTTCCCCACCGGTTGACTTAGTTTGTCAACCTGTCTCCTCTGACTAGTGCGAACATTCCAGTCCTAATTTGCTCTATGATGTATCTTCCAATCGTGAGTAAAATTTTGCATATATTTTGCATCCCCTAGAATGTAGGCATTTTCTGCTTAACTTTTGTTTTTTTTCCGCTTTCCTTAAACATTAGCGTCCATCAAAAATCACCACTTAACTATTTCCCCATTCATTTCTAGCCTATGAGCTTTGCTGGTGAAGAAATATCTCAGAGGATGGATTGCGCCCCATTAAAGGCACCGTCCTCAGCCTGCTACGAGGACCAAAAGTCCACGGTGGTACAAAAACTGACCACGGTTGATCTCAACTCAACAAGGTCGGTGCGTCCACAAACAGTTCACGTAGAAGTTCAACTGAAGTGCTTCAGCGTGGCTTCACCGGATTTGGTCTCACAACAGGTGCAAGTCTTTCTTCGTCAACGAGGTATTTGCAACGTCCCCCTCCTTATCGACTTCTTCCAGGAGGCTGTTGACGTAAGAGCGGACCCGGCTTGCTCCGGTGTAAACTCCACTTCCGAGAATTTGCAAGAGTTTATGCGGGAAAATATCGCCGCGATCAATGTACGCCCTTTTGACCACGTTTTTTATCTATCAAACGTTTTACTTATTTGTTGTTTGACAAAGTCTGGGGAGCAAAGACGCTGGTTCGCTGACCTAGTGACATAGCAGGCTGCGTTTGAATTTGGCACCGTCCAAGCAAACTAGATGGAAGTCTATTCATTTCAATTGAAACTTCAATAGTCGCTGTGCATTCCTGAAAGAAAGTAAACAATATTATCAGTGAATCTAGCAGTTACGGCCGTTCAGCTGGGTCTTTGGGGCCCCCTCGGATTAATGGGGTCTTTGGGAGTCCGACAGGGTCATGCCTAGGTGAAATTGAGATTAACTTTCTCGATCGGCCCACACCCCTCTGAAAGGTTTGAAGGCAAGTACGCACCGACGTGCAACATCCTTCTGAGCAATGACCTTTTGATTATTATTCTATCTCTTATCACCGTTTCGCCTCTTGAGACGTTCCTTCGAAGATCCCTTTACTTTTTATTTCGCTTAGTTTTCTGAAGCTGCCGAGTGCACTTGAATACCCGTATTCGAGTCACAATTTTGTGGACTCTGCCCCAGTCCTGCTATAATGACTTGGCTCTTAAAATCTAAACCTAATGGCAATAGCCGCACACTGTAGGAATCAGCGAAGTTTGGCAGGCAGCGGTGAAATCCAAAATACTTGCTATTAATCTGCTAATAAATGCTTTTTAATTTCCTGTGAAGTTAATCGCTAACTCGGCGTGAATCAGTCTTAATTCAGGGTTTTAAGCGTAGACCGAAAATCGATAGGAATATTTCGGTCGAAATCCACGAGTCACCGTAGGACACCCGAGTAAGGTTCATTAACCTACCCACAGGCAGCCACTAGTATATACGGAGGTTACACGTTACACCATACTGGCAGCACGACAGTTCGACCGTCGATTACGACGAGGTCCACCGTATGCTCCACGGAAGGGTGGTGCAGGAACGGTGACTTGCGCATAGTTTAGTTTAAAGTGATAGTAGACTTGCTCTGCATCTACTGCACTCTCTCTTCCCCAACCCGAGCCCGGTGTCACGACAGAGTGAAGAAGACCGGAGATGGGAGATGGCGCAGGTGGCTGGCGCGGCCGGAGCCGCCCCTGGGCGTACCTGGGAGTGGGCGCATTGGCTGACGGGTTTTCGTATCCTTCTTCGCGCGGTACAGCACGACCTGGCCCCCATAACGCACACACTAGAATTCCCTTTTTCAGGAGATATAGAGGAGCCATCGCCGTGTGACTCCCAGTCCACTGGTTTGCCACTCGACCCACACAGCACATACACTGGGCCGAAGGCGTGGTTTGGTGTAAGTGTCAGATTGGCAGCCTTCCAAGCCACGGTTTCTAGGAAACCGTGATTTAATCAGGTACATTTTGATGATTGTGAGGGTGTTGTCTCTGAATAAGTGTAGATGGTGTGTGCTGATGTGGCTTAGCCTCCGTTGGTTTACCGCAGGTTGTCGTGGAGGCGCATGTGTCCTAGTAGGTCAATGCGGTGTGTAAATGTGCGGGAGCAGTGAGGGCAGTGGAGGCGGGTGCGGCGACTGCATGTCGGAGCCCCAGGCACTGGTTCACCAGCCTCCGTGCGATGGATTCCCAGGTGACCGACCAGACCGATGCGTGAGTTGAAGTTGCGGGCGCAGTGTGGGCAGGAGACATCGGTAGAGGCTGCGGGATGTCATTCATGGTAGCGAGGATGACAGTGGTGGTAAGAATGGCAGTAGTGGAGGGTGTGCATGGTGTATCGGTGTTGTCGGCATTGCGGTGAATTCCGCTGTCATGGATGCGCAAGTGACCGAATAGGCCCATGCGATGAGTGAATGCGCGAGGACAGTGAGGGCAGTGGAGGCGGCGATCTCTGCTGTGTGTTGGTGCTCCAGGCACTGGTTCACCAGTCTCTGTATGATGGATTCGCAAGTGACCGACCAGGCCGATGCGTGAGGTGAATGTGCGGTCGCATTGAGGACAGCTTAGGAGAGAATCCCTATCGCTGTTGGTGGTAGTGAAGGCGAAGGCGGTGGTGGCGGTAACAGGCGATGAGTATTGGGATGTGGTCTCTATGATGGTGGAAGTAATGGAATTGATGCCAGGAGTGAGGGTGGGGGAATCTGAAGGAGGGTTGGCAGAATTTGACGTAGAAATTGGAATTGTCAAATTGTTGGTGCATTGCGTCCGAAGATGTCCAACCAGACCGATTCGTGCGCGGAAGATGCGTTGACAGCGCGGGCATGTTGCAGGGGCCTGGGCATAGGCGATGTTGGTTCTGAGCGCTGGTGACTTTCTTGCCGCTCTTTTGGCCTTGGCAGCGGCGATCCGGTTGGCCTCATAGATTGCTGAGCCAGTCTTCACGGATCTTCTCCATGCCGGTTTATCCTGGGCGAGGTCCTCCCAGGTCACCGGGTTGATTTGCAGGTGGCCGCTCCATCGCAGTTGCACTTGCCTCAGCATGGCGTGGATGCTGAGGATTCTGGTCCGCTCCAGGACTTCCGTGTGCAGGATCCTGTCTTGCCATATCAGCTTCAGTATTCTACGGAAGTTGCGAAGGGTTCGACTCATCACCGATACCCGCTGCATTCCTCTTAATTTAGACTAATTCCAAGTTAGCGATTAATTTCAAAGGAAATTAAAATTGTGCTTTTAAAACTGGGGTATCTTCAAGGAAGCATACGGGGATTGCTGGGGGACCCAGTAATGAACTGAACCCCTTGCAGCTGGATTATGCAGCGGCAAAATATCGGTGAAACAAATTTCTGGGCTCTTAGCTAGTACCCGGGTTGCCAGCATGATGTATCGTGTAACTTCAGTCTACAATTTTCATTATTTCCTGATCGCAATTAAACGTCCCACACCCTAGAAATTTACATTGCCGTGCGTTTTGACAGATTAATATTTTCTGCAACTGTCTCTGATGGCGGGTTCGAGAGAGTATCCGAGACGTCAGGCCAATAAACATGTTTCAGTGATCGCCCCTTCTTCTTCTTCTTCTTCTTCTTCTTCTTCTTCTTCTTCTTCTTCTTCTTCTTCTTCTTCTTTTCTTCTTTCTTCTAAATTGCTTCCTGGAAATTCGCCTTTTCAATTCGATCAGATTACTTTTTGTAAACCCGCTAACTGAATTCCTGAGGGTGAATGCGACTTCAGGAGAGTGTCTAAGTGTGTGTATGAATAAGAAAGAAGAAGCCTGATTGAGCAGGGTTACGTTTGTTGTAAGATAACAAATGGAGCTCATGGTGAAATGCAACGGTAGCATGCTCACTTGAGTTCTGCTTACTTGTGTTTTAGTTGGTAACCGACTGCTCGAACTGTTCGGTGGGATCCGATCTTGGTATTGCAGTGGATTTGCAGTCAGCACCGCTGGCTTTTCACATTTACCACCTGGTGACCGGTGATGAAGCTGATCCCACCCACGAAACCATCGAAGTTTCCAATGAAGTCATCAAGGGTGGCACTCGTTGGCTCCTGCCCTCCGCAGAGTTTGACGGCCTTTGGGAATCCCTTGTCTATGATACCTCGGTAAAACGTGATCTTCTCAACTACTCAGAGTCGGCACTCGTCTTTGCTGACTATAAGGCAAGCCAATCCCTGACCTTTACCTGAAGAATGTTAACTTTTTGTCCTTTCCTTTGTTTTATTTAATCTTTTTTTACCTCCTTCATAACTTGCACAGGTGAATCCCCACGTCATCTCGTGGAATCGAGTAATATTTCTTCATGGTCCTCCAGGCACCGGGAAAACGTCACTATGTCGTGCTCTGGCACAGAAACTGGCCATCCGCCTGTCTCATCGATTCTCCTCGGCCGCGCTTATTGAAATAAATACGGTCAACCTCATGTCCAAGTGGTTCTCCGAGAGCGCTCGTCTGGTTTCACAGATGTTCAACTCAATCTTCGAATATCTAGAGGTGGCTGATCATCTGGTTTGTTTGCTTGTGGATGAAGTGGAAAGCTTGACATCCGTGCGCAAGTCGACTGCTGCTGCCTGCGAGCCGAGCGATGCCATCCGCGTCGTAAATGCCGTCCTCACTCATTTGGATCAGGTGCAGTTTCTGGTTTTTTGTCTGTAAAAATGCGTTCGCACAAGCAGTTTAACTAAACGTTTTGTGGATGAACATCTTACCATATCCATCTACCCGAACCACTTCATTAAGCTCTAAGAAAAAGCGATGGATTCTACCACGTGTAGGTTGGTTTCGTGCGATGGAAGGTACACAGAGAGGGGAATGAACACTAAGTAATGAGCCTCTCACTCAACATTTTCTATACTAACGTGATTACGTAAATGTGGTTAAACAATCCACAAGCCTCTCCAACGAGGGTTTCATAGTAAATTCCATATTTTTGTAGTTGCATACTGTGTGACTCTATACGAGGAACTTTAAACAAGGCCGGGATCCAAGTGGGCGTCATAGTTTAGGCTTCATCGTTTGGGTAAAATCGTTTAGGCTTCATCGTGGATCCAAGTCAGCTTCATCGTTTTGACAAACTCGTTTACAGATCGAATAATCCAAAAGTTCCGACCCCCCGGCAGGTGAGTGTAACCCCACCCCTAGACACCATAAACAATCTGACGCGCTTTTAAGATATCACGGTGCGCTAAAAGCCGTGGCTTTAAAGGCTGCCAGCTGATAAGATAATTCAATCCACTCAGGGTGGTGAATCAGACTGCAATGGCTCCTTCTTAATGGGGACTCTGTGGCACCGCTACCCGGTTAAAACCCGAGCTGCCCCTCTGCTGTTTATGTGAAAACCTGGCTTATCTTACGCAGACCAGGTGTGTGTCTGCTATGCGAAGATGATCTTTTTAGCTTTGTCAGACACTGCGCTCGATCCCGGCTTCGATCTCCTTGACTCTTTGTTGACACCGGACTTGGGTAGATGAGGAAGGAGAGAGTGTGGTAGATGCTGAAAACTCTACCATCACTATAATTTAATTCACGCGCAGGTCACCGTCCCTGCACCTACCTCGCTTTGGGGCACACGGTAGACACAATCGGTGACAACGGTTGAACTCTCATAGATTCACGTGTACTGATTATACCAAACTCTATCTTCTCCCATAATTAGTGCTCCTGAGCACACGAAAAACTCACTGCAGCAGGCTGTAGGAAACGTACGCGAGGCCCTATATCCCCGCCACCAATTTATGCGGAATGGCTATCCGAAGGCGTTAAAAAGCTGATGCCTACGCGTTCGGCGCTGAGGGCACAAACGAAAACACCACCAAGGATATCACACGCTCCACCACACACCAGAGACGTCTCAAAAGCTGCTGAGCCCATCGTTGTGGGATTAAGTTTTCGAATTGCACACCGACCCAAAGTTACCATGTGCAACAGGGTGATGAAAATTAAAGACCGACTAAATTATAAGGACCAATCTGGGGTAGTATATTGCTTCCCATACCTAACCTGCCCTTGCCAATATACAGGTCAGACTGAACGCATGCTCGAATGGCGCACACATGAACGTAAACTGGCTGTGCGACGGGGCGACAAATTATTGCAAGTTACTGCTTACATCTACGAAATGAGGCATGATTTCAACTTCAAAACTGTCTAGCTAATCGCCCATGCCGGAAACAAGATGAGCCGAGAATTGATTTAAGCCTGCTCCATGGATGGGAACTCTATCAATCGATGTATCTATTTGGCATCGATGTACAGAGCCCTGCACAGTCACCTTCAGACTTGCGTCAGTGATCAGTGATTAGTTTGCACCCCCTATAAATGTCGCCTTTTCTGTTGATGTTGCCATCGTTGACGATGAACTCCTGCACGAGTTCGAAAACTCAGAATAATAAACAAACTGGACCGGTGCTCGATCATTCTTCTCTTTTAAAGTATATTCATGCAATCCTGCTATTATTTATGAGAAGTTACGAAGGACCTTTTTACCGGCAAGCATAACTGTACATGTAGAATACGACGTAATGAATTTTACGCCATTTCAATAGCGACTGTGAGCTTAAATTACTGACCTTACCTTTCCACTCTTCCCCTTCTATACATTTTGGCTTTCATCATCTCTGACATGTTTTCTAGTCGGTAGTCATCCGTTCGATTTCGTTTGTCAAAAAAGTTTCCGGTCGTGCGAGTTTCCTGTTTCCCATAATCTACGTTAAAACTGATAACCGCATATTAAAGCCGCTGGTTAATAATTTCGAAAAACCTACAGCTAATATAAATCTATTCATTTGCATTTTATTAACGGCACATAACTACTTATAATACTTTAGTAACCATCTTGTTCTTATCGTTTAGTTGAAACGCTATCCGAATGTGTTGGTTATGGCCACTTCAAATGTAACCGGTGTCCTTGATCCGGCTTTCTTGGATAGAGCCGATATCCGTGCCTACATTGGACCACCATCGCCCGTTGCTATTTATGCAATTTACTGTTCCTGTTTAAATGAACTTATACGAGTCGGCTTGATTGAACGTCAGAAGACGAGTCTGCTCAGTCATCGCGCCCTTATGGCCTTCCAGTTCGTAGAAAATCAGGTTAGCTCTAATGTACTAGTAAATAAATGCATTCATTTCTCTTTTCTTGGATCTGTACATATTTTTTGTCTGTCTAACCGGGTCGCCCTGGTATGTTTGACTCAGACAGGGAATCGCACAGGGTGTGCCACGCGTTTGATTATCAAAGTTGTCAGATGAGAGCTTTGCGTCGCTGCGGTCGCTGCGCCTAATTTGGTCTCCAGTTGGCTATTCTCGGAATTGACATCAGTGTTGGATGCGAAAGGTCGAGTAAGTTTGACACAAATGGAATTCGCTTCTATTTCCTCTCTTAAAACTATCACGACACACCACAAGGTGTGGAAGTGGCGGTTGGCAGCGAGCCGGGCTGCCGTGGCTCCTTAATGTTGTCTCTACGATCGGTCTTGTCGATGAGAGGTCTGTGACACGTTTGCGGTATGGTTTTCCTTTTTGCTTGGCATCCATAGAAGTAGGCTCAGCTACTACGTCCTGTGTTCATTCTACAATCTTATAGACATCACCTTCCCATTGGAACGGGACGGTTGCGAAAAAGAGGGGTAAATGCGTCGTAGGTTGACATTGGTCGTCGTTGTTGGCAACGGATAAAGTATCGCATATTTTTTTCCAAAATTTTTATTAACAACCTGGGCCAAAAACGCTTTTGTAGCAGAAAAGGGTGAAAGAAATTTCGATGCACTATTTTCTCTACGTATCGTTAAATTGCAACTATTTATGCTTACTTTTATCGAAAACGGAGCTTCTGGCTGCGCACAGAAAATCGAGACATGACACCACTTGTGCACTTGCGATCTCCATGATGCCCCCCAGTTTTCACCACAACTAAAAATTCCCAGCATAGAATTCGCAAAACGATCCAAACATAGGAGCTGCTATGGGCGGCTTTCTGTGAATCACAATAATTGTTGTGAAATTCCTTGCCTTCATCGATTTTTTTCCACCGTTGTGTAATGCTTTTAACGTGTATCGTGTCTGCATTTGTTACTAGACTAGAAAACTCCTTAGCCACGTTTTTACCGTTAATTCCAATTGACCCACAGGCCGAGTTCACCCAACTGCCGTTTCTGGTGCCTTCCGGTCTTACGGCCGTCTGAAAACAATGTACCGATTGTATTAATGTTAGCCTTGGTTACACTGCCTGCTGCGCCGTCCGTCAGCGACTGGTGCTGCTCGTCCGTCCATTATTCTTCAGCTGCGTAGACCGCTTCCTACGGTCTCCATGACAACCCCCGCGTTTTATCGTACTCACGGACGCCTATTGTCCCCACTCCATTACACTGACTTCATACTGCTGCTCCTTTTCTTTTGAGGGGCATTCCACCGTAGACTAAGGAACGCACAGTTGCATCTTCGACCTGCACTCGGATCCAGTTTAAAAATGCAGCCCAGACTTAGTCAGTAAATTCTTTTTTTCACTCCTTGGACATTCTCACGAGCTGCACAATCCGATATCGATTTTGAGGCGTGAGCTTTCGTTCAGTATCGAGAATAGAAGTAGGTTCTTGGCAGTCCGAGCTAGTCTTCTACTGCTATGCAACGGTGGGAAGGACTCGAATTAAACACCCAGAGGTTGATTAGAAAGTTTGACTTCACTCATTTTTTACTTGTATATGCTTTAGTGAGCATTCTTATTAGGTTAGTCGGCCCCGTAGTCCATGGCCTGCAACCGTTTACAAGACCCTTAACATTCCTTGTTCAGTTGACGTCCCGGTACCGAACACCAGAAATCTTTACACTCAAAACATTAATATTTGAGAAATTTTTATTTGGTTAACACGGTGGTAGCGGTGGTGACAAGTTGGAGGTTTGGAAATTGTGTCGCTGAAGGGTTACTTGGGTTCGGTGGAGTGTATCTCAGCACACCATACGACAATGCATGATTTCATCAACAGTAACCCGTGTCATCGATCGGTGATAAATTCGACGTTCGAGACGTGATCAATGCCCTAGTATTATCTGGAGGGAACGGTTATTGGACGTCCCTTCTTTCTTCAGGTGAACAACGTGCAGAGGCCAACCTCTGACCGTACCCTCATGCATTCGAATTTGCACTGACACTAAGCCTCGTGACGAAGTCTCGCCTTGACAAAGCCTATTGTTAGCGGGCTGTGCACGGCGGTGTATGTCCCTTTGACACAGATCCGCCCGCACACAACATGTTCAAATGTTTGCAGCTTCACTATCCATGATTGGGGACACCCTTTTCTACAATAAATCATAAAAGGGTACTTTTGTTCTTCTCAACACCCTTCCCTGAATCGAATTTACGAAAGGTAACGACTACATGACCCTGGTCGAATTTCGTTTTCCCGATATAAATTACCAGCAGGACGATGCTTTCAGCATAGCCAAAGCCCGGGTCGAGAAGGTTTTTTCCTGCCTGAATGTCCTGGCGCTGGTGGAGTGCTTTTAATAGCACAAAATCCCTCGATTAGGTAAAAGGGAACGGTACGGAGGCCCAGCCTGGTTGGATGCCAGCGTTGATGTCAAAGCACACACTCGTCACCCTTCTCTCGAACATTGCTTTGCATTAGTTGATAGTGTGCTGGACACGCGAATAGGTACCTCCCTTATTGCAGGTATCTTCGCGGTATATTGTTTTGCTGCTGAATCGTCCTTTAAGCATTACGGAACTAGCTGATTGAGCTTTCTTGGGTTGTCGACAGTGGAGGCTCCTTCCAGTTTCGAAACCGTTTTGCAAGTATGGGTTTCGGTCACCCCTTTGAACTGACTATACAGTGCTCTCTTTTCGCGGTCTCTTTGTAGATTCGTGGGTCCCGCACATAATCTGTCAGTCGGACAGTATTGGTCGATATCCAGTCTTTGAACTTTCCTCTGTTACGGCCTGGGGAAATTTACGAAGTTTCTGCAGTTTTGCTCTCTTATAGGTCCCGTTCATCATTGCCTTTAGGCAATGGCGATGGCTAAAACGCCTGGGCAAGAGCGTTTAACTATTTTACCCCACTGAAGTCTACTATCACCAATTTTTTTAGGCAGAGTAGCTTTCGGGAATTCCTTAAAATGCAAATGCAGCCCGACTGTGTCTGCTCCTTTCTTTAACGATCGTCAAGGAGAACCTATACCCAGCGCTTACTCACTATAACATAACTTAATTGCGCAGCTCAGCAAGTCTTGTGAGGTTGTACAAAAAGCTGTTTGCTATCGCCATTATATTTTTTCCAGAAAAATCGAGCGGTCGGTCGTCATTGCCATATCGCTTGCCGATTATTTATTTGAACAGACCTGTGCGGGTTGCCCGACTCGCTTTGTTGGCACAAACGATCGTACTGTCAATTTTTTTGCGTTCTAAGTTTGCCTTCGGCAGATTATTTCTGCAGAACTATTATTCAACTCGACAGGTTTAATGTTTGAGGTGAAAGTTTCTGGTGGAATTTTCTACCTTTGTTTTCTTCTTGCATTCGTTTTTATATAATGTAGGTAGATTTTCATTTGGCCTTCCTTCGAAATACCACAGTTCTTAATTTTGGCACGTTCTTCGACATCCTTCCATTGAGCGCAGTGCTGTTATCCTCAGTCCGCTCTACCCACTTCGGTGCGAACCGAGGTCTGTTCAGAAACGTCCTAAACATGCACCGTCGAAATGGGGATATTTTTGGATCTAGGAGATTTTCTTTGCCACTGCTGCAGATTGCCACGTATACAAGAAGCGAGCTTCAGAGGCCGGCTAAGTCGAACATAACCACAGTCATATCAAATGCACTTACTATGCAGGCTAACCGGAGTAAAAACCAAACAACGCCCTAGGTTTTTGGTATCTGGTGTAAATGTGTAGCTCGATAATCCTTACTTACCTGACTTGATTAAAGGGTAGGAAACCCCTTGTATATGCTCAACGGAACCTGCCTGCACTGAATATTTAGCACACCACGGCCAGGACGGGTAGACCCCAGAATTACGCCAAAGTCGGTGACTTATGGCGACTCGTAGTCAAACGCCCTAGCAGCGGGTCTACAAGCTTGGCGTTGACCGGTTCCGATCAGGCGGTTGACTGCAGCTCAACGTGGTGCATCTTATTTGCTCAAAAATCTATTTGATTTGCTGCCGATCTGCACTATTGACCTTACAGAGGTTGCATACCCCTGTTTACTTCCACTTCTTTTCCCCCAAGGTGACCGCTGCTAGCCTGGCTGTTTGGCGAGTGGCTATGCGCAGTGCAGGCCTCAACGGGCGCACCCTGCGCAAACTGCCCCTCCTTGCACATGCCTTCTACCTAGACAAGATTGTCAACCCTCCCTACGAGGTCAGCCGCTTGCCCGAGGCTCTAGATTTTATGCCGCAGGCCTATAAAGAGAACCTGGCTCCTGGCACTGTGCCGCCCACCGCGACGCCAGTGCAGCAAGCCCCTTCCCTGCTTCGATTTGTTGCTGCTATGCAGTGCGCAGTGGAGGCCCAGTTTGCCGACCGCTCCCTCCTCGAGGAGGTCGCCGCGGATACGAGTGCAGGCCAGAGAGTTGGCACCAGCACTGGACCCACACCCCAGCAGCAGCCCTCGAACAGTTCTGAGCCCGTGGGGAGATCCACGCAGACGATACAGACAGCTGTACACCTTTTGTAGCGCACACAACTTCTTGTGCTCACCCCCGCCCCAGATTCGCATTTACGTTTTTGTACTTCCTTCCATTTTCTGTACTTTTATCACCTGTTTTCGTGCATCCTCAAGGCCTTCTACTTCTGGGCTTTCCGTGAATTTAGCGTTCAACTCGTTTGTCATCCTCATCGGTAAGAGAACTGCATGGTGTACAACTTCGCATGTGGCGTCATCCGCTAGCTGATTATTGTACCCAGCTTGTCGGGCTCGCATGCAGAGTGCGCTATTTTGCAACGAATGGTTGTTCGAGCCTACTAGCGAACACATTTACTATGTTGACCTGTAATACGGGAATGCGGCAATGAGGTTAGGGCAGTTTAAAGGACGGAAAGGGGGGATAACGTGTTTGGTAAAAAAGACTAAAGTGAGCTGTTTTTAAGCACTGAATTAGACCTTATTACACACCGACCTAACCTTAAACCTATCCATCGTGTCGGTAAGGTCACACAAAACTTTGTTGCTGCCAACTTATTTTGCAAGTCCTTGGCCGTACGCATTTTAGAACTGCAAGAGAAGACAATATTTGAGTTGCAACTCCTATTGACCTGGGGTTTAAAACATACGCAGGTGGGTCGCGAAGATGTACTAGGTTCAAGTCGCTTCACTTCTATACCAATCCATAAGGATGGTTGCAATGCACCCGTGCGTTCTATTCTTTCAACTTGAAAATCAGCCTAGGGTGGGCATCTGATTCTCCATAACTATCCTTTCCGTCGATGGTAACGACTGTCTGGTTGCGTTATGGCTATATGTAAACGACATCTATGTCGGAAGAGGCCTCTTGTCCTTCTCTGTAATAGTTTGATAACCGATTGTTCGTCGCTATAGCAGTCTAAATGACACTCGGGCACCCCGCTGCGGCCGGATAGCAGGAAGTCTTGGTACAGCGTCAGGTCCTAACTTCAAATATTCGGCATTCTTGCCCTGTTGACGACGAAAAACCGTAACTTATCGCTGCAGTCTCCCCTGTCCTCGTTGGCGATAGCTATTTTCACCCTAAGCTAAGTACACAACCATGGCGCGGAACTTTGCATTCCACTGAGCTACCGCTCACTGCCTTTGGTCGACTAAAATGATTGCTGTCGTGCATGTTGTGTAAATAAGGCTTTGAAATAGTTAATCCCTTTATATGCCTTAGGAGTATAAAGCGGTTATCTGACGGTAAACCCCGCGTAGAGGGCCGACTGTTTCACTAATTGGGCAAATATAGGGGTTTTTGAACGCTTATTATGCATCTAGTTCGCTCAGTAAACGTAAGTGAAGGTCTGTGGGTTCGCACCATGTTTCATGTTCCAAGAGTGATGTCCTCCGCGACTGAAACATCTGTTGAATGGCAGCCATGTAAGAAGTTCGTTGGATTAAGTGATATAGCGGAAAGAGTAGTCTCTGAGGTTTTTATTTTAAAAAGTAAATTTCCTCCTCAACTGATTTTAAGTGAAAATATTAAAAAGTACAAACTGCGTTCGGTATTCACTTCTTTTTGCCCCATTTCCCCAGTCCCTTCCGCTTTTTTTGGACTGAGTTTTCGGTTGCAGTATCCTTCACTTCTGTTGTTTGAGCCGCCTCTGCGTTGGGGCCGGCCTTCGTAGAGTCTTCTAATTCCTTGATGTCTGTCATTGCTTCATTTCTTTCATCCCTCTCAAACTGTGAGCCCGAACCATCAGTTGCAGCCGTTGCGTTCATTTCCGGCCCTATCTCACGGTTATCGTTCCGCTCGTTTTCACCGGAATTTTGTTTTGTATCCTCATTGGCAGCGCTGTTTTCTCCACACTCTTCGGTTCCGTGCCCAGTCTCTTCGTCTTGGCATCGCTTTTCATCTTTTGCTGTCTTACTCTCACCTATCCCATCCATTTCAGCTTCGCCAGACTCATTTTCAAAATCAGATTCTTGGGAAGTTAAATTCTCCTTGAATTCTTTTCTCTGTACGTCGTAAACAGGGCTATTATCTCCTGCTTCCACAGTTGCGTTAGGACTCGCTTCTAGAGCGTCGCTCTCGCATTCGGGTTCTTTTATGTGAGAGCATTTTTCGTGCCCTGCTGTAATTGTCTTGTCCCCAACACAGGAGTTCTCGTTCTCGGCTTCCGAGGAGATGTTACTGCTGGCTTTATCACCTCTATCCATTTCTGTCCTGTCTGATTTGGGCTTACTTTCTTCCCTCCCATCCAACTTCCCCTGTTTTCTACGCTTTTCTTTGGTTTTTTCTTCTCCAGAACTTTTAATTTTGGATACGGATTTCTTCTCTTCTTTTTCCCCGTCTTTTTTCTCCCTTAAACTATTGTTTTTTCCTTTTTCTTTTTTCTCCTTCCTCAGGTCTGGTTGACTTTCCTGTTTTCCTGCCTCTTTCATCGACTTTTGTTCTTTAGAGTCTTGCTTATGAGTTTTGGAGTCCCCACTTTTATTTTTATCTTCAGCCTTGATTACTCTACTTACATGTCTTGTTTTTACTATTTCTGCTTCCTGAGCCGTACCTAATTTGGCCTCCTTAACAGTCCTTTGTTCCTTAGCGTCCTTCTTATGGGTTTTGGGGCCCCCACTTTTATTTTTATCTTCAGCCTTGGTTACTTTACCTACGCGTCTAGGTTCAACTATTTCCGCTTCATCATCCTTACTTAATTTTTCGGCGTCTTTGAGTTTCACGACTTCGTCCTTAGCATTACTTCTATCATCCAGGTCGCTTACCTGGGTTTCCTCAGAGTTGCTGTCATTGACGACCTTTTGAGTCTGACCATCCTGCTCGAATTCCTTTTCATTCGTTTCTGCCCCACTCTCATTTGACTCGGTTTCGGGTTGTTTGTTCAGCTGCGCATTCTGCTGCCGCCGTCTCATCCTTCCAGATTCCTCTCGCTCCGAACCTTTTCTTTGATTGGACTCTTCTTTCTGCCATCTAGCATCTTCATCCTCTTCCTTAGCATCGTCATGTGCCTCCACTCCTATAGCTTCACTTGCGTTTGAAATGCTTGTAGTCGAGCTTGACCTTCGGACTGACGTTGCAGTCAGTTCCTCTGAATCTGATTCCCCATTTTTCAGTTCTTCTCCGTTCATATCGGATTCCTTAGTCTCATCTCCCTCCATGTCTACTTCAGATTTTTCGGTCTCCGCCTCCTCCATTTCTCGTTCTGTGATTACTGCTGCTGTTTCACCGTCAGGAGTTTCCTCTGGTGACGATGTACACCAGCGGGAGCGAACCTCGGAGCCCCATTTAGACCATCCAGCAGAGTCGAGAGCGTCGGCGAGGTCCAAGACGCTGGCATGCCGGTTGAAACCGAGCCACTTGGAAAGCGCTGCCATCGCATCCTCCGCAGCCGAACGGTCACGACGCACCACCACGTTGGCACGATCATAGCCAAGAAGGCTGTTTATATCCCCATGGACCTGGTCACGAGTTCGAGGCGGTTGCATCGGCAGATACATGTAGAGTTGCGGCCAGTCACGCAGCACCCGGGTAGCAACATACTGACAGGCCTCTTGTAGACTCGCGCTCTTGGCTGAAAGTAAAACTCGAGGATTTCAAGGAGAGCCGAGGGTAGTTTTTCTTGGAAGGGAAAAGCAAATTTGTGAAACAACCATATCCTTATGCCCTAATGAACTTCGACCTTTCTCCTCATAGTGTGAGGCTTAGAGTCCAAAGTGAACGCCTAATTCTCAGTGCGCTAAAACCTTCCTACAGTACACCTGCAATGCCATAACTGAAATTCCCGATCAGAACTGGGAAAGTAATGCGGCTCACTGAGTTTCCTAAATTTATTTCAAACACGCTGACTGCCTCACAGGTCGGCCCGCTTCTATTTGACGTGTCGAAGCAGCGAATGAGGATGCGAGACTCAACAGTCGTTCCTGACACAGACAGGGCAGTGTACGGGGAACGCTAAGGAACTCTTGGATAATCCGAATCCCCACAACTGCGGCATAAGTTTGGCGCAACACGCGTGGCTGGTCTTTTAGCTAGTGCCTGGGATGATGCCAGTGGGTTAGATCATTTGGTAAGCAAAGAGGGTATTCGTATGGGAGCAAACGAACGAAAAGCTGACCCAGTCTGTGTACCAGATGCCCCAATATTTGGGGGATTAATAGTCACAAATGTTCATGAAAAATTCAAACAAAGGAGGTAAATATTTGTGAATGCATGCCGAGTAGCCAGGCCATCTTGCCTTTAACCGACTGTTCACCCTTTTTTTTAACTGCGCCGTTTGTTTTACCGAACTTTAACCCCTCCGCACGAACTATAGCGCGTAGCTTGTGTTGGACGCTCGGGTCGTTTGATATTTACTTACAATTTCTTGAATAAAACCTGTGTTATCCGGATATACGTAGTCTGGGATCAGTTACAGCATCCTTCGATTTTGCTTCAAATGTTCACTCCACATTGCTTATTTGGACAGGGGAATAGTAAATTTTGCATTATTAGGGAGGTGGAACTGTTCCCAGTTTCGGTACCTCTACTTTCATCCGAACGTGTCAAAATGATACAAAAGTTCACAATACGACAGAGCGCTTTTTAAGTTGAATTTATGGCTAACTATGCCACCTTATTTCAAGTGATGCATGAATTCTTCTGTGAGGTTGCCATGGAGCGTGGATTGACGTGAAGGTACTTAAACTAGGTGACTGGAACTTCCTATTGTTGCGGGAAAAGTAGACCATTAGCAAACGGTTTATTGAGAAATGGAACAGGAACTTTTATGTGCCTGAAATTTCAGACTCACATTGTAACCGACCATCAGAGGCACCAACAGATAAAGGTAGTCAGCAGGCAGAAGTTTGCCTATTAATAGCTTGGAGCCACTATGCTGTTACATGCTTATCAAAATAATCAGTTCACGTATTCATCGCCAGTTACCATAATTGCTGCGATGGTTCCTGGATAGTTCGTGTCAGAGGCGTTACTCACCACAATTCCATCACTACTTGTCGTTTTTAGAGCTCGGCAGCTCAGCCCATCGACATCATCACCGGAAATGGTGTTCTTCCGCGTGCTCCCCTGTGAAGAATTGTTCGATCTGGAAAAATTTTGAGGTCTGAGTATGGAGGAGGGGGGAGGTAAACTGCCCTTTTTGCTGGACTATAGCCCTCCTCCCTACAACGGGTCACGCGGTAGATGCGCTGGGAGCCAAATCAGGCGCTATTGGGGACACATGGCACACGATAGACATAGGCGTAAACGATGGTCAAACTGCCGTGTCGGATGGTGGACCGGGAAACCATGACTCGTGCGATTGTTTCCTAACGCGAGCATTTCAGATTTGTCGAACTTCGAGCAGTGACGGAGTTCTGTGGAGTGAACTGTGGCTTTAAGATTGGCACCAGTCCTCGCGGTGCTATTCTGATAAACGATCAGAGGCATTTCCTTCTGTGAACCTTTCGGTACCTGAGGGTTGCTTTCGTCCCGAGTACAGAATCAAGTGCTGTGAGAAGGCGGCTACTGGTTTCCAAGCATTTGTTTACGTGATAGAGCGCTTGCAACATTTTGGGCTCGTTCGCTTGGTTTCTTGGATAAAAAGATGGAAATCGGAGCCCTTTCCCCGCCAGGAGACTTTGCGCAGCATTCCAGGAAGGATAAATATTGCCGTGTCCTAACGATAACACTAATCCAAACCCTCACCTTAACCTCAACGCTAAATTTAATTATAACCCTAACTTAAAACCTAAGCATAACCCCAACCTTAAAACTAAACACCCCAGAAATTTGCACAAGGCCTGCATATGTGGTCCTTATTCCCGTGGCTTGCTGCTTTCCCGTTTCGTTTGATGAATTTACACGGGTAGCCGTCCGCCCGGAGCATCCCTCGAAGGCATCGAATTTGGCAACCTTGACTTCTGGTTCACGCTCATGATCAGATTTTCTATCCAGATCAAATGATCTTCAGAAAGATATGTTATGGTTAACCTTAGCGCCATAACGTTCTACAACTGTTAGTTAGTGACTGGCCTGCATGTTTTACCAATTTATGCCAGTTTCGGTAGACGAATAGCTTGTCTGTGTTCCGTGGAAAATAAGCCTCAGCCTCTTATACTCGGAAGTTGCCTTTGCGGAAGAGCATTGAATATGCAGTATGATGTAGAAAAGTAACTACTTTGAGTTCACCTAAGCAAACTCGCCTAAAACTTGTTAGTCAACGTGTTCCGCTGTTCTGCGGGACTTTTTTCATTCGGTGTTTACATAAATGTTTGTTTCAAAAATTTATTTTCTTCGATTCCGTCTGGAACACTTGCGATGTGAGTTCGAGCCCTTATATAAGATAAAAATTTCCTAATAGAAGCGAGGAGGTTAGTTTCAGGAAGTAGTCGCGAAGAAGGCAACATGATCACTGGAACAAAAGCTTTATTAACCTGACGTTTCGGATTCTCACTCGAATCCATCGTAAGAGGCGAAGTCAGCTAAGGGTGTAAGATTGCCCAGGTTTTGCAGAATATTTATAGAATTTAGTTGCTAGGCCACTACATGCCTCTCACAACTGGCAACTCTGAATTGCGTAGCTGAAAAATTTGCGGACGGCCGTATAACGAGTCATCGACAGGCACACACATCGGGTTGTCAACGGTTGATAATGGCGAAGTAGCCAGAAATTACGCTCACGGTGTCTCTCACCCTTGTGACATAACATAACTCAGGGTAAACGCAGAAATATATAGAAAGGGTAAAGCTTGATGGCAATTTTTGTCGTGAAGAATGAGACACGATCACTGGAACTAGACCTTTATTAGCCTGACACTTCGGATTCTCACTCGATCCAATACCCTTATCTGACTTGGACTCTAATGATGGATTCAAGTGGAAATCTGAAGCGTCAGGCTAATGAAGCTCTTACTCGAGTGATCATGTCTCCTTCTTAACAACAAAAATTGCCAAAAAATTTTCTTAACGTCATTGCATAGCGTTTTTTATGAATGAGGACTCAGGTTTGATAAACACATATTATATTCCTGTGAAATACGCGGAATCGGGTCGTCGGTGATCAGACCTGGGCTCTAGATAGCAGGCCTGAGGAAATTTTTCATCTGTTGAGGAACTTTACCATGATCTGATGCGTAATTTCGGGACTGAATGTGCTCCGCATAAAGCTTTGAATATCACCAGGAAAGCCAGAAACCCCAGGCTCGTCTAATATGGGACCGGTGGTAAAAGGGGGCATATGAGCAGGTAATATAAGGTGTATATTGTTTTTGCCAAATTACATTGTTTTGCTTTCTGCCCTTTTGAATTTCGAAGTCGATAGTGCGTCTCTGTAAGAAAGACTTCAAGAATTTGATAGCCATACCGGATAGCGGTCTGGAAGTCCTGGGACGACTTCTTTGTCGGTTTCATGCACACGGACTTCGATTGAATCCTGTTGCTTCGAAATCGGTGTGAAAAGGTTAATTAGTCTGGCACGAAGCATTCGCGAATTGCACACTTTTCCATCATCAAGCATAAAGGTAAACACGAGTTTGGGGTTTCTGGCTTTCTCGGTGCTTTACAAATACCACTGCCAGTCCACATTCCGCTAATGAACTTGACTGCATTTCGGCAGTGTCCGTTCAGAAAATTTCAGAGAACTGGCTAAATCCTGCGCCTGCACAGGGAGGAGGGGAGGAGCACTGAAAAATTTCAATGGAGGGGACTCCAACCGCAATCAGAAAACAAATTAAGGACCACCACCTACTACTGAAAAAGAGAAGGATGGACATTCTGATTTAGTCACCGTTATTAGCCCGCGTACGACGGATCCGAGGTTTTTCCAGTCTGGAGTGGGAGTTTGGTTGACTGATGGCACCAAACGTGCCCCAAATGACCATTCCAGTCTGCCTTTTTTCATCGACTATACTTCTTGATAATTACTTGCTTGTTGTCTTGACAATGCCCGCATTGGCCGTAGATGTGGGCCTGAAGACACGGTAGATAGCCTGTCCCCAGACCTAGAGTCCGACCAGATGGCTTAACACCCCACCCGATGCCGCAGTCAAGTTTGCTATGCTGAATTGTATCGCATACTATCAAGTCTCCCGATGGGACCTCGTAGCTCAGGGGGTTAGTGCGTTGTGCGCAATAGAGCTGTCGGCGGTTCAAATTCTACTGAGGCCGCCGAGGTTTTCTGTGGATAATGGTTGGGTAGCTTTCCACTGATCACTTTCGAATTTTCCTGCGCCTTCCTTACGGTCAAAATCTTTTCGACCTAACATGGTTTTCTATCTAAAGGAACCTGACTAGACATTTGCTCTACTGCTGGGCGGTCAACGTAACCCAAATGTGATAACGTCAAAGCTTTCCGTCGATACAAAAACCGTGCCCATGCTGTAATGGGTTAGCATCTTACGGGGGGTAGGTTTGCCAAAACATCTATCAGATGGATTTTCATAAACGATTAAACTGATTTAAATATGGGAAATTTCTCAGTAAGAACCTCGCGGACGAACGAATTATTGTCATTTGGAAGTCCGCATGCAAGCGTGCAGTTTTAGACCTGAAGCTATATTTCGTGATTTTAGTTTCTGAATTCCTGCTTCAACAAACCCCTTTCTGAAGGCCCTTAAGGATTTCAGTTGATATTTAGCAGATTTCCGTATGGAGGAAGAAAATAGAGAATTTTAATTCTTTGAACTCACCGGTATTCTGACGTGCAATATTTAATACGCATATTTTCACAGCAAGGTAGTTTTGCGTATACTTAACACCGAACATAGAATCTGTCTTAGTTCAAAATTCCAACTTTTAATGTCCGTAAGGTTAAAAATGCCAAAATTAAATAAATATTGCGATAAACCAGGTGTTTTTACTAAATCACATCACGACTTTAACAATATTACCTTGTAAATATATTCGATCACAAAGCTAAAGAAGAAGTGACATAAGAATATTTGAGCTGCATTCATCAACGTATTTCCATATTCCCGATCTAAACCAGCAAGACAACGAGCCCGTGTCTCATTGGTTAGAGCTGTGGACTTCTGATCGGCCGGTCGCGGGTTCGAGCCTCGGCTGGGGCACCACCTGTCCCTGGGTTTAACTGGATGATTTCGGCTGATTAGCCAGAAATGACCATTCCAGTCTCCCTCGTCTTTGTTGGCATTATCAATCTGCCTCTATTTCTGTTCGATTTTCCACGGTTAAAGCTTTGAAAATAGTGAGTGGACCAAGTTCTCCTAAACATTCGTCAGCTCTCAGAAACACGCTTGAGGCTCCAGAACATATGCTTGAAGTCAAGGTGGAGTGCAGGTGGGAAATATCTGTTGGGAACTTTACTACTTGGAACACGGAATCCAACCTAATAAGCAAACGCCTAGTGACAAGACAATTGGTGGCGGCGATGCTTCCTTCCAGATGTTCTTCAAGTAAACAGAAACAGGTAAAGTCGTTCCCCGGGCAGTGCTCGTAGATTAGGAACCAACGGTTGTCGACAAAGTTTGGACTGACACATACTGATAACTGTTTCGGTGGAACAATTCATCCGCGGAAAGGAAGATGACGCAAACAACAACGCACGCAGCTATCAGCAAGGAAATGATTGATCTAGTCTTGGAGTACATTCGAAAACTCGCCGATCAGTGTTCCGGAATGCAGGGTTTCAACATTTTCCACTCCTTCCACTTCTTCGATCATCACTATGGTGAGCCGACCAAGTTCTGCGAAACGCCAGCAGTTCAATAAATCTGTTCGTCACACCCTCTTCTCGTTTTTAAATGATCACCCTGAACTGTCATTCTAGCCAACCTGAATAAGCAAGCCAGCTTGCTTATTCACTTCTGGTCGTCAAGAGCAAAAAAATCTCTCTGACTAGAATGCATCGTTTTTTGGTCTCACGCCACCTTTATATAGCTATGTTTAGTTGATTAAATGTTATTTCTAATGGAGGTGAGCACGCTGCAGTACCTAAAAGCATCTACTTGTTGTTTCGCCCTCTGCTTTTCAGCCTTTATGAAAGAAAATATTTTGATGATGAACAGAAAAGGGAAGAGAAGAAGGACGGTATCTGCCATTGCGATTGACGAACTTGAAACTGGAGTCTGCCGAACGAATTATTATATAAATTAAACGTACAGCTATTAGAGTCACTGCCTAGTGGCATGGGGAGGAGCCCTGTTGGCATTTAACTTTCTCTTTACAGCCATGGAGTTCGTTGTCTCCACGTAATAGAAACGCCCACCTTTTCGAGGGCATTGCGTGCTTACTTGCCGACGAACTCCCAATTTATTTGAGGCTGGCTCTTTAAGTTCCCACTAGGAACCTTCCCTACACAATAGGACACACTGTGGAATTAGGAGACCATATCGACACTAAAAGGGAAGTTACTTTACAGGATCAAGTCAGACTGATCAATGACTAGTTGATCGGTAGTGATAACTATACATTTTTAATCGTTCGCAAGTTTAAATTGCCCCTTTGATCATATACGTGCAGATTGTTGGGATTTTAAATTCCCGTTTCAAGGCTGGAACTGTCACAGCACGTTGACGATCGTGATGTGGAAGGTCTCCAACTTACGGAATAGATCACACCTGCACGGGACTGAAGGCCTGTCTTCAATGGCTTCTTCTTATCGTTGCCTCTATGGCGCACTTATCTACTTGAATTCCAAGGCCCATTATTGAGGCTTCATACGTGTAGATACAGAAATCAGTTCGTGTGTGACACGTGTACATGAACTACATAGTCTTTTTCGTCACTACACATGCACCCGTCTCCAGTTCTCTCAACGCTGTTTGCCATTGGAAAACGATGCAACTTAGAGATGAGACTGGAGCGGAATATAGATAAGTTTATGTCACTCCCAACTCCTAACCTTTGCAATAGGTGGCTGACCGACTCGGAAGACGAACTGTTGCACGGGAAAGAAAAAGAAAAGGTAGTGGACTCGGTTTTGTGGTCTCCTTCCCCACGAGGAGCTAACTCGGTCCTCATCTTTTGACGGAGAGTTAGGATGCAAAGGCTCCTTATTACTTCACTCCACATGACCCTCACACTCAGATGGCATCTGAGTCACTCACACCCTTTGAATATGAATCCCTAGTCCATCTTGCGAAAACCAGACGTGTTTGGCATGCGTAGATGGTTTTTTAGCCTTCTCTATCACTCCGTCCGATCATGCTGACTGTCTTGCCCTGGGCTCAGGTAGGAAAAGAAGATCGAGAATGGCAGAAGCTGCTTAAGTCTGCCATCACTTAAAGCTAATTCACGCGGAGGTCACTGTCCCTGCGTCGGCCGCACTGCAGGGCATGCGGTAGATCTCGTCGTTTTATACGGTCGACATGTTGTGCCATAAACAAATGCACTCAGGTGTCATCGTTTGAGGCAGGCGCATTATCGCAATTCTTCGTTGAGACAACTGATCTTATGCTACTAAAAGGACTAGTATGAAATTCAAACAGATTTTAGGGTTCAAAGGTCTTGAACCCGAGATTTAACAGCTATACCTCCGACGGAAGCGTCGGGGCGGGTTGCATTGCAGGCGTTGTGAATGAATGAGGCCACACATTAAAGAACACACTTTGAAGAAGGTCTTGCAGCCAATGCTGACCTTAGTTTCATTCAGGTAATTCTGCTTTAAGACGCTGCACGAGTTTTCAAGACAGGAACTGATATCAAACATTTCAGGGGCCTTTTCAACTCGTTGAGGTAAATTATATTGAGTAAATCTTTGGCAGTCTCGATTATAGGTTTCATAAAACCTTGTCGTTCCCCACTTCCTGTCAAGCCCTTCTCAACAAACCTGCCACTAGACTGGCTTTGGGTTAACTTCTGTCTTCGGTCGCGCACACCTTAATCCGACGATGAATTCGACAATTCACTCGAGCTTAGCGGCCTGGCATTTGAAGCTCACGTAAAGATCGGGAGTTGCAGACGGGTCAGAGAAGGAGATAAGATGAAATAAAAGGAAGTTAACCTGAAGTTTTGTGATCGCTTGATTTGTCTATTTTATACAATACATTATAACACTTTTGTGCAGTTTTTTTATTATATTTGGTGTGACGATTATTCCGGTGGTATGTAAGGCTTCTCCTGTTTTAAACATTACAGAAAAACTCTTAGAAAACATAGTTAGATATGGTTCGGGATGGGCAAAAACGAATTTGCCACTACATATGTCTGTCAAGGCTAATTATTACGCATGCTTCAAGCGCCACAATCATCAGACCAATGTCGATTTAACAGAAGAAGATGGTGGATATCAAAGGGAAAGCTTTATTCTGCACAGACGCCAGTGACGGTTGCTGGGGACAGGGCGTGGACCGACACCGTTAGCTTAAGCCTGAGTTAGAGTGCTGAACGTTCTTCTTTTTGGGGTTGGAGGAGTGAGGGCACGGTCATAATTTCGAGTCCGTGTCTGTAGCAAAACGTGGGGCATGGAGAACTGTGAGTGTCTACACAGGCTCTATATCGGTCAGTTTAACGCTCTCACTTTTGTCATATCCCCAAGCTCCCTTGAGTAAAGTTCGGTATGTGTGGAGTTAGGGAAAAGGTCGTATTCAACACAAATGGATCGACCATTTAGTTTCGTCACTCGCTGCGTTCCACCGGCCGATTTGACGTGTTTTAGCGTTGGAATGCCTCGGGTGCGGTAGGGGAGAGTGAGATAGATGCAACTTAATTCGATATCGTTATACAAACATCCACACGCAATGGGACGATGGTGGGCCTAGTCGTTTATAAAGATCGAACTATCTTCGCAGAAAATTTACTGGGCTGCAAAGTCAACACGACTGGAAGCGTTCACTGTGAAGGCGGTTGACTGCGAAGCGGTGAGATGTGGAACGAGTTGTTTTGGCCTTCCGATAAGTGCTTTTCAATTGCTAGAGGGAGCAGTTTTAATACGCAGAATAAGTGCGCGCGATCGCCAACAAAAGAGGCTACTGCTAATGGTTTCAGGGGAAATTATTTTTTCTCTCCTCCATCCGGACAGGAAAGGGAATAGGAACAACTCACCGCGTAATAAAGATGGCATTGTGCTGAATTTAATTAAGGTTACCTATTCCCTATGTCTTAATCCTACCCGATCATTAACCCTACCCTAAGCCTTAACCGCAACCCTTCCATTGGCCTTAGTCCTAATCCTCCAATTAACACCAATCCTAAACTTAACTCCAGCCCTAATTTCGCTGGAATTTAAAGCAAGTCATTTGTATTACGAGGGGGTCCTATCCCATGTCCTGTCGGGGTGCCACATAAAAGGTCCCTGCAATTGTTCCTTGGAGCCATAGTCACAAGTCTATGAATGACGGGCCGAATATTCCTCCGCATGACAAACTCCCACCATGTGCTTTTAGGCAAAGTGCACTGCTCACTGATTGCTAAAAACGATCAATGACCACAGCAGGATTTATAATATGCCGACTCTTTCTTCGTAGTTCTGGTATGTCATATTCCTCTTCACGTCTACAGGCCTCAACCTTATACACCCGAGTCCCAGAACTTTGTATGCAACTTGGTAGAAATTCAATTAATGAACTCTGTCTTTTAAGAAGTTGCATCATTATAAAAAGCTCTAAAAGCTCCTCGTTTGCCGATCTTCGTAAAAGGAACAAAAGACAGAAAATCCGTGTTTTACACAATTTTAAACTCGATTTACTGCAAATTACCATTCCCATTCTGATATGAAGTTGGAGTGTCAAGAGTTACGCAACTCCCGCCTGGTATACAAAACTCGTGTCCAAACCTCCTTTAGGGGCTTACGGACTACGCACCGTAATAAGCGGAACAGGAAGACTAAAAGGCCTTTGACTGTCATTGACGTTTTCATCCAGCCTTTAGTATTAGCAAGCATATGCGCTCTTCTCAGTAGCTAAGAGCAGTGATAGATATAAGTCTGACCTACCGGTTTGGAAACAATGTAAGTCCATAGGTTAATAGTTAGAGTTTTGTGTGGACTTCTTTCCGGAGAACCCGGCTCAAGCCACAGTCTGTAGTTTCGAAAATATGAGTCATTTGAGACGCGAAACTGCATATATTTCTGTCTTCCCTTGGTTTATCGAGGCTCCGTCTTATGAAAGATATTTTCGGGTGGAGGGCAGTGCAGACAGCAGTGGAATTCGCTCATGAGCTGGAATGGGTCTAGCAGTTACATTCAAAGCTAACAACTTCAGTTTCTGCTTTTCGTGACTTAGCACTATGAAAAGAACTTTGCTACAATCGAAAAACTTTCATGAAAAAGGCAGGCAAAATGCTTTATATGCAAATGTTGATTACTATGATAACAAAACTAAGAACTTAGGATTGAGAATGAATGAAAAAATGCTTAAACTTTCAGTCAGACCATGCCGTTATGTGAATGACCAGTTCTCTCTCTCTCTCTCTCTCTCTCTCTCTCTCTCTCTCTCTCTCTCTCTCTCTCTCTCTCTCTCTCTCTCTCTCTCTCTCTCTCTCTCTCTCTCTCTCTCTCTCTCTCTCTCTCTCTCTCTCTCTCTCTCTCTCTCTCTCTCTCTCTCTCTCTCTCTCTCCCTATTTTCACAGTGAAACTCAGTTATCCAGGCATCTGCTAGCCGAATAGTCAACCGCATTTTGCAATCCAGAATTTTTGTCAGTTTTCATTACCTGGCTGTTTTCCATTTCATTCCCCACTCCACCCTATTTGACGTAAAATTTGGCTACTATTGTCTGTACCAGGCAAAGGAAGCATATGTAATGACACTAGGCAAATAGAAGAATAACACTTACTATCTTGAGTCACTTTGGCTTTTCCAGGTTTCTGCAGTTCCATGAGCGTCTGTCCACGACATCGACGGTGCAGTATTGCGCGGCAGTCGATTACCTGCATTTCCATCCGACTGATTTCTGCCTGGATCTCAGCCCTCCGACCGTCGTTGAAACTGTCCTTTTGATCTGCGTCCTCAATCTCTCTCTGCAACTCCGATATACGCTTCTCCACTTTTGCCAATGCCGCGCGCAATTGGTCTTCCCCCTTCTGCATGTTTTCAGCACGTCGCCTGTAGGACTCTATCTGTTGTTTTTTCTGTTGTTCAATAGATCGGTTCTGCTGACTTTCAATGCCACCGTCGCTGCTGTCGCTTGTCTTCTGCTGTGTGACGGGCTTTTGGTTGCGCTTCTGCATGGGTGGCTTGGCAGTTGACTGAGCAACCCTGCTTTCCCTTTTCGAAGCCTGCTCCTGCCGGTTTCGGCTGAGCTGTCGGTCCTGTTTCTTCTTAATGTCTTCTCCTTCTCCTCTTCCTCCTCTACGGTCAGCTACCTTTGGAGAGCTACTTGTGTTCAATGTTTCCTCCTTCCCCGAAGGAGCGTCTGTATCCTTCAGGGCTACACTCTGTGTTTCCTTGTCTGTTCTATTTTTCTGTTCTTTCCGGTCTTCTGTGATCTTGGTCTTTGCTGTCCCCTTACCTCGCTTTTCGGGACCATTCTTTTTTGCCCTTGATTTTGCACTCCGATCCTGCACTACTGTTGCTATCTGCTGGCTTCCAGTGCTACAAGTATCGCATTCATTTTGCTCAGAGGTCACTTGAGATTCAGTCTGCTTATCGGTTTTCTTGCAGCCGTCCTCATCCTTCCCACTCGATTCTTCCTCGTCTTCCGTCTGCTTGGCGTCAGGGGCTCCATCGAGGTCTCCTTGAAGAGCCGCCAGTCGGTCAGAGCAGAATCTATGCGCCTTTTTTGCGTTTGCGAGACTGGTACGCAGTTGTTTTCGATTATTCTTGCAGTTCTCCAGTTGCAACTTTCTCTGTCGTTGTTGGGAGGCAGCATGATGCTCATTCTCACCGATCAGGAAGTATTCCTGTTTCAGATCCTCGATCTCTTCCTTAGTCCGATTAATCAGCTTTGTCAGTTTTTCGGGATATGATTTGTCTCTTGCAATGCGCTCGTCAATGCAGGAGGTGATGACATCCCAAGCGGTGCGAACCTCAAGAAAGATGCCTTCCAGCTTCTCATAATTTCTTACTGTTGTGCTCATGTCTCGGGTGTAGTTAGTCCATCTTTGTTGATTTTGTTTTAGCTCTGTCAACCGTCGAGCGAATTCTTTGTTCTGGTCGCTTATAAAATCCTCATATTCCTGCACGTCCTTATTCGCCTCCTGTGTGAGCTCAATGAGACTGACGCAGCAGACGCAAAGTCCCTCAGTTAGCACCATATTAAGTTTTTCGTCCAGTCGGCTGAAAAGAGAGCTCATGTCTCGTGAGACTATCGCGAGTTCCTGAAGTTTCTTGACTTGATCGATGTAACTGGCACCCCTGAACTCGCCACCGATTTCATCTGCGAGATTTTTGCACTGAACATCCGTCAGCGTAGCAAAATTTATTCCTCTTTTTGAGGCAGGAACTTTGGTCCAAACTTTCTTTAGGGACTCGGCCTTGACAAATTTTAGACCACGAAATTGCTCTTCGATTTCATCAAAAGCTTTCTGAAAGCAGGTGACTGCATTTTCTGCAAGACTATAAACTGACTCCAGTGACTGAGGCAGTCTTTGACGGCTTTTGCTCCGGGTCCTAGGTACAGAGGTCATTTCGACCAAGAATATACTTTTTTCCGGGTCAGACCCTGTTATACGTGCCTGAACTCACGAAATCAGCCAATCAGAAAAATGTCGAGATTATTCAACCAATAGAAACCAAGATAAATGACCAGTACTCCCAACCCGTCGTGCACTTAAGAAAAGTGCGATACAAGACGAAATCCTCAAACCACTGCGCGCAGCAAGAAATAATTAAGTCCAAGTAAAATAACTTGGTTATGCCAGTGGTTTAATGCCTTCATAAATATTCAGGTTTAGTTTTTTTCGGCGTTCATGAAAATTTGAAAACTTCGGGTTATACGAAGGTGTAAATTTGAAATCAGGCCCCACCGAAAGCCTTGCTTTATATTAAACGTCTCTTACTTATATGTACACTGTCGACCATGGGCTTTCTTGACTACCACAACCACCGACAACAACAATTGATAAATTGGAGTGGGAACATCGACATTCAGAATCCCGGTAGATTGAGATTTCAGCTTCAGGATGAATTCGGACACCCATTTTGCAGTGGTCTTTACTGTTAAGTGGTTAAAGTAAGAACATTTTTTAACTTTAAGTAAAATCAAAATTTTCTAGATGTCTGATCAGCATACAGTCAACAAAGATTTGAATTCGATACTTAAATAAAAGGTGCTTAGGTTTTTGGCGACAGCCTTCTCATGCCTGATCTCAGTGCTTCTGTCTTTGGCAACAAATTTCTGTCGGGCACCGGGTAAGAAGCTAAAAAGGTTGTTGGTTATTTTTCCATTATTTTCAAAAGGCAAAATTTCTGATTGAAATATAATTTATGCGACTCTGTTTACCACGGCAGTGAGGCCATCAAATTGTCCATTGTCAGGACGTATTTTACCTTATTTTTAAATAAAGGGTGCCATCTATCTATGTGAAAAGTAGGCTAAAAAATCCAAACTTTTGACGTTAAGATGTGCATACACCTTGATTCGGAAAGTATGCACTTTTTGGCTAAACTTCTGACTCGTTTATGGATAGATTCTGCAATATTTTAATGTTCCCTTTGACCATGCCTGTAACAGCTACACAATTTAGGGAACAGTATCAGTATCAGTATCAGTATATTTGAGGGAGATGTAGGTGAGTCACCTTTGAATTCCCTATTTGTACATACGAGTTGTGGTATCAAAAAAATAGTATCTCGATATGTTGGCGAGGCCAACATAGTGGAACAAAGTTGAAAAAGAGCAGACAGTGAAAAAAAATCCCGGTGATATTTAGGAGAAAAAAACTGTCGCCCTTGGGAGGGGGTTCAACGGGGGGCATTTCGGAGGTCACATGATGCTCCATTGCTGATTGCAGCGTCCGTTGAGGGATTTCAAAGGTTGAAATAGATGTCCAGATCATCCTCGGTCCATTGCGGTTCGAACCAGGGGATAACGTTCATACACCTCATGGACGACGGACGCCAGGTCCAGCTGATGCGAATACTCACGGTGTCACCAAGGTGTGTAAATAAGTTAAGCATCGAGACCTCGAGGACCCCAGCATGGGAGTAATGGGAGAATGCAAGCCCTCGAACGAAAATAACAAACAAGGAAATGTTACTCAAATATAACTAGTAGTATCATTAATGCCTTACTTTATGACGTCACACGTGCAGCTTTCAGTTAGTGTTGTAGCTCGCACCATTATATCGATCTAACTTTCGCTTAAAAACACTCCAAATTTACGAAGGAATTGGTTACTCTGCCAAAGGTCATGTTGTCTACACCACAGTTTTTTGTAATTTGGACTAAAAGAGATGAAACGCCAACAAAAATTGGCTTACGAAAATAAGAAAATGCGTTTAGACGGTCACGAGTCATAACGAGTTCTTTCTTATCCTTCTGCACCAGTAATTGGGAAGTTGAATTTCCTGGAAGTATTAACATCCCATTTTTTTATCCTTTCAATCATTATCTCCTTCCCCCTTACAAAGCGCACTTTCTTCGCAATACCAAATAAAATTATCGAATGCATTAAATTTCGTTATCCATTATACAGGGAGCTTTAAAGATATTTTAGCTATTCAATTGAGTATATTTCTTGACATTTACTCATACTGGTAAGTAGTAGTACTGGTAGTAGTGGAGGTCTTGCGTGAAATTCCAGAATGGATAAGTATTCCCGTGTCCGAAACCTCATACAAACCCTAAACTTAATCTTAGCCCTAGGACTTAGCACAATGTCACCTGTATTACGGCGAAAATGCCTATTCCCGTGTCCTACGCACACATTTTTTCGTCATCCATAGTTCACTCCAGTCTTAGTTTTACTCGCGTTACGTTTTGTTACAGTCAAATTTACACACTTCGGTACATACCTTCGTCTGACAGGGGTGGAGTCAATAGCAGCCGTGATAATGCGATACTTATCCTCTCTGCACATATAGCGTGACCGAGTGGCCTTGCCGTTCAGGTCCAGCAATCCTAGGGTTTATTTCACCAAAATCCGAAGACCTGCGTTTGTGCGGCTTCAATGAATGGCTAAGTGCGATAAACGGAGGAAGAACCTACTACCTGGAAAATCCTTTCAAGAGTCCTGTAGTAACTCACCGAGTTAGACATTTTCTCAAGGGCTGATGAGGGCTCTTGACTGAAACCAAAGTCTGGATAAATTCTGAGCTTATGGGACGGATCATGAGGGCAGATAGACAGAACCGTGCAAAGGCTCTCCTGTGGAAAAGCACCAGGATACAAAAAGATCCCAGCCGAAGTCTACAAGCGCCACGATCCCTTGCTGATGGAGAAGATTACTAGGAGATTCTAGGAAATGTGGCGTCAAGGACAAAATCTCCAGGATCTCAAGGATGAGACAGTTGACCATCTCTACAAGCACCAAAGGGAACCGGTGACTCTGTGATCACAATAGAGGCATCTCGCTGCCCAACACCGCTGGGAAGATCTTCGCTCTCATTTTTCTTACTCATTACAATGACCATTTACAATACGGACTTCTCCCAGAATTTTAGGGTGGCTTCCTTTCAACATCCTCTTAGCCGCTCGCCAACTATGAGAGAAGTGCCAGAGGAGGCTGAATAACCTCTAACCTACCTTCATGGATTTGAAAAAAAGCCTTCGATCCGGTGAATCACGGTGGACTGTGGACGATTGGGTAGGAATTCGGCTGTCCTGAGCGGTTCACGCACATGGTGCGTCAGCTTCATTACGGGATGATGGCGTGCGTCACGGACGGTATCCGAAGCATCCGCAGTGATTAACGGAGAAAAGTAGGGCTGCGTACTCGCCCCCACCATCTTCAGTCTCATGTGCACCGCCATGCTGATGAACGCCTACCGTGATGAGCGCCCTATGATCCGCATGGGCTGCAGGACTGACGGCCATCTTCTCGATAGCTGGTGCATGCAGGTCTCAAAGTGGCTGTTTGCGACTTCCGTCCTCAGCCTGCGCTTTGCGGACGACTGCGCACTCAAAACGGCGACGGAAGCAGATGTACAAAGGAGCATGAAATCTTCGTCACCGGTTGCTTAAACTGCTGTCT
The DNA here is from genome assembly GCA_017591395.1 of Schistocephalus solidus. Taxonomy (NCBI): domain Eukaryota; kingdom Metazoa; phylum Platyhelminthes; class Cestoda; order Diphyllobothriidea; family Diphyllobothriidae; genus Schistocephalus; species Schistocephalus solidus. Next base: position 39,466 of record WEDG01001060.1, read on the forward strand.
GATCATCAACACATAGAAAACGGTGGTCGTGGACCAACCATCGTTGAAAATGACAAACAATATTTCTCAAATCAAGGTCACTGGCACTGAAATTAAAATCATGGAAAACTTCGCCTATTTAGGCAGCACACTCACACAACGCAAAAATTGACGGTGAATTTGTGCATCGGATCTCCAAAGCCAGTCAGGCCTTCGGACGGCTGCAAACTTCCATGCAGAAACGTCATGGTCTTCATCTAAACGCCACACTGAAGATTCTAAAACCATCTTCCTGATGACCCTACTCTATGGAGCCTAGACCCCGACAGTCTACGAGCAAAAAGCTAGAAAACTCAACCACTTACATCTCACCTGTCTTCACAGAATACTGAAGCTGAGATGACAAGACAGGATTTCAACCACGGAAATCCTCGAGTGGACCAGAATCCTCAGCATAAACGCCTAGCGGAGACCAAATCAACTAAGATGGAGCGGACACCTCGTGGGAATGGACTATGGGCGATTAACCAGACCACTCTTCTACAGAGATGCCTTACGGCTGCGCACCGACAAGGAGGACAAAAAAGACACTACAAGGACATATTTGAAACTCTCTGAGGCACCTACAAATTAACCTAGAGCTCTCCGAGGACCTCGCCTAGGATCGAATGGCCTTAAAAGAAGCCTTGAATTCAGGAAAGGCAATTTACGAGGCCAACAGAATCGCCGCTGTAAAAGCCAAAAAATTGACCCGAAACCCTTAAGCGCCTCCAATCCACCCCGTCAACACTTAACCACCTCAAACATGCGCACGTTGGTAACGAACATTCGGTGCACAGTTCAGCCTCGTGGTACGCCTCCGGACCCGATTCCATGCCAACCTGAAACTTCCACCCGCTGCCTCCCCAAACGCATCCAACTTCACTCCTGAAACAAATCATAGTGTGACCGCCACCGCTAGTGGTGCTCTCATCACATATGCCCTGTTGCTGCTGTCAAAGTTGTCGAACCCAATCTCCTCATCATCTCTGTCAAAACCCCTGGACGATCAACGCTCTTGCCTTCACGTCACCTGACAGTTCGACCGTCGTAGTCCGACTATGTCCACCGTATGCTCCACATAAGGGCGATGGAGGGATGGTGACTTGCGCGTGATTTAGCTTAAAGTGATAGTATACTTGCTCTGCATCTACCGCACTCTCTCCTCCACCCCCACCTGAGCCCGGTGTCAAGACAGAGTCACGAAGACTGGAGATGGGAGAGGGCACAGGTGGCTGGCGCGGCTGGAGCCGCCCCTGGGCGTACAACCACACCTGGTTCGGATCCCACGGAGTGGGAGTCCCATAAAGTCCACGCTAAGAAGGAGCCATTGCAGCCTGACTCTCAGTCCGCCAGTCAGCCACTCCAAGCAAAACGCACATTTGGCTGACCACGCGGTCCGAATTATCCCGTCAGTTTACAACCTTACAAGCCACGGCTTTTAGTGCACCGTGATTGTTTTAATCAAGTCAGCTTTTTTATAGTAAGAAAAATGCGCTGAGCTGTCGACCTCACTCTCTCCCTAACCCCCACAATCAGACCACCGTCCGAGCCAGAAAGTTGTCTGATGCGGGAGTGGCGCATTGGCTGACGGGTCGGCGTACCCGTCTTCGCTCGCCACAGTACGACCTGGCTCCCATAACGCACACACCAGGATTCACTAAAGCAGGGGATATGGAGGAGCCATCACCGTTCAGTCCACTGGTCAGCCGCTCGACACACACAGCACATACACTGGGCCGAAAGCGTGGTTTGGTGTAAGCGTCAAATTGACAGCCTTACAAGCCACGGTTTCTAGGAAACCGTGATATTCTCAGGTAAGTAGTGTTGGTGAGGGTGAAGTCTATGTATTGATGTAGGTAGTGTGCACTGATGTGGCTTAGCCTCCGGTGGTTTAACGCAGCTTGTCGTGGAGGCGCATGTGTCCTGATAGGCCCATGCGGTGTGTAAATGTGCAGGAGCAGTGAGGGCAGTGGAGGCGGGCATGGCGACTGTATATCGGAGCTTCAGGCACTGGTTCACCAGCCTCTGTGTGATGCATTCGCAGGTGACCGACCAGGCCAATGCGTGAGTTGAAGTTGCGGGCGCACTTCGGCAGGAGATATCGGGAGAGGCTTGGGGATGTCATTCATGGTAGTGGTGTTGGCAGTGGTGGTAAGAATGGCAGGAGCGAAGGGTGTGCATGGGGTATCGGTGTTGTCGGCATTGCGGTGAATTCCGCTGTCATGGGTGCGCATGTGACCGAATAGGCCCATGCGATGAGTGAATGCGCGAGGACAGTGAGGGCAGTGGAGGCGGCGATCTCTGCTGTGTGTTGGTGCTCCAGACACTGGTTCACCAGTCTCTGTACGATGGATTCGTGAGTGACCGACCAGGCCGATGCGTGAGGTGAATGGGCGGTCGCATTGAGTACAGCTTAGGAGAGATTCCCCATCGCTGAAAGTGGTAGTGGTGGTAGTGAAGGCGAAGGCGGTGGTAGTTGCGGTGGTGGGGGTAACAGGCGATGAGTAGATGGATGTGGTCTCTATGATGGTGGGAGTAATGGAATTGACGCCAGGAGTGAGGGTGGGGGAGTCTAAAGGAGGGTTGGCAGAATTTGACGTAGAAGTTGGAATTTGTCGGATTGTTGGTGCATTGCGTCCGAAGATGTCCGACGAGGCCAGAAGATGCGTTGACAGCGCGGGCATGTTGGAGGACCCTGGGCATCTAAGGTGTTGGTCTGGGGCGCTGGTGAATTTTGTGCCGCTCTTTTGGCCTTGGCGGCGGCGATTCAGTTGGCCTCATAGATTGCTGAACCAGTCTCCACGGATCTTCTCCATGCCGGTCTAACCTGGACGAGATCCTCCCAGGTCGCCGGGTTTATTTGCAGTTGCTTCAGCGATTTCTTCAAAGTGTCCTTATAGCGTCGTTTTTGACCTCCATGTCGGCGAGCACACGTAGCGACATCTCCGTAGAAATGTCATTTGAGTAGTCACTCGTCGTCCATCCTCACCAGGTGGCCGCTCCATCGCAGTTGCACTTGTCTCAGCATGGCGTGGATGCTGAGGATTCCTGTCCGCTCCAGGACTTCCGTGCCTGGGATCCTGTCTTGCCATCTAAGCTTCAGTATTCTGCGGAGGCATCTAAGATGGAAGTGATTTAGCTTCTTGGATACGTTCGAGTAGATAGTCCAGGTCTTTGCTCCGTAAAGGAGTGTCATCAAGACGACGGCCTTGTACATCTTCAGTTTGGTGTTCAGGTGAATAACGGGGCGATTCCAGACGGAGGCCTGCAGCCGGCCGAAGGCCTGACTGGCTTTGGAAATCCGATGGGCAACCTCGTCATCGATTCTCATGTTGCGTGACAGCGTGCTTCCTAGATAAGCGAAGGCTTCCACGTTTTTGAGTTGAGCACCGTTGACATTGATTTGAGGAGCATTGTATTCCGCGCTGGGTAGCGGCTAGTGCATGAAAACCGTTTTAGCTGTACTTATTGTTAATCTAAAAATTGGCTCAGCCTGCGGCGAAGAGGTCCATGCTCCTTTGCATATCCTCCTGCGCCACGGTGTTAAGGGCACAGTCGTCCGCAAAGAGAAAACCATGGACTGTACCAGTAGACACGCGCGTTGAAGCCTACATACGTCGACTGTTGAGAAGGTGTCCGTCAGTTCTGTAAGCGATGGGAATCCCAGGCTGCTCATCACGGTAGGCGTCCATCAGCATAGCCGAGAACATGAAACTGGACGGGGTAGGGGCAAATACGCAGCCCTGCTTCCCTCTGTTGGTCACTGCGAATGCTTCGAATACCATCCCATTGTCAGTGACGCGCGCCGTCATCCCGTCATGAAGCTGACGCACCATGTGCTTGAACCGCTCAGGACAGCCGAATTTCCAAATGAATTTCCACAGTCCGTAGCGATTCACCATGTCAAAGGCTTTCGTCAGATCCACGAATGTAGTGTAAAGGTGAGTTCAAATCTTCTGGCACTTCTCTTTTAGCTGGCGGGCGGCAAAGATCATGTTGGTTGTTCCGCGGTGTCGGCGGAAGCCACATTAGCTTTTTGGGAGCAGGCCCTGCTCTAGGTGACCGTTCAAAGGATTGAGAAGGATACGGGCGTAGATCTTCGCGGCGATGTTGAGCAACGAGATGCCTCTGTGATTATCACAGAGTTTTCGGTTCCACTTCCGTTTGTAGAGATGGACGATGGTCGCGTCTTTGAAATCCCGAGAAACTTGTCTTTGGCGCAACATCTCCTGGAAGAATGTTGTGAGTTCTGCCATCAGCCGGGCCCACAGTGCTGGTAGACTTCCGGTGGGATTGCGTCGGATCCCGGTGCTTTCCCGCTGGAAATCTGCTGCACGGCCCGGATGGTTTCTGGCAGGCTAGACGGCAGATCCAGGTCATTGTTCATGTCCACTTGAGGGAGCCGGTCAATGGCAGCATCGGAGATAGCTGATGAGCAATTAAGGACAGTTTTGAAGTGCTCGGCCCAGCGCTTCAGTATTTGCGATTTCTCTGTCAGCAGTATTGGGCCGTCAGAGCTGAGTAGCGGTGCGGTCCCCTTGATACAGGGACCGTAGATGGCCTTGATGGTTTTGAAAAAGTTTTTCATTTCATAGCAGTCCGCATACCTCAGGATTTCCTCAGCCTCTCGGATCATTCAGGGCTCCTGCATTTCCCACAGCCCTTGCCATACAAGGCGGTGGCATCTGAAGAAGGCTGCTTTGGTGGCGTCAGTCTGAAGGTCCATATAGGCTTTGTGTGGTCCATTCTTTTCCGCGAGTAAGTTGCTGATGTCGGTGTCATTGTCGTCAAACCAGTCCTGGTGTTGACGGTGTGCGCGTCCGAGGTCTTCGAGGGGGGTAGACTGGATGACATTTTGCAGTTGACGCCATCGTTTTTCCACGGTGGCTTTATTATCTGGAGCATGCATGTTCTGCAGTTTCTCGGATATTTGGTTGGTTAATCAAAACAGTGAGCAGGGAAATTTAACAAAAGAGTATTTAACTTACCTGGTGGTCGCTTACCTTATGGCCTTCGTCGGGGTTGAACTCGGAGACTCATCTGAGAGATGACGAGGTTGTGATCTGTCCAACCATCGGCATCGCGGATCGCCTTGGTTACCAGAACGTCCTGTCGATCTCGCCTCCGGACGAGAACATAGTCGAGCAGCTACCAGCGCCACGACCGAGGGTGCATCCACGTGGCCTTCTCCTGCGTCGGAAGGTGGAAGAAGGTGTTGGTCTGCAGGACACGGTGTTCCACACACGTTCGCCGAAGAAGAAGAAGAAGAAGAAGAAGAAGATGGCCATTACCGTTACAACTACCGAGACCATGGTGACCCAGCACTCCCTTCCAGGCAGCGTGGCCGTCCCGACGCGGGCATTGAAGTCACCAAGGACAATTAACTTGTCTCCTTCCGGCACTGTCGCCAGCAGGGTGTGCAGGTCCTCACAGAATTTGTCCTTCGCCGCATCAGAGCTCGTCATTGGTTTAGCGTAAGCGCTGATGATGGTGGCGAACTGGTTTCCACGAAGAGGCAGGGGGAGGCTCATCAGGCGACCATTGATGCCCTGCGGCAGACAGGGCAGACGTCCCACGATGTCATTCCGAATAGCAAAGGCAACACCAGCGTCGCGTCGCTCTGCCTTTGGCCAGCCACTCCAGAAGAAGGTGTAGCCAGCACACACCTTCTCCAGCTGACCCTGCTCAGAGAATCGGGTCTCGCTGAGAGCAGCAATGTCCACCTTCAAGCGCGCCAGGTCCCGAGCGACTAGCGCCGTCCTCCATTCCGGCCGGTTGCTCCTAGGATTGTCTAAAAGGGAACGAACATTCCAGGCTTCTAGTATGAGTGAACTCACTCGAGCAGCCTGGTGGGTATGGCGAGGAGGATGGGGACGGAGGGTATTGTAGTTGGTTTGAGTTTTACGATCGCATATTTTGCGATCTGCGAACCCCGGCCGGCTGCAAAAGACGTGATACCCAGAATTTGTTTGTTTGGGGCAATTTTCTAGCCCCTTCCTCCGCGAGGACGCAAGCAGTGCTATCCCTAAATAGGGCTGCTTGGACATCCCAGATGGCTGAAGAACTCCACTATGGGTCACGGTTTGTTTTAGTGGGAGAGCGACCCGAGTTAGCCCTGGCCGCCTACGGGGTTGCTGTCGCCCCCAACGTTGGATTTTTTGAGAGGTGGGAGGTGGGAAGTTCGGGAGTCAGATATACCGGGTTTGGAGGCACACACAACACCGGAGACCCTCACCTGGTTTAGCCCGCCGGTCGTGACGGTTGCCCGGGTGTGGCCACTGGGAAGAACCCAACTTCGAGGAGCCACAAGTGAGAGTTGGGTACCAGTTAGAGGCGGCCACAGGAGCATTCACCACCTGTACGAGACAAATGGAGCGACCAAATGCAATCTGTGTGCTGCTACCCATAACTAGTACCCCTACACCCCCCAGTCAACCACTACTGTCATCACCACAACCATCACCACCCCAAACACCGCTCCCGTCGCCAGAAATGTTGACTCAATTCCAACCTTTCCGCTTCCACATCGCACATTCACCTCACGCACTGACCTAGTCGGCTGCCTGCAAATCCATCGTACATAGACGAGCAAACCAATACCATAAGCATATGTCAGCCATGGCGGACAATATGACCTCCCTAAAACTTTAACTTGCACGCCTTACCTCCGGCCACACACCCAGCCGTCGTCGTTCCCTCTCGTAACCTTAAAACACCGATATTTTTTGGTATCATACAACTTTTGTTGCGAAGGCCCATAGGTGTTCCTCTCATTGCTGTTTCAATTCGAAACAGGGAAACCAGTCAGCCAGAGAATAAATGCGACTGTTTACTCTGGCTCGTCCGGCTCTATTCGCACCTTTTATCCATGCGATAGTATGATTCGCAGATGTTGCCTAGTGGACACCGGAGCCCCAATCAGCGTTGTTCCTCCCACCGCAGCTGACCGCCACTGCTCCAGCCCTGGTAATCAGCCCTAAGCTGCCAACTGTTCCCCGATTCCCACTTTTGGTAGCCTGTCCCTAACCTTAAACATTGGCCGTCGTCCGTCATTCTCCTGGATCTTTGTGATTGCCATTGTCCCTCATGCAATCATTGACTCGGAGTTTCTAGCCACGTTTGATCTCCTTATTGATTGTCTCTCTGTTCATTCTCTAACTCCCTTCACTAACTACTGCAACTTTTTTGTCCTGGATACAGATATTGCTTCTCAATTTCGAGAACTGCTCCTTGTACACCCTAACAAAATCGACCCCCAGTTTCGCAGTGGCGAGGTTCAACGTGACGTTGTGCATCACAACCACACCTCAGGCTCTCCTACGTTTGCACCGGCCCGGTTGCAGCCCGCGAAGGCCGAGTTTAAGCACATGCTGCAAATGGTAATAAGTCAATCGCCCGAGAGCCCGTGGGCATCTCCCCTGCACATGGTGCCGAAGACGACATCAGGCGACTGGAGACCCTGTGGCGACTATCGTGCCCTCAATAATGCCACCATTCCTGATCGGTACCCAATGCCTTATCTTCAGGATTTTTTGGAGCCCTTAGCTGCAAAGCGGTTTTCTCGAAGATTAACCTGGTGTGTGCCTTTCATCAGATCCCTATCGCTCCTGAAGTTATCTCCCAAACAACGTCACGATACCTTTCAGCCTCTTTGAATTCATCTGCACGCTCTTTGGTCTGCGTAATGCCGCCCAAACGTTCCAGCGGTTCATTGACTGTGTCTTACGTGGCCTACCATTTGTGTTCGCCTATATCGATGACCTCTTGGTGGCCAGTCGGAATGCCGAAATGCATAAAAAGCTCCTTGCATTGGTGTTCGACCGCCTCGACAAGTATGGTGTCGTCATAAACCTTTCCAAGTGTGTTCTGGGTGTGTCTTTGATTGAATTTCTCGATCATCATGTCAGCTCAGAAGGGTTGCGTTCCCTGCCCTCCAAGTTTGAGGTCATTCGAGAGGTCCCTCCGAAACCTCCAAGTGCCAACTGCAATGTTTCCTCGGCACGGTAAACTTTTACCACCGGTCCTTACCGAACTGTGCTGACCTTATACTACCACTCAACAACATGCTTTCTGGTTCTATAGGCCCATTTGAGCTTACTGGTGAGGCACCGACTGCTGTTGAGAGAATCGAGGCCTCCCTTACTGATGCTACCCTGCTCACACATCCTGCTCCCCAAACTCCACTGTCCCTCATGGCTGATGTTTTGACTGTTGCCGTAGGAGCAGTCCTCCAGCAATACCTAAAAGGTTCTACAGGACCGTTGGCTTTCTTCTCTTAGAATCTGCGGCCTGCTGAGACGAGGTAAAGTAACTTTGGCCATGAACTTCTTGCTATATACTTGGCTGTGAAACACTTCTGATACTTCCTTGAAGGTCGTGACCTCATCATTTTCGCAGACCACAAGCCACTTACCTTTGCCACACAATCACATTCGGAAAAATGCAACCCGAGAGAGATGGCTCATTTGTATTAAATTTCCCAATTCATCACCGACATCCGCCACATTGATGGCACGAAGAATAAGGTGGCTGACATGCTCTCCAGACCTTCCCTCTCGGTACTTAATCTATAAAAAGGGAATAACATTGCTGTCATAGCGGCTGAGTAACGGCGTGTTGGTTGCCCTGGTGACAAGTTTGTGAGTAGTCTCCAGTTTGTAGGCGTCCCATTGACCACCAGCAACGGCACAATCCATCGTCCTTTCATGAGTCGAGCGGTTTCCAACCACCCTGGGATTCAAGCCTCACAAAAGCTCTTGGTAGAAGCATTCGTCTGGCCTGGTCTGCCAAGGCTTGGACACTGTTGTGTCTTTGCCGTCAACGGAACAAAGTGCAACGCCACAACAAGTCCCCGCCAGGCACTTTCCACAGCCCCGAAACAGTTTAGCCATGTGCGTCTTTATATTCAAGGCCCCTTGCCTCCACCCAATGGCTATACTCACCTTCTTACCTGCAATGATCGGTCCTTCCACTGGGCTGAATCCATATGCCTGCTGAATGTGCATTACTGAAACCATCGTGAAGGCTTTCGTCAGTCGTTGAGTCGCTATCTTCGTTGCCCCATCCAGGGCTACGATTGATCGAGGTGCCCAGTTCGAATCTGCTCTATTCTAAACCCTCCTCAATTTTCTTGGCTGCACGTGCATTCGAACGACGGCCTACCACACAGTAGCCAACGGTATGGATAAGCGTTTCCACTGTAAATTAAAGAATGCCCTAAGTGCCGCAGAAGATCCAGGGAACTGGTTCAATCCCATGCCTGTTTCATTCCTCAGCATTCGTGCGTCACTGAAATCGAAGTTGGACTGTGGCGCAGCCGAAATGGTTTCTGGCACAATCCTCTGACTGTCAGGTCAGATGGTCACCTCAACCTCTCGTGGTGCGGAAAAGACCCCGGATAGTTTTATGCACCTTCTGCGGCGGTTTATGCGCTCGCTCTCTCCGGTTACAGCTCGCACTCCAACGACTGAGGCTCATGTAGAAAAGGGCTTGTCCAACTGCCCTTATGTGTTCATTCGGTGAGACCGTGTGCGCAAGTAGCTGGAATCACCACACGCAGGACCCTTCCATGTGCTTTCACGTAACACCAAGACATGTCGGATTCTTCGTGGTGACAAGGAGGACAGGGTCAGCATCAACCGGCTACAAAGACAAATACGCTGACCCCCCACCTCATGCTCCTTCACCTCCACTATCTCGTGCTCCTTCACATTTCCTCCTTCCTTCTCCTTCCCTCCTACTGCCTATCTCACTGTTCCGTATTATTTACGTTAGGTATATTAGGCCGAATGCGTCTCCATGGAAACTGCGATAGAAAACAGCCGGCTATATGACATCACCTCACCTCTCCTCAACAGAATCTAATCACACATGGTCACGCCCAACACCACTGAACAGGTGTTTGCAACCAGCATCTTTCACATGATAGGGAATAATGATCCTGCACGTGGCTCCTCGGCTGCATGTGTGATCTGAGCCGGAGATTATCATGGTGCGTTAAGCGCAGTGGCTTGGATGGTTGCCAACTGACAATTGCACACAAACCTCACAGTCAGCCCAATGTATGTTTTTGTGCAGTGATCGGCTGGCGGTCTGAGAGTGAGGCTGCAATGGATCCTTCTTAACGTGACCTCTTGAATTCTCACACAGGTGAGATATGAGCCACTCAATCCCGTTTTATTTGAATTCTTAGTGCTTGTGTTTGGGAGGGCAGTTCATGTGCCTGGTACGCGTAGACGAGGTCATTAGCCATATCGACAGCTGTTCCCATTCTATGCACCAGTCAACTGACCGGCTCGGGAGGTGGCTGGGGCCTTGGAATGGGAATATAGAGTGAGGTCAATGTCTCGGCACATTTTACTCCACAAGCTTTCACATTTAAAACTATAACGGTACGCCAAAAGCCGTGGTTTGGAAAGTTGCCAACTGACAGGATAACTCAGACCGCGCAGTCATCCCAGTATATGTCCGTCTGAAGTGGTCGACTGGTGGACCGAGAGTCAGGCTCCAGTTACTCCTTCTTAATTTGGTCCCTATGAGCCTCCCACTCCGTGGGATCCAAGCCAGGTGAAGCGATGTGATCTAGGATGGCTCCAGTTGTGCAAGTCACCTGCATCCTCTCCCGCTTCCCGTATTCTCGACTTTGTCATGACACCGGGCCCAGATGGGGAAGAGGGAGAGAGTGTGGTAGATGTAACACTCTCACAATCATCAAGTTCACATGTAAGTCGCCATCCCTGCGCAACCTTACGGTTGGGTAAACCGTGGACCTCGTCGGATACTACGGTCAAACTGTGGTATGTGCCTGAATTATCCCTATATATTCAGTTCTAATTTGACCATAAAAATGCGGTGTCAAATAAGAGAAAGGTTTTAGGGAACTTCACGATCGATGGACTGCGTGACTGAGTCATCTGATTACAATCTCGGGTGCTCCAGAAAGTTGTCAATAGGCCGAAGGACTACAGTCTTCTTCACGGGTACATGCCTTTAGATAGCTCGGCCAACCTCCCGTTAACAGCGTGCAGTGACGAGCTTGCGAAAACTTAGATTGGGCTATGATTGACTGCAGCCTCATAAACACGAACAGATATCCTCTTTTGAGCACCCAGCGGAAACCATTAATACTTCTCTAATTTTGAGAATATAGTGCGCGCAGGGCGTCTGTAGCTGGTTATCTCTTGCAGTCGTCGACCCGTTGGCGGTACAGGCGGACTCAGCCCGACTAAAAAGTGCAGGTACTCTCGCTATACAGGTGGCATGGGGGAGGACATCTGCTGACGTGCGAGCTCGGAAAACAGTACTCCAATTTTCAAAACGTCCAGCGTCACCCTAAATTTTTCGGAACATACGACAAATAGGTCAGTGATGGATTCTGTTTCCTTAGTAAATGTTTTTAGAATGACAGCAATCTTCTCCTACCTAGAAGTCTTGCAATGGGTGGGAAAATATATATATATATATATATATATATATATATATATATATATATAAATGAGAAGAAAAGGCGATCTCAGGGACTATAGGTGTATTGTCTTGACGTTTCAAAAGCATACAAGCTTCCATCGTCGGAGGTGAGTATCGTACCGCGTCTCACAGTATTTATAGGGGGTGATAGCCATTTTTGTAACACAGCGTTGATTGGACGGGTTAACCTTAACAGTGTACACGATAGGAGGACGGGGTGGGGAGTCCTTCTTTGGCTTTGGCGTTCTTTGCCGGCATACACACAGGAAATTGCTGTCAGTTGACATGTCTCTGGTTGAGGGGGCGGCCATTGTCTGGGTCCGCATTGACCTCAATTCGCGCCCTGGGTCGATAGTCATGTTTGTGTCCTGAGGGCATGCCTCCTCGTCTGTCGGGGTAGTAATTTATGCGGCGGTAATCATGACTGCGCCTTCGTCGGCCCCGAATTATGGCGTGGTTAGGTGCATATCCGTCCTAGGTTCTCCCGCGGTGGAATTCACGTTTGGCTAATGCCGTGTTCGCTCTTACGTTCGATGAGCTGCACCCGGAGGGCCTGGTAGGCTGTCGGAAGGGCGACACAACGGTTGATCGACGTAGGCTCCATGTGCCAGGCTTCGATTGTTTCCCTGGTTACGCGGTCATTTCCTCGACCCAGGATTTCGGCGTTTTGGAAAGCGAACGTGTGCCCAGAGTTCGCACAGTGTTCCGCCACCAGGGACAATGGGTTCATTCGCCTCACTGCCCGCACGTGTTCGGTAACACGGGTCTGCAACCGCTTCCCTGTCTCTCCGACGTAGTTAACTTCACAGGAGTCACATTGGATCCGGTAGATGATGTTTGACGTCTCACCTCGTGGAAGGGGGGCTTTCGATCTCATAACTAGATTCCGAATGGTTGAATCCGGTGGATGAGCGATTCCGATCCCCAGCGGTCTGCGGAGGCGGGAAACTGCCTAAGAGACGCCGTCAATGTATGGCAGTGCACGCCAGACTTTTGGCTGTTCTGTAACCAGATTTTGTCTTGGTTTGGCCAGCCTGCTGCACTCGATGAAGTTACGAGGGTATCCGTTGGCCATGAAAAGGCGCTGGAGGTAGCGGCGTTCTGCCCTTTTGTCCTATATATCCTGACGTATCAAAATCAAACAAGACTCCATCGTCGGAGGTGGGTTCGGTACGCTGCCTCACAGTATTAATGGGTTCTGAACATGCTGGCTCTACAGCTATTCAGGCAGGATGCACTGCAGGGGGTGTGGAGGGAGTTAATTGCTGTCCTGCTGGTCAGTGCTTTTATCCCTCGCCTCGTCTGGCGGCTCCATCGCGATGGCAAAGGTCATTGACCTCGTCTACATTGCCTGCGTTTTTTTTCCGGAGGCACATATCTGTTTCTCGTCCCTCGTTCACATCTGTCCGTGCGCGTCTCATCGTTGGTTGCTGAGTCGTTGCCGGTGTCTTCGTTCCTATCGGGCTGGAGATGCCTAGCATTGGTGTTATTTCGCAAACTATGTTCCCCTGCGTCCATGTTCATGCCTGACCGGAGGTCTTGCTGGTTTGCGTTCTCCGTAGTTATCTCATCGAAAGTGTTGGTGTGTGACATAGGTGTACTCCGGCCTGTGTTCTGGCTCGGTATGCGTTCGCATCCGACCGCGACCAGTCTGCCTTCTTGCCTGCGATTCTGTTGATTGAGTCGCACTCGTAAGGCCTGGTAGGCCGCCGGGGAATCGTACAGTGGTTAATGGAAGATGGTACGGTGTGCCAGGCTTCGACCGTTGCTCAGGCTGTTTGGTCGATACTTCCTGTTACGCGGTGAAACTGCGAACGTCGTATATCGTGTTCAGTACTGTGCCTGTGAGGCGAACTATGTCGGAGAGACAGGTAAGCAACTAAATATCCACAAGAGTGAGCGCGCAAGGGCCGTAAGAATGATGGATCAGCTCTCGTTGGTGGCGGAACACTGTGAAACCTCTGGACACATCTTTTCTTCCCAGGACGCCGAAATCCTATGCCGAGGTATCGACCAAACAGCCAGATAAACGCTCGAAGCCTCGCACACCGTACCCTACCACCGTACGATTCTCCCGGTGGCCTACGAGGCCTTACGAGTGTAACTGGCTGATGACGGCTAATAAGCCAGAAATGGGCATTCCCGTCTCCTTTTTCTTTGTCGGTTCCAATTCATATATATATATATAACCTTAAAACGATGGTGTATAGGAAGGCCACCAGTACCCGCCAAATCCTTAGCTACCATAGCAAACATCCGTCATGCCACAAACCCAGTTGTGTTCGAACGCCATACAAAAGGGCTGAAACACACTGCAGCGAGCCAGGCGAAAGAAAGGCAGAACTTCGATACCTCCAACGCCTCTTCATGGCTAACGGGTATCTTCGCAACTTCATCGAACGTAGCAGACAGTGCAGGCAAAGCCGAAGGCCAGCGACCGAACAGCCAAAGATATGGCGAGCGTTGCCATACATTGACGGTGTTTCGGAGGCGGTCTCCCGTCTCCTAAGACCGATGGGGATCGGCATCGCCCACCGGCCGGAGTCAACCATTCGACATCTGGTCATGAGGCCTAAGGCCCCTCTGCCCCGAGGTGAAACAACAAACGTCATCTACCGGGTTCAATGCAATTTCTGCGCAGTCAACTACATTGGAGAAACCGGGAAACGTCTACAAACCCGGGTCGGAGAACACATGAGGGCGGTAAGAAGAATGGACCCGCTGTCTTTGGTGGCTGACCATTGCGCAGACTCTGGACACACGTTCGCCTTCCAGAATGCTGAAATTCTTGGTCGGGGAAGTGACCGCGTGGCAAGGGAAACCATCGAGGCTTGGCACATGGGAACAACCTCCATCAATCGTTGTGTGACGCTTCCTACGGCCTACCAAGTCCTCCGGACGCAGTTCAATGATCGAAAGAGCCAACGTGAACATGGGCCTAACGTGCATCCGACCATGGGTGAGTCCATGGCGGACACGCACGCAATTGCAACACAACCCAGACCCGACGAAGGAACAGTTATCGCCTCGGCCAGCTCAACCACTTATCCGGCAGGTGCGAATACACACGGAGGTGCGATCGCAACCAAGATTAACAGCATGGGGCGGCAGCTTCGGTCGATGAGGGTACTGACGACTACTGCCGACGTGCGAACTCCGGCCCCCGACCAGATTGAGAACAAGCCATCACCCGCCCTCCCCCAGTCCACCACGGACTCAGTGAACAGGCAAAGGATGATCGCCAAGAATTAAACACCACCATGCTCATCAAGCAGCATGATGACTGAGAATCTCCACCCCCAACCCGGCCCCTCCTCTACGCGAATTCAAAAAAACCTTAGTAATCCCGTATTAGCCGAAATGTTACCACCTATAAATACTGTGAGGCGCGGTACAATATTTACCTCCGACGATGAAATCCTGTTTGATTTTTGAAACGTCAGGACAATAAAACCATGGTTCCCGTGATCGCCTCTTCTTCTCATATATATATATATATATATATATATATATATATATATATATATATATATATATATATATATATATATAGTAAACGATATACCGTACTTCCGACATAGATACTAGCTAAAAGCCCAGACACGTGTTTCGCCGATGTTTCTGCTGCTGTGTGACACACAGCAACGAGGTTCGGCTCCTCAGTGGGTCCCCAGCGTTCTCTATGCGGTTTCTGGTATATGGATTCAGAGAATAATCGGGTAAAATAATTTCTGAAATTATTAAGTGCAGGACATGGAGTCAGGTGATTCGGACATGACTTTTTAGGGTCAGACCCGAAATTTCAATGAACATTTGGGTCGAAGACAATCAACCACTGTGGAATAACCACGTAATGCCCATTCTACAAACAAGTAGTACTACAAGTAGTATGAAACTTATTCCACAGTGGTTGATTGTCTTCGACCCAAACGTTCATTGAAATTTCGGGTCTGACCCTAAAAAGTCATGTCCGAAGCACCTGACTCCATGTCCTGCACTTAATAATTTCAGAAATTATTTCCCCGATTATTCTCTGGAGTCCATATACCAGAAACCGCATAGAGAACGCTGGGGGACCCACTGAGGAGCCGAACCACTCGTTGCTGTGTCACACAGCAGCAGAAACATCGGCGAAACACGTGTCTGGGCTTTTAGCTAGTACCTATGTCGGAAGTACGGTATAACTTCTTTGCCATATATATATATATATGACCCTAAAAAGTCATGTCCGAATCATCTGACTCCATGTCCTGCATTTAATAATTTCAGAAATTATTTCCTTGATATATATATATATATATATATATGAAGTGGAACCGACAAAGAAAAGGGAGACGGGAATGACCATTTATGAATAGTTGAGGTAGTATGCATTCCGAGATGATAAATGAAGAAAGAAGGCTCGTCAGAAAATCGAGGTTTACTCGTGAATTTTCAAGCTGGTTACACCAACCCGTCATCAGACGAAATGAGAAGTGAGAGTTGGGATTGTCACGCTGGAGGGTTTAAGGGCGCAAAGGTTTCATCGACAGGCTGACGCCATGGGGGGTTGGGGGCCGGGAATCCTGTTACGATAGCTGTCGCATGTAAGGGGAGGGGTGCTAGAGTTTTGATAGCAAGTCACGTGGCGGGAGATGCCGAGTCAGTGGGGTTACACTTGGCTGGGCACGGATAAGCAGTTGCTGATTTTAAGGTGGGCGCAAGTCAGTGGACCGTGCACACAGACCTTCTTAATTGGCATCCAGATCGACGTGGCGGTTGATACTGTTTGTGCCGGAGAGCCAAGCTTCGAGGAATTCGCGTGCCTGTTTGGCGCTAGCCATGGCGACCACTTCAGTTCCCTCCCAATTGAAGCGGTGGTCGCAATCAACGGCGTGCGCAAACACGAGAGACAAAAGATGGCGTCGGCGGATGGCCAGTTTTTGTTCGTTTATGCGGGTTCAGAGTCGTTGGCCTGTATGGCCTACGTAAGCGCAAGAGCAATTCGCACATGGAATGCGGTAAATAACATTGGTTTGTTGCTCTTTGGGTACGGGATCTTTAACACGTGATAGTGCTGCCCGAAGGGAGGACGTTGGCTTGTGAGCAATGCAGATGCCAAATCGGTCTAATTGTCGGGCGATCGTTTCCGAAATGCCCTGCATGTATGGCAATGAATGGAATTTCCTCGGTACTACTTCTTCATTAGAGCTCTGATATTGTGGTTGCCTTTGACTTCGGAGACAGTTTTTCACGAAGTTCATCGGGTATCCGTTAGATCGGAATAATTGATGTAAATAGGCAAGTTCTTTTTTAAGTAGATACTTGCTGTTACAGTACCGGAAGGTGTGGTGAAAAAGAGCTCAAACGCAGCTTCGTTTGTGGGCAGCAGGATGATTGCTCCCATAGTTGAGGATTATTTCGGCATTAGAGTCTTTTCTGTGGACACAGGTTGCGAGCTTGCCATCACTCAATCTTTGCACCGTGACGTCAAGAAACGGGAGGATGTCGCCTATTGCTCCTTCGCGAGTGGTTTTTATAGCAGGGAAGACACCATTAAGACTTTCATGCAGCCGTTCCACTTCGCAGTTGTTAATGACCACGAAGGTATCATCTACGTAGCAAAGCCGCATTTTGGCCTGAGGTTTCGAACCACAGCTTCTTCTAGACGTTGTAAGACTAGCTCAGCAAGTAGCCCCGATATCGGTGAACCCATTGGAGTACCCTTGACCTGTTTGTAATGCTTACCATCGAATTGACAATAATTCTTAAGACAGAGCCATAGCATGTCTAAAACGTGCTGCGTTGGAATGTCTATTGGCATTTCTTCTAGGCGTCGAGCTACCCTCTCAATTGCCAGGTAATGTGGTATTGAGGAAAATAGAGCAACCACATCAAACGATAGGATGCATTCATCAGGACTTACATTAAGGCCTTGAATTCTTTGAAGAAAGCATGCGAATTGCTTATGCTGTGCTGTGAACCATTAACTAGGTGCTTTAGGCGTTTGTTTAACCACTTGGCAAGGTTATAAGTAGGCGATCCAATGAGTGGCACTATGATCCTCAATGGTGCGTCCGCTTCGTGAATCTTTGGAAGACCCTAGGCACGTGAGATGCGTGGATCATTGAGAGTTAGAAATGTAGAGTCCGCGGGGCTTATGAGCTTCAGTCTAGTGAGCTCATTCACCTTCTTCTTTACAGATGCAGCCTGTTTTTTCGTTGGATCCTCAGCAATGGGGATGTAGGCCTCCCTGTCATTAAAGGCTTGATTGGTCTTTTTGACATAATCAATCTTGTCCATGATGACGGTTGCAACACCTTTGTCAGCAGCGACAACGATGATACTGTCGTCCGACATCAGGGAGCGTAATCCCTTTTCGTCTTCCATTGACAAGGGTTTTCACCGCGCCTTCCGGTACTGTAACAGCGAGTATCTACTTAAAAAAGAACTTGCCTATTTACATCAATTATTCCGATCTAACGGATACCCGATGAACTTCGTGAAAAAACTGTCTCCGAAGTCAAAGGCAACCACAATATCAGAGCTCTAATGGAGAAGTAGTACCGAGGAAATTCCATTCATTGCCATACATGCAGGGCATTTCGGAAACGATCGCCCGACAATTAGACCGATTTGGCATCTGCATTGCTCACAAGCCAGCGTCCTCCCTGCGGGCAGCACTATCACGTGTTAAAGATCCGTACCCAAAGAGCAACAAACCAATGTTATTTACCGCATTTCATGTGCGAATTGCTCTTGCGCTTATGTAGGCCATACAAGCCGACGACTCGGGACACGCATAAATGAAGACAAACTGGCCATCCGCCGACGCGATCCCTTGCCTCTCGTGTTTGCGCACGCCGTTGATTGCGACCACCGCTTCAATTGGGAGGGAACTGAAGTGGTCGCCATGGCTAGCGCCAAACAGGCACACGAATTCCTCGAAGCTTGGCACTCCGGCATAAACAGTATCAACCGCCACGTCGATCTGGATGCCAATTAAGAAGGTCTGTGTGCACGGTCCACTGACTTGCGCCCACCTTAAAATCAACAACTGCTCATGCGTGCCCAGCCAAGTGTAACCCCACTGACTCTGCATCTCCCACCACGTGACATGCTATCAAAACTCTAGAACCCCTCCCCTTGCATGTGACAGCTACCGTTACAGGATTCACGGCCCCAAACCCCCCATGGCGTCAGCCTGTCGATGAAACCTCTGCGCCCTTAAAAGCTCCAGCGTGACAATCCCAACTTTTACTTCTTATTTCGTCTGACGACGGGTTGGTGTAACCAGCTTGAAAATTCACGAGTAAACCTCAATTTTCTGACGAGCCTTCTTTCTTCATATATATATATATATATATATATATATATATATATATATATATATATATATATGGATATAGGAGAAAATACGGACGCCATGTGTTGACATGGAAGGAGAAGATAAGGCGATCTCTGGGGTAGAAGATATACTTGTCTGACGTTTCACAATCATACTCCAGCGCATCATCGGAGATAGAGCATAGGGGGAACTACATGGTTTAAAAAGGTCTTTCGTGCTCACTTGTGATAGGTCTAGCCACTTCGTTTCTAATTGGTCCTCCTCTCGTGCGCCAATGGTGCTTGACGGCCTCATAGGGCACTGGTAGGTCAATGCTGCGGTTGATAGAGTTGGCGTCTGACTGCCAAGCTTCGATGACTTCCCTCGCCAGTCTGTTTTCGGCACGGCCGAGCACTTGAGTCCCGTCAAAATCGAACCGGTGGTTGTTTTCTAGACTATGCATGGCGACGTGTGATCGAATATCCTTTCGCCTTACGGCCAAAGTGTGCTCGTGCATGCGCGTACTCAGTCGTTTGTCGGTCATGCCGCAGTAGTTGGCCGGGCAGTCTAGACAGTTGACACGGTAAATAACGCCTGAGGTGTCTGCGGTTGGCAGTCGGCCCTTTGGTTGCATGACTAATCGACGGATGGTGGCCTCCGGTCGGTGTCCAACGCCCACGTTTAGCGGTCTTAACACGCGCTCAGTGGCTTCTGAGACGTTCCTCGCATAGGGCAAGACATGAAAGGTTTCAGGTCTTTGTTTAGGCTCACCTTCGGTCTTTGTATGCCTTTGGTATAAGCATTTGTTTACGAAACTGCGTGGATATCCACTGGCGAGAAAGAGGCGCCATAGGGTTTTACGTTCTCGCAGCTTCTCAGCCTCTGTGCTGCAGTGTGTCTGGATGCGGCGAAAAAGCGATTGGACGCAACTGCGTTTATGCGACAGGGGTGTTGCTGTTGTAGTGAAGAATTTTCTCCGTTTTTGTCGCTTTTCGAAACACGCCAGTCTTGAGGGTTCCGTCCTCCTGCCTTGATATCTGAACATCGAGAAAAAGGGGCATTCCATCTTCTTTTTCCTCCATTGTGAATTAAATCTGTGGGAAAATCGAGTTCAGATCCCTTTTGAAGTTCTCTTTGGCTTCTCGGTGTATGATAACAAAGGTGTCGTCCACGTAGCGCATCCAGAATTTCGGCTTGTAGATCTGGAAGACCTGAGTTTCCAGTTCTTGCAGGATGGCCTCCGCAAGGTAGCCGGAGATCGGTGATCCCATCGGGGTTCCCTGGATTTGCTCATAAACATAGTCGTTAAACGTGAAGTACGTGCGAAGGCAGTAGTCCAGTAACTCCATTGCGTGTTCCTTTAAAAGTTTTCCTTCATCGTTGTACTTTCTGTCCAGAAGGTCATCGATGACTCTCCTGGCCAATTCTTTTGGGATGGATGTGAATAGGGAGACGACGTCAAAGGACACCATTATCTCGTCGGGGGCGATTGTGATGCCTCTGAGTTTTTCTAGGAAGTGCGTTGAGGATACGGCTGTGTGTTCTGAGCCCTCTACCAGCTTCTTCAAATGCTTAGCGAGTCATTTAGCCAGTCTGTAGGTAGGCGTGCCTTTCAGCGCCACGATGGGCCGTAGGGGAACATTCGGCTTGTGGATTTTTGGCAAACCGTAGAACCGCGCTAAGGCGGCATCCTGTTGTTTCATTTGTCTCCAATCGTTTTCGGATATTGCCTTTTGGCTCCTCATTAGATTCAGACTCTTATTGATTTTTCCTACCAGTGTTTTCATAGGGACAGATTCGACGACCTTATATGACTGACTGTCATTTAGTAGCTCCTGAGCTTTTGCCATGTATTCTGACTTGTCCAAGATTACAGTTGCCCGTCCTTTGTCTGCTGGAATAATAACACTTTCTTCGTCCTTCTTTAATTCCCTAATGGCCTTTACCTCGGCTGGAGGGATGGTTCGGCGTGGCCTATGGGATATGATGAGGGAGGCGACTTGCTGGCGGATCGAGTTCTTGGCGTCTTCTGTAGTCTGTGTCTTTGAGAGTGCCGCTTCCAGTGAGGCAATAAAATCCACTGTATGTGCGTCTCCTGTGTTGAAGCCGGATTCGTGCTGAAGCACTTTAATCTGATCAGCTGTTAGTTGTTTAGACGACAGATTATGGGCGGATGATTGTTCAGGTACGTGTGCCTGTGCTTGTTTTTAGGCTACATTTGTTCAGTAGCTGGGCCTTTTCTTGTCTCGGACCTCATTCATCTTATTCGTGATCCAGCGCTCTAAGTTTTGCAGTGTTGTCATCTCCAGGCGTGATGCACATTCTGCTTTCTCCCGTTCGATTTCCCTGCCGTATTTTTGTAGACGAATGTGGCATTCATTGATGAGGGTTCTTAATAGGCGAGTGCAGCTCCTGGCGACATCCCGACCGAAATCCGTTTTAGCTGTGGTCTTACAGAAACACTCCGTGGCATAATGTCCGACCTCAGGCATTCGTGCAGAAAATTGTGCCCATGTAGATCCTTGTCTACGGGAAAATATTTCCCAGTCCGTGCTTGGCAGCGCTCGCGCCCGAAATTCTCATGGATATAGGAGAAAATACGGACCCCAGGTGTTGAAATGGAAGGAGAAGATAAGGCGATCTCTGGGGTAGAAGATATACTTGTCTGACGTTTCACACTCATACTCGAGCGCATCATCGGAGATAGAGCATAGGGGAACTACATGGTTTTAAAAAGGTCTTTTCGTGCTCACTTGCGGTAGGTCTAGCCACCTCGTTTCTCATTGGTCCTCCCCTCGTGCGCCAATGGTGCTTGACGGCCCTCATAGGGCACTGGTAGGTCAATGCTGCGGTTGATAGAGTTGGCGTCTGACTGCCAAGCTTCGATGACTTCCCTCGCCAGTCTGTTTTCGGCTCGGCCGAGCACTTGAGCCCCGTCAAAAATCGAACCGGTGGTTGTTTTCTAGACTATGCATGGCGACGTGTGATCGAATATCCTTTCGCCTTACGGCCAAAGTGTGCTCGTGCATGCGCGTACTCAGTCGTTTGTCGGTCATGCCGCAGTAGTTGGCCGGGCAGTCTGAGACAGTTGACACGGTAAATAACGCCTGAGGTGTCTGCGGGTGGTAGTCGGCCCTTTGGTTGCATGACTAATCGACGGATGGTGGCCTCCGGTCGGTGTCCAACGCCCACGTTTAGCGGTCTTAACACGCGCTCAGTGGCTTCTGAGACGTTCCTCGCATAGGGCAAGACATGAAAGGTTTCAGGTCTTTGTTTAGGCTCACCTTCGGTCTTTGTATGCCTTTGGTATAAGCATTTGTTTACGAAACTGCGTGGATATCCACTGGCGAGAAAGAGGCGCCATAGGGTTTTACGTTCTCGCAGCTTCTCAGCCTCTGTGCTGCAGTGTGTCTGGATGCGGCGAAAAAGCGATTGGACGCAACTGCGTTTATGCGACAGGGGGTGATTGCTGTTGTAGTGAAGAATTTTTCTCCGTGTTTTGTCGCTTTTTCGAAACACGCCAGTCTTGAGGGTTCCGTCCTCCTGCCTTGATATCTGAACATCGAGAAAAAGGGAGCATTCCATCCTCTTCTTCCTCCATTGTGAATTGAATCTGTGGGAAAATCGAGTTCAGATCCCTTTTGAAGTTCTCTTTGGCTTCTCGGTGTATGATAACAAAGGTGTCGTCTACGTAGCGCATCCAGAATTTCGGCTTGTAGATCTGGAAGACCTGAGTTTCCAGTTCTTGCAGGATGGCCTCCGCAAGGTAGCCGGAGATCGGTGATCCCATCGGGGTTCCCTGGATTTGCTCATAAACATAGTCGTTAAACGTGAAGTACGTGCGAAGGCAGTAGTCCAGTAACTCCATTGCGTGTTCCCTTTTAAAAAGTTTTTCCTTCATCGTTGTACCTTTCTGTCCAGAAGGTCATCGATGACTCTCCAACCAATTCTTTTTGGGATGGATGTGAATAGGGAGACGACGTCAAAGGACACCATTATCTCGTCGGGGGCGATTGTGATGCCTCGGAGTTTTTCTAGGAAGTGCGTTGAGGATACGGCTGTGTGTTCTGAGCCCTCTACCAGCTTCTTCAAATGCTTAGCGAGCCATTTAGCCAGTCTGTAGGTAGGCGTGCCTTTCAGCGCCACGATGGGCCGTAGGGAAACATTCGGCTTGTGGATTTTTTTGGCAAAACCGTAGAACCGCGCTAAGGCGGCATCCTGTTGTTTCATTTGTCTCCAATCGTTTTTCGGATATTGCCTTTTGGCTCCTCATTAGATTCAGACTCTTATTGATTTTTCCTACCAGTGTTTTCATAGGGACAGATTCGACGACCTTATATGACTGACTGTCATTTAGTAGCTCCTGAGCTTTTGCCATGTATTCTGACTTGTCCAAGATTACAGTTGCCCGTCCTTTGTCTGCTGGAATAATAACAATTTCTTCGTCCTTCTTTAATTCCCTAATGGCCTTTACCTCGGCTGGAGGGATGGTTCGGCGTGGCCTGTGGGATATGATGAGGGAGGCGACTTGCTGGCGGATCGAGTTCTTGGCGTCTTCTGTGGTCTATGTCTTTGAGAGTGTCGCTTCCAGTGAAGCAATAAAATCCACTGTATGTGCATCTCCTGTGTTGAAGCCGGATTCGTGCTGGAGCACTTTTATCTTATCAGATGTTAGTGAGCAGGAAAGACCTTTTTGAAACCATGTAGTTCCCCCTATGTTCTATCTCCAATGATGCGCTCGAGTATGAGTGTGAAACGTCAGACAAGTATATATTCTACCCCAGAGATCACCTTATCTTCTCCTTCCATATATATATATATATATATATATATATATATATATATATATATATATATATATATATATATATATATATTCAGGGTTACGTGTGGCGCCGTCAGGGGCCCTAGTCACACACGGTTGAGGTTATAAATATAGTTATGTACAGTAAAAATACAATATAGCCATTTATAAAGCTAACGGAAACATTTTACAACAAACGTGTAGTGGTGCAATGCATATAAATTTAAATCGAAAAGTAAATTTCACGCATGAACGGAGATAAACCCGCAGACAGACCCGTCAGTTATCAAAAATTAAACAATGAAAATACAATTTGATCAAAACCATGCTATTGGACGTTTCGATATCGCTTGGGAGCGGAGGGTCGAACCACCCACCGCCTGAAAGAAAGTTTTGATTCTTCTAGACGCGTAAATTCGCCTTTGAACATATATCGATGACCACGCAGGTGACTCATGTTTTTAAACTCAAATAAAACTTTACCTGTGTACAACTTAAAATATTCGTGGCTGATTTGGAATATCTACAGAAGGTTGTGCCTAATTTGTTTATAAAATAAAGGACACAAATTAAATTTGATCAGTCTTTCTGGATATGACAGTGTCCTAGGACTATCCACCGGTTCTGTTGCCTGTCTTTACACCTGTTTGATGGAATCCCTGTCAATTTTCAAGCAGAGCATCCCTGCATCCGTATTCCAAATCTGGAGTAACGAACGTACCAAAGAGCCGTGCGAACAGTTCAGGAAAAAAAACTAGGAAGGTACGCCGGATCGAGTGCATGGTATTTCTTGCCTTTTGGATGTTTTTTTATAGTGTTCGGAGGACATAATGTTTAAAATTTCCAGATACATAGATATCCATGCGTATCAACTTCTTTATGTGGAATCAAATTCATGTAGTACTGGTGTTTTGTGAAACGTCCCTACCCAGCGTCCATGGGTAAGACTACACATTTGCGTTAGTAAAGGTCATGAGAAAATTTGTGGATACGGAGATCAGTTTACCAACATTTTCTCGTAATTTCTATACGTCTATAGCACAGCATATACTTTTCAAGATTTATATATCCTCTTCAAACTTGATGACATCACAGTCAAGGTTCTCAGTCCAGTCGTTTATACAGATGAAGAAAAGAAGAGGACTAAAACTGAAAGATGCTGAAATCAATTTTACTGCTACCCATTTGTATCCTGTGGTACGAAAAATTACGCTTGCAGTCTGCATTACAGGAAAGTTTTGATCCAATTAAAAACGGTGCCCTCGATACCACAGCCTTAAATCTTTTGTAAGAGTCACCGATGTGATACGCTATCAAATGCCTTCTTAACTTCGAAGAATATGACTTTTGTTAATTTTTCCTTCGAGTAAAGACCACTATTTAGACATAAGTAGCCACGATGAAAGCCATGCAGTGCAGTATATTATAGGTTCCTCTGCTCCAGGCACGTCAGTCAGTGCATGTCGGTGTTTACAGTAATAAATCTGACAAATAAAAATTTAGGGTCATTGATATGTGTGGGCCAGGCGCAAGCTGCCACTGCTGACATAATCTTCATTAAATGTACAATAATTTCTCAACAAATGAGTATCTAGTTTGCATTTAAATTGGCCAACAGTTTATGAAAGGACCACCTCGTCAGGGAGTCCGTCCATGCTCCAACGACTCTCTGCGAAAAGGTGTTCCGACGGACATCCGTGTGGACCAACCTCCTCTGCAGTAAAAAGGGATAAACCCGCAGATGTTCCGTCCTAACACATTCGAAGTAGTCAGCAAATTCTAGGGCACGCTCGTGGCCTGTGACCATCTGGTAGGTTTGAAAGAGTTCACTGCGTAGTTGCCTGTAATTGAGAGAAAACATGTCAAGTTCAGCCAGTCTGACTTCGTACGGCAGATAACTAAGATTATTGATCATCTTCGTAGCCCTCGCCTGCACTCGTTTCAGCTGTAGATAATCCTTTTAAACCATGGACGCCAGACCTGGATGGCATATTCCAAGTGAGATCGAACAAATGCCCTGTATGGTTTTCGGAAGATTTCCTTATCAATCTGCACAAATCCACGTTTTAGCTCAAATAACATCCGGGTCGCGCGTTTAGTTTCCTTTAAACATTGTAAAGATTGTTTGAGTGACGAGTTTATTAGAACACAGAGGTCCTTCCGATCCTCGACAATCGAAAGGATCTGCCGATTGAGAAGTTATTGGTAGGAATTATCCTCCTCACTGGTCCTTCTAGTATGAAGTCTTAGGCCAAAACATTTCCCAATGTTTAAAAGTAGGAGCCAAAGTGTAGACCAGCTGCTAAGACGGCTGAAACTCTCTTGAAGTGCGTGCCTATCAGCATCAGATATGATGACCCACCACAAGTTAAAATCATCTGCAAACATGACGGCGCTGCAACCCAGGTCATCGACACGGACGTTGATGTACACTAAGAAGTGCAACGGCCCTAAGACGGAGCCTTGAGGGACACCACTTAGAACCGGAGTAGGTGTTGACTTCGAGGTACCAATGCACAAAGTTTGCAATCCTCCTGCAAGAAAATCTGCGATTCATTTCAGCAGCATTCCTCTTATGCCAATTTCAGATAATTTATAGATGAGAAGTTTTTGTGGAACCCTGTCAAGCGCCTTCTTGAAATCATTGTAGATGACGTCAACCATGCCATCTTCGTCCAATGCGCGAGTCCATTGGTCTGTGGAGAGTACTAAACTAAACAGACAGGTGCGATTCTGTCTGAAGCCATGCCGGAGCTCTGAGAGTAATCGGTTTTCCTCAAGGAACTTCATGATCGTCTTCTTAATTATTGAGTCCATTATTTTACTGCAAATAGAGGTTAGGCTGATAGGCCGGGATATATTTTTGCTGCCTTCCATTCAGAAGACAGTTTCCCTGATTCACATGACGAAGTGATATCTGCGGTAGTGGTTTGGCTATTTCGCCTGCCAGTTCTCTCAATACCTTTGCTGGTAATTCGTCCGAACCAAATGAATTTGGCTTCTTTGAAATTTCACAGTTACGTTGTACGAAAGGTTCCTGGAAGAGTATATATCAAAGCACTGGAGCGACCTCTATTGCAGTACTCCTGACGTGGTCAAGCTGTAGTTCAGGTTCTCTAGTGAATACCAAGGCAAAGAACCAACCCAATTTCTCGGCTTTCTAGCAATATTCAACGACTTCAACACAATTCCCATACATAAGTACTTCGACTGGGTCCTTGTTTTTTAATCGACTATTGATATAATGGAATAAAATGTCAGGCTTATTTTCCGCCTGCTGGATAATTCTTGATTCATGTTCTTCCTTGCCTGACGGATCATTTTATTGAGAGCAATTCATTGTGGACGAAATTCCTCGAGATGTTCTGCTGACCCTGTTTCCCTGAATACCTTCCATTTTTTTTATTCTTAAACTGCCTGTTAAGTTCTCCTGTTACCCAGGCAGGGCGACTAGTTTTGTTTTGCACCTTCACTGGGCCAAAGTGTTCAATCAGATGAAGTGAAGTTGTCTTTAACGATCGCCAGTCATCCTTCGGATTCCCATTTGTCAAACAATCCCATTACATGGACATTAGTTCTTTCTTAATCGCGTTAAAATTGGCTTTCCATTTATTTCGCTTGCCTTGCGTTCTCTTCAGGCACTGAGAATAAAGGGAGTTATCCCACAACAGTGTACAATGGCCACTCTTACCGAGAAGTGCCATAGAATACACTTCATCAATGTTAGGGAAGTCCTTCGTCAATATTAGGTTCAGGAAATTGGCTCTCTGGTTCTCTCTAAATCTCGTTGGTATGCTAACCTTCTGCACCAGACGTTGGTCGAGAATGAGATCTATTAGCTTGCTACCGAAGGAAGTTGGCGCACTGTCAACTTTCAGATTTACTACGTCTATTGTAGGTGCATTGAAATCTCCAGCAATAATCCCCTCCTGGTGACTTGCTACTTCCTTGACCAAATGAAGGAGTGACTCATCAGCTGCACTTGGAATGTTTCGGGGTCTGTAGATCTTCAAGAATTGTAGGTTTTGTGAACAATCCTTTTAAATATTTATCGAGAGAAATTAATATTCAAAGAAGATGGCGTGCGCTAGTTTGACTACCGAGATTCGTGTC